>CM038231.1:43766078-44011806 GCA_021442155.1 Cymbidium sinense | reverse complement strand
CCACAATCTTGTGCTAATGGATTGTAAGCCCTATCATTCTACTAAAATTTCAATTCAAATTAAAACAAACTCTTTCTTTCAAACTTATAAAGCCTCACCATAGGGTAGATTGGAGTGCTCACTATGCTTCCTAGAAACATGAGTGCTCCTTACTTATCTTCCTTTAGATCCAAAAATAAGTCTTTCCAATTGAACATTCCCATTTGATTTTCTAAAAATAACCAATTCATTTATAATCTAACGTTGAATTTTTTTGGAGATAATTGATTGACTATTTTAATCGAGAATATTCTTATGAAGCTTAATTTTCTAGGATGTAATTAACTATGGAGGCTTGCCTTCAAAGGGAACTAATGAACCCATCATAAAATAAACCCTTAGAGGTGATCATAAGATGTGAGATATGAAGCTACAACTTTCAAGGAGTGTCAAAGATGCAAAAAACTTTATTTAATCCTCCGAAGAATGAAGCTTGTGATGTATGAGCCATTATAAAATATAAACACTCTAGTCTAAACTTAGTATGTATATACTTAAAGCAGTAAAGGAAAATATCCCTTGGAATCTATTGGAGCTCACCATCGACTAAATTGCACATTTGCTTTAGATAAAAATAATTATTTCCTTAACAAAACATAAACATGTCATCAGAAAAACCTCCAAAAATTAAAAAAAAACCACAAACTTGTTGTGTGTATTGCGATCAAAAATAGAAAATCATATAATATAGTCAAAGGAAGAGAGTGTCTCCCAGAGAAGCTGATTGGAGATACTAGTATCATATTATAAAAGAATTATTGTAAGCAAAACTCCATCAATGAAATTTAGTAGAGATAACAGTTTTGATTTTAAAGTCAGACATAAACTGGAATGAAAGTGCAATAATACACATAAAAAATCCCCTCAGAAATATTCAATAGAAACTATAGGAGATGATTATGAAAAAAGGATAATGTAGAAACAAATGAGGAATTTTGGATATAAAGTATATCATTTGGCATTAGATCTAACTTTGATAATGAAATTATTTACTAAAGAAATTCCTTATTTATTAGCATTTTGGTATGAAGCCATTACTCCATAAACATTTTACTTCTTAATAGGAATAAGAGAAACCCTCTCATTAACAACTTGGAGCATATTGATTGCATTCAAAACTTGGATATAGTTAAACCAAAAGGTAGGTTTTTGGGAAGATAAGAAGATAAAAAAAATCAGATAGATTTATTGACTCAAAATGTAAGCATAAGAAATTCATTATTACAAACATAATTTTAAGAAAGATTGAGGTTATGGATATTCAGGATATATAAAGCTCTTAGTGAATTTAAAAGAAAATTATATAATAAAGATAACATAAAAATTTATTACTATAAATTTGAAACAAGAAAAGGAGGACAAAACTTGAGAACATAGAATTTGTAAAGTTATTTACTGTTGGAGCTAGTTCAATCTTTTCATGTAAATATTCATTTCACAATTTATATCTAAGTGTAAATATACTTATCATTGTAACACCTAATGCTCAGTTTTATCCTTCTCTTTTATTAGTCAATATTCTGGTCCAAAAAGTCCAAAAAGTATTGCAAGTCTCACCACCATCTTATAAGACTTTATCTTAAGATTAACCGGTATTTCTCTATCACACAATATGTCTGGTGCATTCCTCCACTTCGACCATTCAACTTGAATTCTACTAATGAAATCTCTATCTATTTCACCATCACTTTGAGAAATAGATTAAACTAACAAATGAAAATAAATTAATTTCTATTAATGTAGGCCAAATAGGTTATAAGGTTTAGCAGATCAATAATAATTTATTAATAGTGGGTACTCATAAATAAAATGTTAGGTCATCTGGAATGTAGAAGGCTCTATCAAAATAATTCTACTAGATAAATAACATAGAATACCTCTAACATTGAACTTTTTTTTTTCACATCAGATGAAAACCCTTGGCCTCCGTCAATCTTAGATCTAGAACAAGGGAGAAGAGTGCTTACCACTATAATTTACAGAAAGCAATGCTAAGACAAAATGCTGCCAAAATCTCTAAAAATTCTTACACTAAATTCAATTTTTAACTCAAGCACCTCGATGATGGATATCAATGTTGTAGTGCTATGTTATCTGGTTTCCATGTTATAAAGGAAGCACCAAGAACTAGCACTGTAGGCACTTCGATGCTTTAATGGAATCACCTCAGCATTGCTATGCGATGCTTACTTAGCACTGGAAATATTACTTAGAATATTTTTTGGGTAAAGAGACATAACATCTCTCAATGCTAGAGTGCCATAGGACAAGAACCTCAGCGCTATATCACCCTAGCACAAGTAAAAGGACTTAGATAATTTTTTAGCCAAGGGACACAATGTGACCCCAGCACCATGACACTATAGGGTTAACACCACAATGCCAAGCTCCTAGATTTCTCAGCTTGTTCATAGTGCCGAGGTGTTGTCACTCATATCTTATTTTTTATATGTGCTCAGACATTTTTATTTAAATCCTAAGGTGATAAATCAACATATGCAATCATACAACACAAAATAATGATAGTAAAATTTTATTTCTAAATTTTAAAAGTATTAACATTATAAAAATGGGGAAAGAATAAACAATGGATGGGAAGTTAATAATGATACTTGTTAGCATCTTCTTCCTCCTCCATGGATGCCTGCAGGGTAGTCACATAAGGTTGATACTAAGGTGTAGTAGGAGGGAGACTTGGTTCAGATTTGTAAGATTGCAACTCTCGAATATGTTGACCAGTGTAGTATTGGGCTGAGCCATGTAAGAGAATTGCATCTGTTGTTGATCCATATGATAATCAAACTTATGCCCTGAGCCTCCTGCCTATGACTACTCTTATCCACCATTTTTCTTAAGTCTGTGACTTGACTGTCAATTTCTTGGACTTTCCTGGCTAGGGACTTGGAAGATTAAGGTCAAGGTCGTGGGCCACGTGAAGTCTCTCTCACTTCAAACCTCGACCCAAATCCCCTAATTATCCTCTTTGTTAGAGTAGCATTCTGAATGAGTTTTTCATTATCACTTCCATTAATATTAAGAGGCCTTTCATGTTTGATTAGGTTTCTCTAAGGTTAACCCAAATCTAGGAACAATAAAATATTTATTAAATCATTCTCTAGATGGAACTAAATCATTACAACATGCTTTAAAAATAACTTAAGGTAGGGATGAAGAGGGTTAAGCCTCTTTCTTCTCTTTACAATATTTAGTTGCTAAGTAAAAACCAAATGAAACAACAAAATACAAATTAAAATCCACCAATCCATTAAATAACTTCAAATGAAACCACCCTAAATGTATAACTTAAACAATTCCAAGATCTAGATAATCATAATTCTAAAGCCTAGCTAGGACATACCACATTAAGCTTAAGAACACATATTAGAATGTTAAGTCACCACTTCTAGCTTTAGGTTAGGACGATGTATGTATTGATATTATGTTTCATTTTATAATGTAATATTTTAGACTTGATGTTAGGGTTATGATTTATAGACTAAATGTTAGGCCGTTGTGAGTCTAGTGTAATTTTCTTCAGGGGATTATGCTAATGGGGTCACTAAAATAAATATAAATTCCTCTACTTGTAAGTTATTTATGCCCCATAAGCGTAATCCACATTAGGACAGGTGCGCTTAGTTGTCTATGTATAGGGTGTTATGTACAAATTATAAAATATAACTGCTTAGGTGTGGTTAGATTTTAACTTTTCATAAAAATATAATTTTGCAATAAAAATTAGGATTAGTGTAATGGGATTGAGGATGAGCAATGGCTAGAAGGCATAGTCCTAGTCGGCCCTACGAAGCCTTAGACCATAATAAAATCAAGAAGAAAGAAGAAAGAAGGAAGAAGAAAGAAAATCAAGGAATGAAGACCCCCATAATATCTAATTTAATTTCAATTGTAATATTCTTTTATAATCTAGGTTATATAAAGGTAGAGCTCGGCTACTCGATTTTCTCTTTTCTTGGGTGTATGGTGTTACCTGGCCACACCGAGCTTTTATTCTTTTACAATAATCCATACATGTTATAAATGTTAGGTTTAGTTTACACAATAGAAATTTTATCTTCTTCAAAGTTTTTTAAAGTTGATATTTGAATGTATGGCCTCGATGTGATAGGCAATTAGAGAAAATTTAATTTTTCTACTCAATTAACCACTCATAACTAAATTTTAAAATAACTTGCAATCTCAACTAAATCCTAGATATAATCAAGATAACTAAAAGAGTTAGCAACCCCTTAGCTAAATGTTGAATGTCTAACATCATGCATACCATCTTGTTTCACTTTTGAAATAAGGAGGGCCTCCATTCCTACACTTTAGGAAATGCTAGACCTGTGAGAGCGCCACCTCATGATGGAGATCTCCCTCTTTCATTGTGATTTGGCCAATAACTTAATTACATCATGAATTTAGGAATAAAATGTCCTAAGCCTCTATCCAAAATATTATGTCAAAATTATATAAAATTTGTTAAAGTTTACATTTAGACTAAGTTGTGTACTCATTCCAGTCATGATCTAGTCTTTTAGGGAGTGAGATTAGGACTCTAGTCTCTTTCTAAATTAAATAATAGCCTAGCTATCTCACATGTACATAAGATCAGCCTTCATGATTTTGAATCAGAGGAGGTGTTAGCTAGCAGCCACTCTAAGTGGTTATAAGTCCAGAGGAGTCAGACGAGTTTATCCTCTTATGTGGAGGTGAACTCTTATGTTCCTTTTCAGCTTAAATTTTGGCTTCTATCTTGTGTTAAAGCTCCCTAGATTTAGGATTTGATATTTCTTATTTCCTTTAGGGCATAAGCATAAATCCTTAGCTCTTAGGCATTTCCATAATCTTATCCTAATGGATTGTAAGCCCTTGCATTCTAACAAAATTTCAATTCAAATTAAAACAAACTCTTTCTTTCAAACATATAAAGCCTCACCATAGGGTAGATTGGAGTGCTCACTATGCTTCCTAGTATCATGAGTGCTCCTTACTTATCTTCCTTTGGATCACAAAATAAGTCTTTCCAATTGAAGATTCCCACTTGATTTTCTAAAAATAACCAATTCATTGATAACCTAACCTTCAAATTTTTGGAGATATTTGATTGACTACTTTAATCGAGAGTATTCTTATGAAATATAATTTTCTAGGATGTAATTAACTATGGAGGCTTGACTTCATAGAGAACAAAAGAACCCATCTTTAAAAAAACTCTATTTTACTTTTCTATGTAAAGTAAGGGAAGAATCTCTAGTATATATGAAGAACCATCATGCCTTATGAGCCCTTATTAGGTGATTAGGTCCAATATATAGTGGTGTTTCTATCTTTTGAGATAGTACATCATACCTTAATATCATGCCCGATTACTTCGATAAGTACCCTCTAAGATATGTGTGGTATCCACTTGTCATCCAAAATAAAACACCACATATTTTTGGTAACCTTGCTAATGTTACCAGTGCACATATGCTTGATAGAAATGAAATAGTGCCAAGCCTTAGATGCTGCTATTCGGCCGACATCATGAAAGTTGATAATTCCTTCTTCCTACCACTTTCATTGCACATTTGCATTTCCACCGAAAAGAAAATAGAGGATCTCATCAAAATCAGGATGATCATTATAATAAGAAATATCTCAATATCTCAAAGATTATAATATGCATTAATAGCACTACGATTATAACTTAATAGTTCCCACCAATATATGTTTTATTGTCCTCGTTCTCCGGTGCATTTGCACACACCATCGAGATGAAGCAGAAGCTATTATCATATACTAGCTTGACCCAACCTCATCCTACTATCACCCATTCAACACTACCGTTGAGATCCTAGAAGCTCCTCTCTAGGATCAAGTGTTTGTGGATGAGAACATTTTGATACCACTTGATGCCCTCTTGTTGCTCACTACCTTTCTATGGGGCATGATGAAAAATATAAACTTGAGAGAAGAAAAGAGTAGAGAGAGATAGAGAGAGAGAGAGAGAGAGAGAGAGAGAGAGAGAGAGACATCTTTAAGGAGAGAAATCATGGAATGAAATCCTTAACAAACCTAGGTCCTGTTTATAAATCATACCAAGTGCTGCAGCACCTACACACTACACAGGGTGCCTCGGCGCTAGCCTCTTGAGTTGCAGAACATAGCACTGGCGCTACGACACCCAAATGTAGCGGAGGCACTACTATCCCATCGATTCGTGATCAAAAGTTAAATTTAATTAAAATAAATCTTATAACTAACATGTAAGAAAAGTAATGCAGTGTCATGGCTCTCTGACCCAATTATGGTGCCAATTAAAATGAGGTTGTCATTTCCCCTTTAATCGATTGTATAACTATCCAAAATCTTGATTAGCATCATAGTGCTACAATGCAACACTGTGGTGCTTGTTAAATGGTGAAACAATAAATAATGGTAGCATCACGGTGCCACCCAATCCTTGGTTCCTCATAGCTCACATGTGCACATGTCCTTTAAAATGTAACCTATGTAGGATTGGGCTACACTAATACAGTGCATAGATGCTATTTTTCGGTTGCTAGGTTCTAATCCATTAAATTTAAAATTTATTAAATTTAAAAAAAAATATCCTCTATTCGTTTTCCAAATAAATAAATTCATATATGTCCACCATGTGGACAACCCTAATTTTGGCATTCTAAAAATGTATGTATGTCCAGTATTTTTTATGTTCGCCATATGAACACCCCATAATTCATTCAACAGATGAACAAATTCACATCTGTTCACCATGTGGATAACCCTAACTTTGACATTCCAAAGGGATGTAAGCCTAGCCTCCTATTTTGTTCAACATGTGAACACCTACTCGTTCACTATACGAACACCTCATAATTTGTTCACTACATGAACACTCTTACACGACTGATCTCATTTTTAGTGGAGTTGCTAAGGAAGTTTTGTGGCATGGGGTCAAGTGGACATCCCATGGTTGGTAAACCAATGCCTTTCCAAGGTGAAGTTGACTTCATCATGGTTAATGGCTAGGTGAGACAGCCTTGGTTCATGATTGGCCAGTTAAGGAGTGTTGAAGGCATGATAAGGGGGTTGCCTTGGCCAAAGGTGGGGAGTGAACTTTACTATTTTGTGTTTTTTTTCTCATACTGAAACCTTGGTTCACTTGGAATGGATTAAATAAACTTCAACATAAGTTAGATCAACTTAGGTAGGTGTGGAAGAGTCTAAGGATGAGTCATGATATGTTTAGCTTGGTTTGGACTTAGTTCGATGGGGTTTGACTCATATTTATCTCAATACACCAATTTGGGCTTAATTGGGTTAGGTTGACCAAATGGTATATTTATACATTTATAGAACTCTTCATGTACTTAATAATATGATTCTTTTTATTGAAGCAACATCACCTAATAATGAACAAAGTGTTAAACATTTGTTTGAAAGAGATTAATTAGTGCTTTTGAATACCTTTGAAAATCATATAGAAAGGCATATCCCAATTCTTTCTTACATATAAGCCAAAGAATGAATCAATCTATCAACTCTATTTCATTACTTTGTACATTTAAATTGTTAGAAGTCAAGAGTATCTCTTGATTATCTGAATTGAAATGCAACAATTTTTTAGAATTGTAATTAAAAATACATTTTCCAGTTAAGAAGTATCACTATAATAAAAATTTCTTTATTTAGATGGTTGCACTATAAACATGTAAAAAAAAGTTTATCAATTCTCATGAAATCATTCCTATCATCATCAATTCAAATAAGAGCACATTATGATCACATTATTAAGAATATTTTCCAATTCATAGATAAATCCACTAGTAATATAGAAGGGACAAACAACATGAATAAAAAATCTTTATTATATTATCAATCGTAAGAGGGTTAAACAAAATTAGACCAAGAAATAGAAACCATTAGTTATTATAAGTTAAAGTATAGTGTGGTCACCTTACCAACATAAATAGGAAAGGAAAGAAAAGAAAATGTAGATGAATCCTCAACCACCTTACCCCTCAAAAAAATAAAAATAAAAATAATAAAAAAATATAAACTATGCAAAGGATCATGGCAAGGTTTAAAAGCCTTAATCCCTTTCTAAATAATAATAATAAACCCTCAATTTATTTTCAAGGCAATGTATGTATTAAATGTAATGGTCAATACTATTTGTATACATAGGGGGTTAAATTTTCTAAGAAAATATTCTTTTTTCTTCTCCTAAGACTAATTTTAGGGTCTCTCTTTCTTGCCTCCTCAAGAACTCAATTTTATTTATTTCTCTTTAATTTTTTTATCTTTATGGCTCGTGGCCAATTTTCCTCAAAAATTTATATGTTTAAAAAAATAAGTAATTTAGTATAGATAATCATTAATAACAAGACAAACCATTTTCCAAGAAAATGATGCACCATCTTAATCTTTTTCTAACTAAATGACATAATTAAGGCTAATAACTAAAAATAAAAAGTCAAACAAAAATTTGATACAACTAGTACAAACCTCAAAACATAGTTGACTAGACTTCTACCAATCTACTAGAACATTACTTCAATTTCACCTCCATCTTTCATTTCAAACTCCTCTGGTGTTTGTTCACCTCAAAGCCATTGACCATTAAAGATAAAGGCAACATAATGAGTAGTAGAGCATTGCATTTACAATAATTTTCCAAGGGCTTTATAAGCGGGGTCCTAAATTTAATCTTATAGTAGATTTCATTATCCAATAAGCCGTTAACCTTAATGAAGATAATTTTTTCATAATTTGGTATCTTATTCTCTACATAACGGGTAACATTCTTCACCTTGCTTGTCTATGATATCATAATTATAGTTTTCCATGGTTTCCCTATTGTTCCAGAACAGAAATGCATTTCTCTTTACATATGGCCAGACTAATTTAATCAATCATTTGTTTCTCCTCATTAGATTATATATTTACTCTTTTTTAGATGAATAAACATACCAAATAGTGAAAACACTTTTGAATAAAATTTTAATGGTTTTGGTGACATATATATATATATATATATGGGAATTTACATATAAAAAATAACACATTAAAATTATTTCTCATAACAAATATGGTGAAGAATAAACAAAAATTACTATAATTTCTTTTGGAAAAAATATTATAATTTCATAAAATTCTAAGAGTAGTAGATTTTATTGTAGAGAGGTTGATAATATGACAAGAATAACATATAGAATTATAGAGATGTTATTGATCATTAAACTTTATATGGGATGATTAGAAATTGGCTGGCATTTTCTAATATGTATCTTTGTTAAATTTAATTCAAATTATATACATACAAAAGTGAAAAAAGCACGCAATTTTAGGTACCAAGAATTCCATTTTAGTTAAAAATATTTGAAGTAATTTTAAAAATGTTTTATAGAAATAACTGTGGATATATTTGTTATAAAAATTTTTTGTAAATATTATTTCAATGTAATTAGTTAGGAATATATCAGGAAAAAAATTAATATTAAAATATTTATCATATTTTAAATGCAATGTATTTTGTCCTAGCTTTAAGTTGTTAAACTTTAACTTGTATTTAAATTACAACAAATTTTTACTTGTATGAAAGGTGTGAATTATTACAGCCCAAAATTATCCAAAGCAGGTACGACATGAACTATGATAAGTTGGACACTAGGCATAACATATTCTGCTTTTGGTATTTGAGTTTATAATTACAATATGTTCATAGTTTTTAAATATTTTTAAATTTTTTGCAATATAATCATTCAAGTATAGTAACAAATAAGTTCTATTATTAATTAGGAAGATTTACGCATATTCACTTATTATGATGCAGACATATTCACTTAACTATTAAATGAATAAAAATGATGTGTAATGTTATAACAATTGATGTGTCCTCATGTAAATTTTCTTTTTCTTTTTTAGAGCTATTTGTTAATTGATTCATTTGTCACTTGAAATAGCTAATTTAAATTTCAACTATATGTTGTTTTAGTATAGATTAAAATATTTATCAAGAAAGAGGCCAAATACAAACATGATAAATAAAAAAGACAACAAAGAAAAGGAGAAATATAGTTGTTATACAACAACAACAACAAGCCTTTATCACACTATGTGGGGTCGGCTACATGAATCCTTCTTCTCCATTGTCTCCTATTATTTGTCAAATTCTCATTTAATTGAGTACACCAAGGTCATTTTTTATACATCTCGACCAAGTCTTTTAGGTATATCTAATTACATAAGACAAATCTAATATCTACTATCCTAATATCATCAAAGGTAGCTTATGACCAACCATCTAAACTCTCTATTCTTATCTGCCACTAGAGCTACTCCAACTTTTTCGCATTTTATCTCTAAGAATAAAGCCACTCATCCACCTGAGCATCCTCATCTTGAAGATGATATCTTAATCTTATCTGGTATGTTGGCATATCCAAAATTAACTAGATAATATTTTCCTATTTTAAAAAATATATTAATTATTAAAAATGAATTATCATTCAGCAATTTCAAAAAAAGTTAGCATACCTTCTAGTGGCATAAAAAGTTTTAATTGAGTATTTGATTTGTATTCTAAAAAACAACTGGCATCATTTGTTGTCCCCTCTCAATGATAATACATAAGTAAATTTTATATTAAAGCCACATGTAGACATTATATTTTGAGTTGGCTCCTTATATTTTCCTCAATGTGGGATTTGATCACCTTTAGGCACATGTTCAGTCACATGTGTACCTTTAACTATGTCAATGTAGTCTTATTTATAAAATTTATGAGTAACCATATTATATTTCTTAAAATAATTACATTAAAAATATTAAATTTCAACATAACTTAAAAAGGATAATACTTTGGATTATTTTTGATCTTAAGTGGAATAATGTCAAATGATGGAGGAACAATTATTACAGCTCCTAAATGACAAATTTCCTTCAAAGACGTTTTAAAATGATGTAAAATTGTTTCCAATGAATCTTGAAATCATTTAGTGGCAACTTGTAAGTGCTCATTCTATGATAAAATTAACAATATTGCAAGTTTCAACAAACAATTTTGAGTCTTTCATCAAACCCTTACTCTTCATAATAGTATAAATTCAAGAAAACATAAGGTTCTTCATAATTTTCATAACATATTGGTCTAAAGTAATTCATTGAGATATTCATAACCACGAGGACTTAAAGTTCTACATGGTTCTTTGATAATGCTTATTGTAATCATACAACTGGACAATTGGTAAATGAAATTTCTTAACATAATCACTTTCAAAATCTGAATTTGAAGTCCTTTGTTTCATGTTATGAAGATGAATAAAATATAAAAGATTAATTTCATAAAATATTCATAGAAAAAAAGAAATTTATTGTTGAGTAATAGTTGTATTGATCAAGAAAGAAATTACTTATTTAATTTCATATTAATGTGCTTGTACTAGAATTTGATAGAACTTTACTTTACATGTAAATGATTCACTAAAACAAAAATATTTTGTACCGCCATTTCATGGTTCTCATTCATATGTATAAGAATAATAATTATAGCCTAGATATCTCTCTTAATATGATTTTAGTATCCCCATCAAGGTCATTGATTATCTCACTTAGTTTAACATCACATACTTGCTTAAAACTCTAATTCATGTGTGTGTGTGTATTTAGCCAAGGAATGGAATTCCTTTCCTACCTAAAAATATGCATTCATAATCATTTAAGTTTGCCAAAATATGTAGTATATATATTATGTCTTAAATCATATGTATGATATCGATGATGAAAAGGAATAATATAACATCCTCCATGTGATAGGATTCAATTCCATTAATCTTAAAAGGCCTTTCATCTTTGAATAGGTTTCTTTAAGGTTAACCCAAATCTAGGAACAATAAAATATTTAATAAATCATACACTAGGAACCAAATCATAACAACATGCTTTCAAAAAATAAAATGGTTGGGATGAAGAGGGTTAAGCTCTTTCTTCTCTTTACAATACTTCATTGCTAAGTAAATACCAAATGAAACAAAAGCAAATATAAATTAAAATCCACCAATTTAAATAACTTGAAATGAAACCACCCTAAATGTATAATTTAAATAATTCCAAAATATGTAATCATAACATAGCTACATACCACATTAATTCACACATATTATAAATGCTAAGTCACCACTTCTACTTTAGGTTAGATGGTGAAATCTGATTTTTTTATGATATAATATTTTAGAATCTGATGTTGGGTTATGCATCAATATTAGGTCATTGTTAATCTAATGTTATTTTCTTCAGGATATTATGCTAATGGGATTGCTAAAATTAATATAAATTCTTCTACATGTAAGTTATTTATGCCCCCCAAACCACATATTATGGCTTGGTTATCCACAGGTGCTGTCCAAATTATGAAATATAACTTTAGGTTTGTATGTATGTTTAGCTAACATTTTGATGTGAGTTAGATTTTACCTTATAAAATATATGTAATAAGAATTAGGATTAATGTTATAGGTTTGATTTTTAGAAGCATAAATGGGATCCTATGAAGCCTTACATAATCAATAAATAAAGAAGAAAAAGATTAGGAGAGAAAAGAAAATCATGAATGTACATAGTATCTAATTTAATTTCATAATATTTTTTTGTAATTTGTATCACTACCCAAATTTCTCTTTTCTTATACAAAATAAAGCTTTTATTCTTTTAATATAATCTATACATGTTATGAATGTTATGTTTATCATAATAGAAATTGTATCTTCTTCATAGTTTTAAAACTGATGTTTGAATGTGTCTTGATCATTCTCTTGAGAAAATCTAATTTTTCTACCCAATAAACCACTCATAACTAAATTTTAAAATAACTTGAAATCGAAAGCTTAGGATATAATCAAGATAAAAAAAAAGATTTAGAACCTTATAAATGTTGAATATCTAACATCATGCATAACATCTTATTTCACTAAAATAAGAGGGCCTCCATAAACTTGGAAATGCCTAAGAGAGCACATGAGATTCCATATTTCTTTTGATTAATAACTTAATTTCATCATGCATTAGGCAAAATAAGCCTTTGTCCAAAATATGTGTCAAAATGATAAAAATTTATAAAATTTTTCATTTAGATAAGTCATATACTCATTCGTCAAGATATAGTCTTTTAGGGAGTAAGTTTAGCATTCCTTTCCATTAAATATAAAATGATCATGGATCTTACATGGTTTTGAATCATAAGAGGTGTTAGCAGGTGGTTATAAGAAAGTTAATGAGTTTATCCTCTTAAACTTATGTCAATTTAGATTTAGGTCACACTTCTAGCTTGTGCTAAAGCTCCCAAGATTTAAGATTGTTTGTTTCCTACCATGAGCATAAATCCTATTAAGCATTTTACAATTATAATGAATTTAAAAACATTCTTAACAAAATTCCAATTCAAATTAAACAAATCTTTCTTTCATATATAAAGCCTCACCATAATAATTGCTCACTTACTAAAATTTTTACTATCTTGCTTTGGATCAAATAAGTCTAAAACATTCATTGATTTTCTAACAACCATTAATAACCAACTTAAAACTTTGGATAATTGATATTACTTTAATGAAAGTATTCTTGAAATCTAATTTGTATTAACTATGGATGCTTGCCTTCATAGGGAACTAATGAACCCATCATGAAATAAACCTTATTTTACTTTTCCATGTAATGTAGGGGAAGACTTTTTGGTATATATGAAGTCCCATCATGCTTTAAGAGTCCTTATTAGGTAATTAGGTCCAATATATATGATGTTTTTGTCCTGAGATAGTGCATCATTAATGTCATAGATCACTTCAATAAGAAAAGTGTGGTATCCACTACATCCAAAATAAAACACACTTTTTTGTTTAATGTTACCATAAGTCAACTGATAAATGAAATAACAAGCCTTAGATGCTACTATTGTCGACAAGATGAAAGTTGATAATTCTTTTTAAATTTATTTGCATTTACTTTGGAAAATGGATCTCTTCAAAATTAGATGATCTATAATAAAAAATATATTAATTGTACTAAATATCCAAAGATTGATATGCATTATACATATTATCATAACTTACATTTTAATATATGCTTTTTTAAAAATATTTATAATAATATGATGAATATCATATATTGAAAATTGAAATTCAACATACCATTGAGACATAAGCTCCTCTATTTTATGACATTTTGATACATAACCAAAGAATGAATGAATTCATTTCATTACATGTAAAAATATAAATTGAGAGAAGAAAAGATCAGAGAGAGAAAATAAATTTTTAAATGAAAGAAATTTAAATTCCTATTTATAAATTATATCACTTAATCAAACATTATGGTCTTTATTACGTAACATAAAATTTAATCTCAATGTAAATAAAAGGCAATTCATCATATATCGAATATATAGTCAAAAGTTAAATTAGAATAAATCTTGTAACTAATTGTACAAATAATGAATCATTATAATACAAAAAAATATTGTCATTTCAATCAATTGTATAACTATCAAGAATCTTCATTATATGGGTTACAATGCAACATTTTTAGAAGAAAGACAAATAATGTTAGATATTAAAGTAGTTCATAGCAAACATGTACATGTAAAATGTCACCTTAGGATTGGAATAACAAAAGCATAGGTTGTATTCCTTGCTATGCTACCATTAAATAAATAAATAAACAAAATTATTCAAAAAATAAATTCATTAAACCATGTAAATAATGGCATTCTAAAAATATATAAGTCTAATATTTTATAAATGTATAAAAATGGTCAATACTATTAGTGTACATAGGGGGTTAAATTTTCTAAGAAAATATTCTTTTCCTTCTCCTAAGACTAATTTTAAGATCGCTCTTTCTTGCCTCCTCAAGAACTCAATTTTATTTGTTTCTCTTTAATCTTTTATCTTCATGGCTTGTGGCAAATTTTCTGCCAAAATTTATTTCTTTTAAGAAATATAAGTAATTTAGTATAGATAATCATTAATAACAAGCCAAACCATTTTCCAAGTAGTATGGACCCATATAGGGTGGGCAATTGCCCACCTAAAATATTTATTCCTGTCTTGCTCACAACCCTAACACAGTGAGATGTTGCAACTCTAATCGCAAGCTTTCTTCATATCGTTCTCTTAGTTTCTCTCATTCTCCACATGTCGAGTCAATCGGCTTTGCAACTCGCAATATCTCCTCATCTCATTTTTTCAATCTCTCCCATTCTCCACACATCGAGACAGTCGCCATTGCAACTCGCAAGCCCGAGATGAAAGAACAATGGAGAACCTAGAGGCTGCTGCACTAACGTGCTAACTAATGAAAGATTTATTTCTCCTTCACTTTGCATTAAATTATGCTAATTTTTTTTTGATGATTTTTGATATCTCCTTCATGAAGGTTGTCCTTGACACTTACTTGGTCATTGTAGTTCTTAATTCTTATCATGCTTTATTGTATGAATCTACAGTAAAAAAACTTTTTTATAATTTTTTTAGTAATAATTTTTCTATACTCAATGCTTCTTTGATGAAGTAGTTGTGATCAAACAATCTATTTCTCCTAGTTTTTGTACTACTTTTCCTTATAATAAGTGATTTTTTTACTTTTATTTGATGGAAAATTGTTGTGGATGCTTGAAAATGTTGCGATAATTAGATGAGTTTTCAAAACTTAAAAAACTTGCTTTGAAATACTCAGCATAAAATTAAATTTTATTTATGTATATGATAGCAGAGATTATTTTTTCTAAATAGTATAATATAATTAAATACTTTCTCAGAGAATATAAATTGAATATTTATTGCAGAAAATATAAAAATTTTATTTATTTATTAATTATTTTTTGACCACTCTCAAAATAGAAGGTGGTTCCGCCCCTATTTCGAAGTAAATGATACACCAACATAATCTTTTTCTAACTAAATGACATAGTTAAGGCTAATAACTAAAAATAAAAAGTCATACAAAAGTTTGATACAACTAGTACAAACCTTAAAACATAGTAGACTAGACTTCTACCAATCTATGGGAACATTACTTCAATTTCATCTCCATCTTTCATTTCAAACTCCTCTGGTGTTTGTTCACCACAAAGCCTTTGACCATTAAAGAAAAAGGCAACATAAGGAAGTAGTAGAGCATTGCGTTTACAATAATTTTCCATGAGCTTTATAAGCGGGGTCCTACATTTAATCTTATAGTAGATTTCATTATCCAATAGGTCTTTAACCTTTATGGCGATAATCTTTTCATGATTTGGCATCTTATTCTCACTTTGAGTGCCTAACATTCTTCACCTTGCTTGTCTATGATATCATAATTATAGTTTTCAATGGTTTCCCTGTTGTTCCAGAATAGAAATGGTTTTATGCATTTCTCTCTACATACACAAGACTGATTTAATCAATCCTCTGTTTCTCCTCATTAGGTTATATTTTTTAGAAGAATAACAATGACATACCAAATAGTGAAAACATTTTTATGGGATTTTACATATAAAAAATAACACATTAATATTATTTCTCATAACAGATATGGTAAAGTATAAACAAAAATTATTTTAATTTCTTTTGGAAACAAATATTATAATTTCATAACATACTAAGAGTAGTAGATTTTACTGTAGAGAGGTTGATATTATGGCAAGAATAACATATAGAATTATAGAGATGTTATTGATCATTAAACTTTATATGGGAAGATTAGACATTGGCTGGCATTTTATCATCTTTTAAATGCAATGTATTTTGCCCTAGCTTTAAGTTGTTAAACTTTAACTTGTATTTAAATTACAACAAATTTTAACGTGTATGTAATATTTTTTTACTAAAATTAGATTATAATAAATTAGAATAAAAACATTTCCTTTGTAAATAAAATTTAATAATATTAGTTCACCATGGAATAAATTTACAAATAGTAAAAAAATTAATTAAAATAAATTTAATTATAAAGGAATTTCTGCTAAACTTATTTCATCTACGCATAAAAGAAATTTTTATTAATATTTTGAATATAGCCTAAAAATAACATTGATTTTTATTAAAATAAATTAAAATATATCTTACTAAAGAAAAATCCTAGTACCTAAAATTGCCTAAATAAATAAAAAAATATTTACAAAAATATGCCACAGTTAATTCTTTTTAGTAACATTAGGTTACTACAGCTTAAAAGAAATTTTTAGTTTTAATAAAAATTGTCTCACAAAAGATTCTTTTATTAATATTATGAAAATTGTGTAATATATATTTGGTCAAAATAAATTTTACTTATTATGAAATTTGCTAAAATAATTTTGATTTTTTATTAAATTATCCAAAGAAGTCAGGAATGACATGACATGGATGCTACAAATACAGCTTTTCAATTTAGCTATTAATTTGTCATTAAATGATAAAAAAAATCATCATGTTTTGGTTTTGATAAGTTGGACACTAGGCATACAGCATTTGTATAGTATAATTGTATTTTTTATATTTGTTCATTTTAAATAAAATTATAATCATTTATGTATAGTAACAAATAAGTTACATAACAATTGAAAATTTTCTTCAAAATTTTTTTAAAGTTATTTGTTAATTGATTCATTTGACACTTGAAATAGCTAATTTAAATTTCAACTATATGTTATTTTGGTATAGATTAAAATATTCATCAAGAAAGAGGCCAAATATGATAAATAAAAAAGACAACAAAGGAAAAGAGAAATGTAGTTGTTATGCAACAACAACAACAACAACAACAAGCCTTTATCCCACTATGTGAGGTCAGCTACATGAATCCTTCTTCTCCATTGTGTCCTATTATGTGTCAAATTCTAATTTAATTGAAGTACACTAAGGTCATTCTTTATACAACTTAACCAAGTCTTTTTAGGTCAACCTCTACCTTTCTTAACATAAGGCAAATCAAATGCATCTACTCACCTAATAGGGTCATCGGACGGCCGATGCTTTATCTGGCCAAACCATCTAAGGAGACTCTCTCTAATCTTATCTGCCACTGGAGCTACTCCAACTTTTCCGAACATACTCATTTCGCATTTTATCTTTAAGAGTAAAGCCACTCATCCACTTGAGCATCCTCATCTCTGCAACACTTAACTTAGTCTTATGCTTCTCTTTTACTGGCCAACATTCCACACCATAAATTATTACAGTACTTACCACCATCTTTTAAAACTTTTCCTTAAGTTTAAGTGATACTTTTCTATCACACAATAGGCCAAATGCATTCCTCCACTTCAACCATCCAACTTGAATTCTACTAATAACATCTCCATCTATTTCACCATCATTTTGAATAATAGAGCCTTGATATCTGAATTGCTCACGCTTGTGTAAATGTAGTTGTTATAAGTGTAACTTAAATAAAACTTAACATTTATATTATAGACAAATAGGGTAGTGAAGAATCTTCAAAACTATTTTACATAATAATTAAAAAAGAAAAGCTTAGATTTTTATCATGTTTTGAATGATTTCTTTTAAATTAGGTTTCAATTGTTTTATTTCCCTTTTATAGGCCAATGACATATTGTTTTATAAAAAGATAAAAAACATACCCTTTTAAACTAAGGAGCCGTTTGAGATTACTTTCAATGTTTTGTTTTCTATTTTTTGTTTATGTTTACATAAAATATATATTTAGTATTCTTATGATTTTTTTTGAAAACAAAAACATAATATATAATTTTTTTTCATTTTTCAAAAAATTTAACCAAAAACCTAAAATAATGAGATTAATTATTACATTCTAAAGTTATTTTAAAATGTGATTGAGTAAAAAAGTTGTTGTTAACATAAATTTAAGCCAATCTATAATGAATTAATAAGCTCAATAACACAAATAATTAGAATAATTCTTAATTAAATTAGAAAATAAAGACACAACATTCCATATAATCAATATAAAAATATCTCATTTTACATTATACAAATATTTGAGAAATCTCAACATCTAGGTAAATAAAATAAGATAATTAATAACTAAATTTTATTATGTGCATGATTTTATAATTCTCTTGCAACATGATCATGAAAGAGAGCTATGTACTTGAGATTGAGTAACATCAACCTCAATAATATTGGCAATATACGATTGATGTAGAACTTCTTTCTATATCAATAATAAAATTTTTATTTTCATACATCTCAAATAATATGTCTAATCTTGATTATTATTTTATAAAATTATGCATTGCACAATAAGTAATTATTATATAACTTTGTGTGCATAAATCATAAAAAGGCATTTTATAATTTTTTTAAAAAATTTAGCTTTTAGAACTCTAAAATATCGCTCAATATTTTTTAAAGAGGAATGTTTATAATTAAAATGCTCTTCATTTGAGGTTGAGTATCCTAGTGATAATCATGAAGGTGATATCTTAATCTTCTCTGGCATGTTGGCATATCTAGATTAACTAGATAATATTTTCTTATTTCAAAAAATATATTAATTATTAATAATAAAATTATCATTCAGCAATTTCAAAACAAAATTATTAATTAAAAACACAACTTAGCATACCTTCTAGTGGCATAAAAAGATTTAATTGAGGATTTGATTTTTATTCTAAAAAACTTCTATTGATATCATTTTTAGAATGAGCTCTCAACACCTCCATCTTAGACAAAGGATTCCTCTTAGACGTTAAGAGATCCTTAGTATTAAGACACATCTAGTGATTAGGTGGACACTCAACCTTGTCCTAGAAGACTTAGAAGGGTTAGCCATAGAATAGGTCATGCCTGGGGTGTTAAATTTGTCACCCATAGCTTGAACCACTCACCTTTCCTTCCTTCAAGTCAAACTCCAAATCAACCTTATTTGATTTCCTCCAAACTGAAATCAACTCCATGTGATTGAAAATGATTAAAACCCATGAATGAAATTCTAAGTCCAAAATCTTTCCTAAATCATTTCCTTAAGGACTAGCTTAGATCAACTTCAAATCTATTCAAACCCTTGAGATTTTCTCATGATTCATTTATATTCTCATTTATATTGATATATAAATGAAATATAAATTCAAACCAATCAAACTAAACTTAAAATTCAAAATCAATTCATGAAATTTTCCAAAGTCCTTTTTTTTCTTTTAAAGACTTAGCCTAAACCATGTTCAAATCATTTCAAATTCATGGATTTTCTCATAACTCATTTATATTCTTATTTATATTCACATATATAAATGAAATATAAATATAAATAAATCAAATTAAATCAAAATTCAAGCTTTAAACTAAAATTTCCTAAGTCCTTAATTTTCTTTTAATAGACTTATTTAAATCATGATCAAAATCACTTCAAATTAAATTTTCTCATGATCCATTTTATTCTCATTATATTCACATATATAAATGAAATATAAATTTAAACAATCAAAACTAACTCCAAATCAAACTCAAATCTATTCAAAATCCAACAAGCCTTTTAAGTCAAAATCTTGAGCTTAGCCAAATCAACTTCAAATCAAGAAAACTTGATTTTCCTTCATGATTCAATCAAACCTACAATCATGAATTCAAATATAAATATAAACTTCAATCACCAAATCAAAAATCAATTCAAAAATCAAAGTTCAAATCCTTTCATATTCTTCCTTTGAATATGAAATTGTCAAATGAATCAAAACCCATTTGACTTCAAATCACTTGTAAATGGATTTATATTTCAATCATAAGTCCATATACAAGTTCAATCAACTTCAAATCAAGCTTGACCAATTATTTGACCCACTTAGGCTCACTACCCAAAGTGGCCTAAATCTTATGAGGCAAATTTAATCCTAACCAAATTGGATTGAACTAATCCAATCTTGCCTCTTATATGATCAACAATCATCATGGATGATCAATCAACCAAATTGTCAAACCAAGTCAAACCTAAGGATTGACCAAGTCAACACTAAACCAAAAATGAAACCTAACATAGCAAAAATTCACCAAAGGACAGATTGATTGAAACCATTAATCTAAGTTCATTCATGGCCTATGTTTGAACTTGACCAAGCCAACATTTGAGCATAACCTAGCCCAATTGGCCACTTGACCCAAGTTGACCCAACTTGACCTGAAAAGTTAAAATGGGTCAAAACTTGATCTAAGCCAAATTGATTGAAACCACTGGGTCAAGTTCATTCCTAATCACTTGTTGAAGTTGACCAAAGCCTCAATTGGCCAACTAGACCTAACCTAGCCTAATTGACCTTAGACCCAACTTGACCTAAAGTCATTGAGCCAAATTAGCCCAAATTTATTGGAAACAAGATACCAATCCATATATGGATAACCAAACCTAAACCTACCTTGACCTAGCTCAAATAGGTCAAATGGGTCAATTGTCAACTTGACCCATTTGACCTAAATGAAGTCATATGAGCCAAATTCAAAACTAAATCAAATTGATCCAAACCAAAGCCACCAAAATATTTCAAATGGTCATATGAACTTTACCCAACCCTTGGTTTGACCTAATTTGACCAATTATTAACTTAGTAATTGACCCATTTGACTTAAATGGGTGAACATGAGCCAAACCTTATCAAAATGAATTCCAAATCTCATGAAACTTTGTCAAACCTAGTTTCTCCACATACCCAACATATCCAAATTAATAAATCAGCAAAATGACCATTCTATTCCTAGGACATAGAACAAATTTTGGCCTAATCCATGGGTATTTTTTCATGCCCTCTTCATATCCACTTGATACCTTCCTATACCTCAATGGGAACTAATGAAGAGTGGTGCACACAACCCAATGGGTTTGAAAATGGACCCAAGGCCAATCCCGATCAATCTAAATCCCTCCTCCTCCCAATTTGATGCACATGGGAGGTTCAAAATCCACTCAAGGCCTCAAACTGACCATGTGCAAAGAGAAAACAACCTAAATAACCTCTCCAATTTGAGCAATTAGATCAAAAGAAAGGAGGTGTCCCATCACATTGTGTGGGAGATATACTTCCTATAATTCAATTCAAACTTATCATTCCTCATTCATAAGCTAGAGTGTTAGAGATCAGAGAGCCTTCAAGCATTCTAAGTGGGATTTGTGTTGCTTTCAATTTTCTCCATTGGAAAATGGGGAGCTCCTTTGAATCTTCAATCTCTATATACCCAATTCTTCTTTCCTGGGATTAATTGAGTGCACCAAGCATCCATTTGAGTTCCAATAGTAAGGAGAGAAGGAAATGAATCAAAGTCAGATCTGGTGTTGGTCCATAGAGCAATCCACTCAACCCCAAGGCTGAAAATTTCATGTGGCCTATATAGACAAACCACCATCATCTGAAAATGAGAGGTATGGAATTTTACAACCACCTAGATGAGGTGTTGATCTTTTGTGAAAGAAATTTTCGTCATTAAAATCCTCTTGGATATGCTCCTTAGTAGCTTAAAAATCATCTTTCTCACAAATATCAAAAATATGAGATAAAACCATGGAAAGATAATTAAACCTAGAATAGTTTAAAATCCAATGGATTTTGAATGATCCTTTCTCATTTTTAAGTTTTATTGGAAATTTCATTTTGCTACCTCTTAATTAAACCTTTGATTAATCTAAACTTCTTGATATGTTTTAGGGGACTTCTCCCTTAATTTTCTTCTTAGATTGTGCTTAATTGGGGAGTTGCAAATGTGTTTCCTAATTACCCTCCTTATGTAAAGGATAGTATGATTAGTAATAATCCATTATTAAAGTTGATTAAGGTCATCATGTAGATAAGAGGTTTAGGAATAATTTGTGGCATTTCCCAAGCTATTCCCTAAAGTCCTTTTGTTTTAATCTTCTCTTAATTATCACATTAATTTTCCCTTAATTAATTTTAAAATTCTAAAAAATCTTCTAGAACTTAATTAATCTACTTTGGGTATGCTTAGGTGTTTTGAGTCTAAGTTCAATTAAAATCAAACCCAATTATGTGTGAATGGGTGTTTTGAAATTACTTAAGCTAAACCCGTTAGCTTAATTAACCATTAATCATGAGCTAAATTGAATTAGGCCCTTTTCTTCATTGTGAGTTTTTATGTCATCTCATGGGCTCATAATTACTTGGTTAACTATGTTAAGGTGGTGTAGGTAAGGGTTAATTAACTTGTTTAATGCATACCTTAACCTAATCAAAATTTAAAATGAATATAATCATAAAAAAATTAAACAAAATATCAAACACATGTAATGGGTTAGAACAAAAAACTCAACTCAAATTTTTAAAATTAAATTAAACTCAAACTCAAATATAAATCACATTAAACAAACTTTGGTTTACTTAGCTTTCTTATTCCATAAGTATGTCTTTAGGATTTAATTAAAGTGAATGTGTTTACATGCTTTCATTGCTTTGATTCTTTCCCCAACATGTTAAATTTGTATGACATGTGGTTTGCATCCATATTTTTTAAAATTCAAACATAAAAAATGAAATTGTTCACTTTATGTCAAATTTGTATGAAGTATTAAAGTAGAAATATGAGTGGATATTATCACTACTAAATTCAAATTATTTTCAAAACATATAAATCAAATGCCTAAAACTAAAGTGTGCTACTTTGATTTTAATTATTTTATGTGAAAGAATATAAAGGATATGCTCAAGATAGGTTTTCCTTCTCTTCTTAGTGTAGTTTTGAATAGATTTTGATGTATGGTTCATTTGAAAAGAACCTAAAATTTACCTAATTCTATATTCTATTCATTCCTACACTATTACTTAAGAAGGATTTAAGCTTGCATATATAAATTGCATAAAAAAAACAAATCTAAAAAACAAACTTTTGCATTCTTTCTTTTCCATTCATTTCTTTTGTACAATGTTTATTTAAGGTAAGTGGTATATTAAGACAACCTCAGGTTGAGGCTTTAAGTAGCCTAAGTAAGTTTACCTTACATCTCATTAATAATCTATATAACTTATAATTTTTCTTACTTTCATGTGTGTATGTGAAAAATTGGACAAAGAAACCCTTTTCTACTTAAAAAAAAATCATACATATGAAACTTCAAAATTTCCTTAAATGGACTACTTAGCATGCATCATAAAGTATGTTAAATATTCTCATTTGTATGTATAGATAAGGACTCATTCATATGCATGATATACATGTTAAAGAAGTGAAGTAATGTGTGTTTTGTGAATTTAGTTCATTTTATTTAATCTTAAAATATCTTTCTTTTTGAATAGGTTTGTTTAGAGTTTATCTAAACTTAGGATTACTTAAAAACTAAATCAAAAAATTCACTAAACAAAACTAAAATGTGAATTTACTTTAATAATTACTTATTAAAGGAAACTCTTTCCCTCTTATAACTAAGTAGTTAATTATATGATTCATTTGAATCAAATCAAAACATGAAATAAAATCAACCCAAAATAATTAAACAACTTAAATAAAACCCTCCTCTAAGTTGAACATGTTTTCACACTTAGAAAATTTGAACTAAAGCCATATTAAATACAAAAACCTCCAAAGAACACATAAAATAAAGTCACCACTTTTAGCTTTAAGTTCAAATTTGGTGATGTTTGTTTTTATGATATATATTTTCAACATGTTAGATGTGTTCTCATAGAATGAATTTTGATCTTAATCTAGCCATTATTTTTTCAGGTGAAGATCGCTATCATAAATAAAAAAAAATATAAATGCTTTTATTGCATTTATACCCTTAAGCATAATCCAATAGGCCAGGTGGACTTAATCACCCATGTATGGGGTGATAAGTCCAATATGCATACTTGGGATTTATGTGAATTATTTTAGCTAACCTTTATTTTACAGGTGTTAGTTAGAATTTCATTCATTCCTTTTCATGTAAATTTTACAATTAGGATTTTGGAATGATTGTTATGGGGATTAGGATGAACATTTGGTTATAAGATCCTATCTTATGCACCATATGAGGCCTTGGAGCATCCACCTTCCAACCATCTAGAAGAAAAAGCCAAAGAAGAAAGAAGAAAAGAAGAAGAAAGAAGAAAAGAAGAATGAAGAAATGAAACTTGAAGACCCAACAATGAGTTCCTTGCTTAAGTATCTAATTCATTTGTAATCCAAATATTTGAGCTCATACCCAATTTGTTTTTTGGGTTTAAATAGTCCATATTTACATTTTATTCTTTTTGAACTTAGCTTTATAAACCGATTGAAGATTTGTTTAGCGTGCATTAAGTGGCATCCTTTTTCTAGTTTCTTCCTTTTTTATGTATACCATGTGGATTAGGATCTAAAAAAATAAATTTTTCAAATTTAATAATTCAAAACTAAAATTAAAGAACTCATAACCTCACAAAGCTTAGGTTAAAAATCAAGATAAAAGAATTAGCAACCCCAGTTGGATGAGTATTTTATAACATCATGCACAAATGCATCTTATTTAACTCTTGATTGAGGACCTCCACCTTGCAGAAACTTGGCTTGACCTATTTAAGCAAAACAAACCTTCTCCTTCTCTTAATTTTGGCCCATAATCTCATTTCTCATGCAAGACATATGAATCAACTGAAGTCAAAATAATTATCTAAAAATGAAAATAAAATGAAATTTGAATTGCATTAGAATTAGGTCATTTGAATCTTACCCACATCTAGTCTTTTAGAGTGATTTCCAGTCTCTTTTAAAATAATAGCCAAGCTATCTAGCATTAAGCATATGATTTGCCTGAATTTAAAACATAGAGGACAGTTGGCCATGCAATTATAAGTCAACCAAAAGTGGTTTGTCCTCTTATGGAGGCAAACCAAAACCAATTTTCACCTTAGATTTAGGTTATGTATCCAAAGCTCTATATTTAGGTTCGAGGTTGCTTTTTTCTTTCATTTAAATCCTCACCTATATTTCCATAACCTTGTATTATGAAAGTAAAATCCAATATTCTAATATAAATTCAACTCAATCAAACTAAATCATTAAAATATGCCAAACCATAGATAGTTGAGATGCTCGCTAGATTTAGAATCATGAGCATCTACTTATCTTATTTTCTTTAAATCTCTTTGATCAATCCCATTTGATCTTTAAAAAATAAACCAAATTGATAGTCTTCTATTGAAATCTTTAAAGATAATGTTCATTTACCTTATAAATTAAGGAATCCCATTCCTTAGGATGTAAAACTATCTTGTTGTAGAACTTAAAACAAATTTAAAATAAACCCTACTTTACTTTTCCATATAAAGTAGGGGAAGAATCTCTAGTACACTTCGAAGATCAGATGTCCTTAGAAGTCCTTATTTTGTTGATTAGGTCTATTATAGGGTGGTGACTTCTATCTTTCGAGATAGTACACCTTTCCTTAATGCCAAACCTGATTACCTTAATAAGTACACCTATAGATCTGCATGACATCCTAAAAAGATGAATTTTTATAGTTTTATCTTTCTCTTCTCCCTACAAATTTGAAAGGCATATGAAATTTTACCATAGATCTATTAATCATATGGTTCCTCTCCATCTTGGTAAATGATCATTGTCTATAAGTATCGAATTTGTATTTTGTATGAACCCTAGACTATCTTTCTTCCATTAGCATTTTATTTCTTTCTTTTAAGCTATAACATCTTAGTTTTAAGATCACCCCATGTTGGTCTTAAAATTCTCCAATAAAAATAAAAATCTAAATAAAGAAAACATTTAAAGACTTTTTATCATCTTTATGATGAAGAAAATTCATTCTAAAATAATAAAAACAAAATCAATTTTCATAAAATTTTCTTTTCAAAAGCACTCTTTCAAAAATGTTATTAATAAAATATTTTCCAAAAATTTTCTTAAATCATGTAACACTCATAATTGTTACATGTAGAATCAAAAATAAATAACAATCTTTTCCAAAAGCATAAATGAACATTTTCTTTAATTCATTTATGATGATTTCATTTTCAAATAAAATGAACAATCGCCTTCCCAAAAATCACAATAAAAAAATAAAGTTTTCAAAAAAGCATACATGAATCTTTCCATTCAATACACTCACACTTATGGAATGTAATTTTTATTTTTAAACAAAATTAAATTTTCCAAAAGCACAAATTAACATCTTCCTTCAATTCATTTTGATGAAGATTTCATTTTTAAAATAAAATGAACAATCATCTTTTCAAAATCAAAATAAAAAAGTTTTCAAAAGTACATATGATCCTTTCCATTAAGTATACTCACACCTATTGAATGGAAGTTTCATTTCAAATAAAACTAAACTTTAAAAATATATGAACATCTTCATTTAATATACTCAAATTTATTAAATGAAGATTTCATTCCCAAAAAAAAATCATTTGAAATCCACTTAAACATATCAATATGATTAAGTTAAATCCCTCTTTCAAAAAAAATAATCAAAAAAATAAAACTTACATATTTCAAAAAAAAAATAAGATTGACTTCCATTCATACATACCCAAATTTGTTGAATGGAGTACATTCAAAAATTAAAACTTAAACAATCATACTAAAATTCTAAACACATTTAGAACTTCAACATACTCAAATTTTCTAAGTGAAGTCAAATTCCAAATCCAAAAAAAAAAATTTTCAAAACACTTTGGAACTCCATTTAGCATTTCAAATTATAAGTGAAGTTTCCAAATCCAAATCAAAAATTTCAAACACATTTGGAACATCATTTATAAGCAAATTTTCTAAGTGAAGTCTCAAATTCCAACCAAAGCTAAAAATATTAAAAATACATTTCGAACATCATTTAACATACCCAACTTTGCTAAGTGAAGTTTCCAAATTCCAAAAATAAAATTAATAATAATAAATTCAAACACTTTTTGGAACTTCATTTAACATACCAAAATTTGCTAAGTGAAGTCTTCATATTCAAAATCAAAAATTTTCAAACACATTTGGAACTTCATTTAGCATAATCAAATTTGCTAAGTGAAGTCTCCAAATTCCAAAATCAAAAATTTTCAAAACACATTTGAAACTTCATTTAACATACCCAAATTTGTTAAGTGAAGTCTCCAAATTCAAAAATCAAAAAATTTTAAAAGGCATTTAGAACTTCATTTAACATACCCAAATTTGTTAAGTGAAGTCTCCAAATTCATAATTCAAAATTTTTAAAACATATTTTGGAACTTCATTTAGCATACTCAAATTTGTCACTTAAAATAACTATTTTAAATTTCAACTATATGTTATTTTGGTATAGATTAAAATATTTATCAAGAAAGTGGCCAAATACGGACATGAAAAATAAAAAAGACAACAAAGGAAAAGAGAAATGTAGTTGTCATACAACAAATAACTAGCCTTTATCCCAATTATAAGTCATGCATGAATCCTTCTCCATCGTGTCCTATTATGTTAAAAATTCTCACTTAATTGAAGTACACTAAGGTCATTCTTTATACATCTTAACCAAGTCTTTTTAGGTCAACCTCTACCTTTTGTAACAAAAGCCAAATATAATGCATCTACTCTAATAGACATTGATGGTATGCTTTATCTAGCCAAACCATATAAGGCGACTATCTCTAATCTTATTTGCCAATGGAGCTACTCCATCTTTTTCCTGAACATATTCATTTTGCATTTTATCTCTAAGAGTAAAGCCACTCATCCACCTGAGCATCCTCATCAATGCAGCACTTAACTTTGTCTCATGCTTCTCTTTCATTGGCCAACATTCCACGCCATAAATTATTACTGGACTTACCACCATCTTTTAAAATTTTCCCTTAAGTTTAAGTGCTACTTTTCTATCACAATACCAAATGCATTCCTCCACTTCACCATAACTTGAATTTTAACATATCCATCTATTTCACCATCATTTTGAATAATAGAGCCTTGATATCTAAATCGCTCACACTTGTGTCAGCGCTAAATGACAAATTTCCTTCGAAGACTTTTTAAAATGATGCAAAATTGTTTCCAATGAATCTTGAAATCATTTAGCGGCAACTTGTAAGCACTCATTCTATGATAAAATTAACAAAAAATATTGCAAGTTGCTCCATCAACAATTTTGAGTCTTTCATCAAACCCCACTCTTCATAGTAGTACATAAATTAAAGAAAATGTAAGGTTCCGTTCTATAATTTTCATAACACCAAGCTAGTTGGTCTCAAAGTAATTCATTGATATATTCATGACCACGAGGACTTGACGTTCTACATGGTTCTTTTGATAAATAATGCTTATTATAATCATCAATATAATTAAGTGCAATCAAGAAATGAAATTTCATCATAATCACTTTCAAAATCTGAATTTGAACTCATTTGTTTCATGTTATGAAGATGAAGTAAATAGTAAAAAGATTAATTTCAACAAGAATATTTCATAGAAAACATGGAAGAAATTACTATTGTTGAGTAATAGTTGTGTTGATTACTAAAAGAAAGTAGAGTGCTTTAAGGAGAAAGAGAAATGATGGAAAAAGAAAGAAGTTAAAATCCACAATCACTATCACAACAATTCTAACTAATAAAAGAAGCCTCAATGTCATAGAAACTAAGCAGACCATAAAGCTATATTATACTAATTCCATTATATTATTGCTCAAAAGAGAAAAGATCAAGAAAAAGTTAAATGTGTATTTATTAACACTACATGTAATAATATTCAATTATTTTAAAGTAAGAATCCAACCCATCTTGCTACATTCTAGCATATGAAAAACATTTTCATCCATTTTGGATCTTCAAACTTTATAAGTGAGCTCACGCCATCTAGATCTTCAAAATTAAAAAAACATGCAATCAATTAATAATCATTTGATTGGTTCACATGAAGAACTAGATGACATAAACATTCTCTTTTCATATTTCTTTAGAATTCTCTCAATATGTGCAAATAATAATCCGAAATATTTGTCTTCATGTTTTGAAATTAGCTTTCTCTAAATGCAACATCATCATATTTATCTTTATTCATAGATTCATCTATAGATTTTATTTCACTTTCCTCCGCCTCTTTTTCTTTAGTGTCTAAAGAAACTTTGGTGAAAGGATGTTGAAGACTACTTGCACTGTCACCACAAATCTAACATAGACTCACATTGCCTTTTATAATTTTTTTTTCACTTTTCTTGATCTAAATGTTATTAAATAAATATATTTAACATACAAAAGTAATGAATATAAGTTTTGAAATTAATATTTTATTTACTACATTATATAACTTGGATGAAACATCTTTGAATGCTATCACTTGTCCTGTGGTAGCATTATAATCAATTTCAATTTTCTTTAGTAACTTAGAAAAGTCCCTCCAATGAGTTCTAAGAGTGTTGAACTATTTTTTTTTCAATTGTTCTTGTTTGTATTATTTTTTGTTGATTTCAATACCATGCAAAATGCATGACAATGTTGCTTGATTAAAAGTAATTGTTTGCCTATTTTCATTAATGACCTTATTTTCCATATGTTGGATAAAACTTTGTTGATTTTTATCTGACCATACTTCTTCTTAACTTGTTGTCATTATTATCAACAATATCCATAATTTATCAAACTAAAAAAAGATTTACTTATCTACTTTACAATTGATCAAAGTGCAAATAATTCTAAAATTATAAAGTATATAAGCATGGCTTTTGTATATGAGTATGAATGTGAATTAGTTCTGTCTAAAGTATAAAAAAACATTGTTAATGAAACTTTAATATCTCACATATATAAGAAAATCATTACAAGAAAAATTGGATAAATCATATGTTTGAATGTTTTTTGACAAGACAAGTTAAACTCAAAATAAGATTCTTTTTACAATAAAAAATCACTAAGGAAAATCATTGTAGGTAAATAAGATATTTTCAATATACATTCAAAATTTGAGTATTAGAGACATGCATCTAAAATCCATAAGAAGGTGATGTGAAGTTATAAAGATGAAACCACACTACAAGATGCTCCTAACCTCAGCAACCATGGAAACAAGTTTGATAAGATGTCATAATAAATACATTAATTATCCATTATCAATAATTGCAATGAATTCTTTACATAAAAACTATTTTTGATATTCAAACCAAAGGTAGTATCTTTCATATGCATCAAAATCTAATCTTAGCTCATAAGCTACCTTGTTGTAGAAAATGGACTTGATGAAAAGCAAATTGGCAAACTAATTAATAAAATACTACGTGATACATGTAAAAAAAAGCCTTAGAGGTGATCATAAGATGTGATATATGAAGTTACAACTTTCAAGGAATGCTGAAGAAGAAAAAAACTTTAGTTAATCCTCAAGAGAATAAAGCTTTTAATGTATGGAACATTATAAAATATAAACACTCTAATCAATACTTAGTCAGAGATATTTAAAGCAGTCAAGGAAAATATTCCGTGGAATCTATTGGAGCTCAACATTGACTAAATTGCACATTTGGTTTGAGATAAAAATCATTATTTTCCTTATAAAAGATAAACATGTCATGTGCAAAACCTCAACAAATTAAAAAAACCGCATGTTGTTGTGTGTATTGCCATCAAAAATGGAAAATCATATAATATAGTCAAAGGAAGAGAGAGTCTCCAAGAGACTCCGATTAGAGAGACATGTATCATATTATAAAGGAATTGTTGTGAGCAAAATTCCATCAATGAAATTTAGTAGAGATAATAGTTTTGATTTTAAAATGATACTTAAACTGGAATGAAAGTGCAATAACACACATACAAAAGCCCCTAAGAAATATCCAATAAAAAATATAGGAGATGATTGGGAAGAAAAAGGATGATGTAAAAACAAATGAGGAATTTTGGATATGTAATATATCATTTGGCATTAGAGCTAACTTTGACAATGAAATTATTTACTAAAGAAATTCCATGTTTACTAGCATTTTGGTATCAAGCCATTACTCCATAAAAATTTTACTTCTTAATAAGAATAAGAGAAACCCTCTCATTAACAACTTGGAGCATATTGATTGCATTCAAAGCCTGGATATAGTTAAACCAAGAGATAGGTTTCTGGGAAGATAAGAAGATAAAAATATTAGATAGATTTATTAACTCAAAATGTAAGCATAAAAAAATTCATTATTAGAAAACATAATTTTGAGAAAGATTGATGTTGTGGATATTCAGATATATGAAGCTCTTAGTGAATTGAAAAGAATACTATATAATAAAGGATAACATAAAAATTGATTACTATAATTTTGAAACGATAAATGGAAGATAAAACTTGAGAACATAGAATTTGTAAAGTTATTTACTCTTGGAGCTACTTCAATCTTTTCATGTAAATATTCATTTAAAATTTTATCTAAGCGAAATATACTTATAGTTGTAACACCTAACACTCAATTTTATGCTTCTCTTTATTGGCCAATATTCTCTCATAAAGCATTGTAGGTCTCACCACTATCTTATAAGATTTTTTCTTAAGGTTAAGGTATTTCTCATACAATATGGTGCATTCCTCCTTCAACCATTCAACTTGAATTCTACTAAAAATCTCCATTTATTTCACCATCACTTTGAGAAATAGATTAAACTAACAAATGAAAACAAATCAATTTCCATTAATGTAGGCTAGATATAAGGTTTAGTGATCCATAATATTTATGAATAATGGTACTCATAAATAAAATGTAAGTCATCATGCACATAAGTCTCTATCAAAATAATTCTTTTGGATAAATTAGAAGACCTCAATGTTGAACATTTTGTTGGCATGATGAAAACCCTTCCCTTCTGATCTTAGATCTGGAATAAGGGAGAAGAGTGCTTTTCACTAAAATTTATGGAATCTAGCAATTAAGCTAAAATGCTGAAAAAAATCTCTAAAATTCTCATACTAAATTCAATTTGGTTTCCATGTTATAAAGGAAACAACAGAACCTAATTTCCGCTTTAATGGGATCACCTCGATCGCCACGCCTACTTAGCACCAGAAATATTACTTAGAATATTTTTGGGTAAAGAGACATAACATCTCTAGAATTAGGATAAGCAGCTATATCACCCTAACACAAGAAAAGGACTTTGGTAATTTTAAAGGCTGTGACCTCAACAAGGTTAATGCCATTGCTCTAGATTTTTCAGCCTATTCATAGCCCATTATCTATGCCTATCCCCTTAATCAAAATTAAATTGAAACCAATTCAACCAAACCTAATTGGTTTTAATTTCATATCCAAGCCCCAAGCCAAAGTGATTTGAATTCAAACCCACCTTGACCCCATAATCCAATCTTATGGATCAAACCTAAGCTCCTTCAATCAAATCAAACTCAATTGATTTTCACAAAAGCACTTCAACCATTCAAATCTCTATTTCAAATCCTTCCAAAGCCTACAATCAAACCAATTTGATCAAACCATTTCAATCAGCTCCCATTTATTTGAACCCAAAATGTTCAAATGAGCCAAAATACAATTAAATCCAAATCAGTTGCAGTCAAAGCCATCAATCAATCTTAAATTAGTTATTAAACTTAATTCAACTCAATTCAACCTAATCCAACTCAAATTGTCCCATTTAGTTCACTTGACCCAAAGTGACCTAAAACACCCATTTGATCCAAACTTTGATCCAACGCAAATTGGATTGGATGAGCCCATCGAAAACCTTCTACAAAGATTATTGATCACCCTTGATTGTCCAATTACAATCAATTGGGACAAACCAAGCTAATTTGATCACTTGACCCAAGTTGACCCATTTAGCCTATATTAATCAAATTGAACCAAATATCATTCCAAATCAAATCAATTGAACCCAATGATTCCTACCATTCATAAATTGATCATTGAATATGATTCAACCATCAATCGAGCCAAACCAAGCCTAATTGGCCCCTTGACCCAAGTTGACCCAAGTTGACCCAATTTGACCTAAAGAGCCAAATTGGGCCAAACCTCAATCCAATCCAAATTCATTGAAACCAATGACTCAAATTAATTACATAATGATTATTGAACATGATCCAAGCCTTAATTGAATCCAATTTGTCCAAGTCAACCCATTCTTCCCAATATGACCCAAATTAATTGAAGCTAACACTAAAATCATCTTAAAATCAATAATTGAATCTAAACCAACCCTAACTCCAAGCTAATTTGGTCAATTTGACCAAATTTGTCAATCAGCTCATTTGACCCCATATGAACCCATATGAGCCAAATTCAAATCCACTTCAAATCAAATCAAACCAATTGAACCTAAACATCCCAAATGATCATTTGAATGTGGCTCAACCCTTGGTTTGACACAATTTGACTAATTGGTCAACATAACCCAATTTGACCCAATTTGACCTACATGAGTCAAATTGAACCAAACCCAACCAAACTAACTCCAAACTTAATCAAACTTGGCATGACCCATCCTTAGGTCACCATGGGTTAGCCCAAATCAAACCCAACCCATTTCAAATCTGAATTAGCTTAAAACTCATTGGGTTAACCCCTCTAAATGGGACAAAATCCCTATTTGGATGGTCAAACCCACTCTCCTCCCCTTAGTAGCCACCCTAAGCTCAAATGGGACATGAGGACTATTGGCTCACCTAACCCAAAGCTGATTGGGTCAACCATGAGCCAAGTGTAGGTGAGCTAACCCAAACGCCACATTGGAACACTTGGAGGATGTGGTACACTCCACCTTAGCCCTTGCCAGCCCACTTCCTCTACTCAACCACTCAAGGCACACCACCTCAGTACCTCACTGCCATCCCTGATTACCTGCACCTGCCAGACGGCTACCAAAGGCTGATTCGATTTGAACCATTGGATTGGTTTTGGTGAGGAGTATACTCTTCCCCATCTCATTCTAAAAAACCAGAGAGATTTAATGAGTCAAGATGAGCTTCCCTAGAGCCTTCCCGAGATCCCTTGAGCCTCCCATTGACGACGAGATCAAACCCGAGTGAAATGGAGCCTCCACTCCATCCAACTCCACTTGAACTCCACCAAATCCAAATAAACTCCACCCACACCTTCTCCAAGCTCCGATGAGGTGGAATGAATCGATTCTCGATCGATTCGAGTATTGGAGATCACCCTTAGACCAACTCGTGACATTTTCGATGGCCCTTGGTCCACATAGCCACCGTAGGGAGGCAACTCATAAGCTTCACAACAAGACTTCATATCTACAAGAAAAAGAAACCTCAGTTGTTGGACCACTGGTCTTGAGCTTTGGTGAGGTATTTTTCTGGCAAATTTTAGAAATCCCTTAATGTGTTGGTCTTTTGTGAAAGAAATCAAGATTTCATGCAATTTTAATGCCTCACGAGCTCCAATGATCTTAGATCGAGTAGAGGAAGGCAGACAATGTCCATCTTTTGGTGCTTGGGGATGAAGGATCATCCAATATCCATTCTATGTGATTAGAATAGATGGTCATGATTAATCTGATTAGATATATCTGATTTATCCCTTAAGAACCATGGAATTAATCCCCCACCATCTAATCTGAGATCGGACGGTAGGGATGAAAGTGAGTCCGACGTCCGATTCAAAGACGCTGTCGATTGTTTAAGCCAATCTGGTGCCACATGGAAAGTGATGCCAGTCCCAATGTGGTGCAATTGATTAGGGATTAATTAAAATAAAAATGTAATTAATTACTCACAAATTTGAAAATTTATAACTAATTATTGAAAAATCCTAAAAACATAAGTAATCCCATTTTGGAAAGGGTAAACAGAGGAGAATTTAATAAAAGTAACTCCCATATGGTTTTAATAGTGAATAGAGCTTAATTTGGGATTTAAATGTTTTTTTAATTAGCTTAATTATTTGGCCAATTGATCTCAAATCTAAAATATTGGTTTAATGGGATGTCCTCTACCTCCCATAATTTTCTTGGGATTTATTAGCTAGATAATTGGGGAAATTTAAAATTTAAACCCTAATCACCTTCATTAACTGATTTAATAACTATTTAAAGTTATAAATAGTATAAATTAGCTAATTAAACATGGTTAAGATTTATTAATAGTGGAATAATGAAGGTGAATGGTTAAGACCTCTTTCTTAATGGTTTCCCTAAATTCATTTCATTTGAAAATGTAATTAACTGAAGATTTAATTAAGGAATTAATGGAGTAATTAATGATGAAATTAATCAAATTGAAATGATAATTACTTTGAATAATTAACATTCAACTCATGGGTTTCTTTTATGTGTTCAAAAACATAAAGACCTTTAAAGAAGTTATTATTAATTTATGGTTGTAGAAAATCATAAGAGTACTTCGCTTAGTTATTTCCTTAATCTAATTAACACTTAAGCATGAGCCTATTGCATTAGGTCCATTAGGAGCATTGCAATTTTAATTTGTCATTTGTGTCTTCTGCTCTTTGAGTTTAACAGTTCAAACCCAAAACCAATTTGTATGAGAAGCTTTGGTTTTCCTTAAATGCTTTTATTCAACTTGATTGTACTTAAGAATTAATGTGATTGAATGCATTATGTGGCTATCTTTAATTATTTCTTTTCAATCATTGTAAATGTTGTATGCCATGTGATATCATGCATTCATATTTTCTAAAATAAACAAATAAATAAAAGAATCAATGGAATTTATTTATGTGTAAGTTGCATGTGTTGGATTAATCCTATTATATGTGTGGCTATTATCAATAATAAATTTTATTTTCAAAGTTATAAATTGATAATGAAGATTTAGAGTTGTGATTAGCTATGAATATTCTATATGATTTGCATGTGTTTATAACTTAAACATGTAAACATATTGTTTTATCAAATAATTCATGTATTGGGGTTTACATATGTTTGAATGATAATAAGTATATAAGACATCTCAAAATATGAGGTTTTAAGTACGGAGGTCATTGATTATCTCACTTCCATGGTCAACAAACATACTCATTTAATTTCATTTTATGTGTGATTGTACTAGAATTTGAATAGAACTTTTCTTTACATGTGTAAATGTTTAACTAAAACAAAATCTTTTGCATGGCTTTATTTTATGGTTGTATACTCATTCATATGGATTTAAGAAAAACAAATATATAGTCTGGACATCTTGGGAATACAAGGCTTTAAGTATCCCCATGAAGGTCATTAATTATATCCCTTCCATAGTTTAAACTACATCATGTACTTCTTAAAGCTTTAATACATGTGTGTGTGTATTTATCCTAGGAATGGAATTCTTCTTTTCTACCTACAAATATGCATTAATAATCATTTAAGTATGCAAAAATATGTTGCATGTAAAGGTATAGTAAGTCTTAAATTATATGTATGATATCGATGATGAAAAGGAATAATATAACATCCTCCATGTGATAGTGATTCAATTCCATTAGTCTTAAGAGGCCTTTCATGTTTGAATATGTTTCTTTAAGGTTAACCCAAATCTAAGAACAATAAAACATTTAATAAATCATTCACTAGAAGGAACCAAATCATAACAACATGCTTTAAAAATAACTTAAGGTAGGGATGAAGAGGGTTAAGCCTCTAGCTTCTCTTTACAATACTTAGTTGCTAAGTAAATACCAAATGAAAAAAAAAATACAAATTAAAATCAACCAATCCCTTAAATAACTTGAAATGAAACCACCCTAAATATATAACTTAAACAATTCCAAAATCTAAATATTCATAATTCTAAAGCTTGGCTAAGACATACCACATTAAGCTTAAGCACACATATTAGAATGCTAAGTCACCACTTCTAGCTTTAGGTTAGGATTGTGTATGTAATGATGTTGTGTTTTATTTTGTGATGTAATGTTTTAGAATGGATGTTAGGGTTATGATTCAGAGACTGAATATAAGGCCGTTGTTAATCTAATGTTATTTTCTTCAGGGGATTATGCTAATGGGGTCACTAAAATACATATAAATTCTTTTGCTTGTGTGGTGAAAATAGTTTTACTCCTTCATCTATCCTTTTGAAGAGGATAAATGAAAATAGAAATATACACTTTTTGGGACACCACGTAGATCCTATAGATGTTCTTATTAAGGTGATCGATATGACATTGAGAGAGGTACTATCTCGAGATAGAAGTCACCACCCCAAATGGACCAATCACCGATAAGGACTCCTGAGGACAATGGGTCTGCATATGTACTGAGATTCTTCCCCTACTTTGTATGGAAAAGTGAAGCAAGATTTATTTTAAACTAGGCTCGTTAAGTTCCCTACAGGGGCAGGCCCCCATAGTTAATTACATCCTAAGGGATGGGATCCCTTAGGAATATTCTCGATTAATGTAAATGATCATTGTCTTCAAAGATTTTAATAAGTAGGACTACCAATCGATTAGTTTATTTTTTGAAGATCAAATGAGATTGATCAAAGAGTTATTATCGTCAAAGGAAGATGAGTACGAGATGCCCACGATGCTAGGAAACCTAGTGAGCATCTCAAACTATCCTATGATTAGGGTTTACATTTTTGAAATTGATTTAATTTATTTTGAGTTGAATTTTTTCTTAGAAATTTAGGGCTTATGATTCCATAACACAAGATTATGGAAATGACTAAGAAGTGAGGATTTATTCTTATGGCCCACAAAGGGGAGAAGTAAACTCAGAACCTAAATCTAGGGAGCTTTGGCAAGGGCCAAAAGCACAACCTAAATCTAAGGTGAAAAATGAGTATTTGGTTTACCTCCACAAGAGAGGACAAACCACCCGACTGCTTGGACTTACAACTTCTTAGGGGTGGCTGCCAACTAACTCCCCATAATTTTAAATTCATGTAGGCAAGTCATATGCTTTATGCAAGATGGCCACGCTGTTATTCATTTAGAAAGAGACTAAGTCCTTAAACTCACTCCCTAAAGAGACTAGATCATATAGGGGTATGCTTAAAATGATCTAACTCTAATGCAATTAATATTTCATTTTATTTTCATTTTTGGACAATCATTTTGACTCAGGCTAATAGGATTCATATGCTTAATTCATGAGAAATGAGATTTTTGTCCAAAATCAGTGAGAAGGGAGGAGGTTTGTTTCCACCATGGCTTTTAAAGGTCAAGCCAAGTTTCTCTAGCAAATGTGGAAGCTCTCCAATCAAGAGTGAAAATATTATGCATTTGTGCATGATGTTATTAAAGAAGTACTCATCCAACTAAGGAGTTGCTAAATCTTTTATCATGATTTTAGCCTAAGCTTTAGGATAGGTTATGAGTTCTTTAATTTTAGTTTTGAATTATTAAATTTGGTAAAAGATTTATTTTTTTTCCTATGAGCCTAATCCACATCCAAGCCATACATAAAGCAAAGAAGAAACTAGGAGAAGGATGCCATTTAATGCACAAGCTAAACAAATCATCAATCAATTTGTAAAGCTAATCGCAAAAGAATAAGAGGCCATTGTGGTCAGGTATGATCGCACAAACCTGAAAACAAATTGGGTAGCCAAGCTCTATAGTTATACAACCCAGATTACAATTGAATTAAATTTAGTTAAGCAAATAATTCATTGTTATGGGGGTCTTCAAACTTCATTTCTTCATTCTTCTTTTCTTCTTTTTCCTTGGTTCCTTCTTTTGGATAGATGGAAGGTGGATGCTCCAAAGGCTTCACATGGCATATAAGATGAGATCTTATGACCAATGCTCATCCTAATCCCCATAATAATCATTCCAAAATCCTAATTACAAAATTTACATGAAAAGGAAAAGTAAATCTAGCTAACACCTGCAAAATAAAGGTTAGCTAAACAAACCACCAAATCCGAAGCATGCATATTGGACTTATCACCACACACATGGGTGACTAAGTCCAATGGTTATTGGATTATGCTTGGGTAAGCAAGCACTACAAAAAGCATTTATATCTTTATTTATTACAGACCCCTTAAGCATAATCCTCTGAAGATAATGGTTACTAAGATCATCCTACCATTCATTCTATCACATACATCCTAACATCCGCCTAAAACATATATCACAAAATAAAAGCAAGCATCAAACCATGAACTACCCTAACCTAAAGCTAGAATTGATGACTTAGTCTAATGTGTGTGCTTTGGAGGTTTGTGTGGTATGCTTAGCTATGGCTTTAAGTTAGAATTTTTTAAGTGTGAAGCATGTTCAACTAGAGGATGGTTTCATTTGAGTTATTTAATTATTTTGGATTGATTTTATTTTTATGTTTTGATTAGGTTCAAGTGAATCCTACAATTAATTACTAAGTTATAAAGAGAGGGAAAGAGAAGTGAACTTCTCTTTTCTTCCCACCTAAGTAATTTCTAAAATGGAATCATGTTTTTGGTTTTATTTAGTGAATGTTTTGATTAAGTTTTTCAATTAATCCTAAGTTTATATGAACTCTAAACAAACCTATTGAAGAAGAAAGGCATTTTAAGATTAAATAAAATGAACTAAATTCACAAAACATAGATCACTTTGTTTCTTTCCCAACATGTATAGCATGCATATGCATGAGTCCTAAGCATATCTATACACATAAATGAGAATGTTTAACACACTTCATGATGCATGCTATGCAATTCATTTAAGAAAATTTGAAAGTTTATGATGCATGATTTCCATTAAGTAGAAAAGGGATTTGTTATCCAATTTTCACATGCACACATGAAGGAAAGAAAAGCATAAGTGAGTACAGTGCCATGGTTAACTAGAGGTGTAAGGTACTAGACATACTTAGGGCTACTTAAAGCTCGCAACCTCGGGGTTGTCCAGACTAATATACCACTTTCCTTAAATACAAACATATGTACAAAAGATATGAATGGAAAAGGAAGAATGCAAAAGTTGGTGTTAGTTGATTTAATTTTGTTTATGCAATTTATATGTGCAAGCATAGGTATCCTTCTTAAGTGATAGTATAGCAATGAATAGGATGGAATTAGGCAAATGTTAGGTGCTTTTCAAATGAACCATACACCTTGCCAAATCCTATTCAAAACTATACTAAAATAGAAGAAAAGGAAAATCTACTAAGCATCCTTATATTCTACTCACATACAAACTTATAAGTAAGATATGAGTAGCACAATTTTAGCTTTGATAATTGATTCATATATTTTGAAAATAATTTTAATTTAATAGTGATAATAGCCACTCATATTCTTACTTTAGCCAACATATGCAATTTGACATAAAGGAAACATTTTCATTTTAAATTTGAGTTTTGAAAAGCATGGATGCATGAAACCACATGACATACATATTTAAAAGGTTGGGGAAGAACTAAAGTAATGAAAGCATGTAAACACATTCACTTCAATTAAATCCTAAAGACAATCTTATGAAATAAGAAAGCTTAAAGTAAATCAAAGTTTATTTAATATGATTTTTTTTTGTTTTGAATTTGATTGAATTTTGAAAATATGAATTGAGTTTGTTGTTCTAACCCATTCACAAGTGTTTGATATTTTGTTCAATTTTTATATGATTAGATTTATTTTATACTTTGATTAGGTTAAGGTATGAATTAAGCATGATGATTATTCTTATTTACACATTTTAGCATAATTAATCAAATAATTATGAGCCAATGAGATGACATAAAAACTCACAAGGAATTTAAATTTGCAATGCTCCTAGGAAGAAAGGGGCCTAATGCAATTTGGCTCATGATTAATGATTAATTAAACTAAGGTGGTTTAACTTAAGTAAATTCAAAACACCCCTCACACTATGAGTTTAGTTTTGACTTTCTTAATTGAACTTAGGCTCCCGAACACCTAAGCATCAAACAAAAGTAGATTAATTAAGTTTTCGAAGATTTTAGAATTTTTTTTAGAAATTAATTAAGAGGGTAATTAGTGGATTATCCCTTAATTAAGAGATGATTAAGAAAGAAAAGGGGGTTCAAGGAATAACTTTGGTGAAATGCCACAAAATTATTCTCTAAACCTCTTATTCACTGGATCAAACCTTCATCAACTTCAATAAGGATTAAAATACTAATAAAACCCTTAATTATCATTGATTACATGAAAGGGGTAATTAGGAAATGAATTTGCAATTCCCCCAATTAAGCAACCAATAAATCCCAAGAAAATTATGATAAAAAATCATCCCCAAAATATACCCAAGAAGTTTGAGATTAATGAGTGTATTAATTTGAGAGTAATTAGCAAATTAATATTCCCTAATAAAATCTATTAAAACTAATTTTAGAATATTTTAGATTGAATTATCTTTTAGTGAAAATTTACCTCATATTTTTCTGATTTTTCTTTAGGGAGATATGAATCTTTGTAGTTTAGAGGATTAATTTGATTTATTTAACACTTAAATCCAATGGCATGACATGCAGGTGATGACTCAGATGTGCTTTACGCATGTCAAGCAACAAGCAGCCACTTAAATGTCTTGTCATAGTGCCACGTGGAGGCGGTGCTACGGTTTGGTATCCGCCAATTGATCAAGGATCGAACGGCCAGGAATTAACCTGTGATTCAGAGGGATGAAATAGGATTTAAAATGTGCATTTAATATCGATCGTCCATCCAAAAGATGTGGATGGACGACCAGAGATCACCCATGTTCTTCCCTGAGGAATAATGGGGACTATACACTTTCAAGGAAGATCTAAACTTGATCGAGCTCAAATTGAAATGAAATCTTGCACACACCATCTAACCCTAATGACAATCACATCTAACAGTTGAAATTTCATACCATTAACATTTCTTTTACAAAGGACCAACACACATGGAGTTTAGTGGTAAAAAAATGTCTAACCTCACCTTCGACCCCTTGGGGAGCTTGCCTAGTTGAGATGAAGCAGAAAGTTTTAGCTCCTTGAGTGACAACTTTATGGACCAACTCCTCCTTAGCTTCCTGCCTTTGATCTAGGTAAGCCTTCCTCGCCTTTGGAACTTGGAAAAGGCTTGGGCAAGCTGACTTGACCCTCGGTGGTGTGCAAAAGGCAATTTGAATTGGAGTGTGGAGAAAGTTTGCAAATCAATGGAGCTCCCTTATTTTTACTTGAAGAAAACTGAGAATGGCAAACTCTAAATCCTTCTATGAAGCTTAGGATCACTCTAGGATGGCTCCTAACACTCTCCCTTACTCAATCAAATTAGCCTTTGTTGAATTCAAGTGGAATTAGGGAGTATATCTCCTCCTATGGCAATCGGACAGACAAAGCTCTACTTATCATTTTGATCCAATTGACCTTAGGCAATGGGTTGTTTGGTCTATTAAAAGCTTATACATGGTCAGTTTGGGCTAGGGAGTCGAGTGGTAACCTCCCATGTGCTTCAAAATGAATGGGAGCATGATTCCCATATGGCCAATTTGAGCCATGTGCTTGATTTTGGCCTTGGGTCAAGTTAAGCTGACCCAAACTCATTGGGTTGGGTGCACCACCCTCCATAGGGTTTACTTGACCTATTAGGAAGGTATCAAGTAGGTAAGAAGATGACTTGACCAAATTCCACATAGATTTGACAAAAATTTTGTTCTATAACATAGGGGTATAATTATCATTTGGTTGATTTTTGAATTTGGATATGTTGGGTATGTTGAGAAAATAGGTTTGGCCAAGTTTCATTGGATTTAGAGTTCATTTGGTATGATTTGGCTCATGTTAACCCATTTAGGTCAAAATGGGTCAACTTGGGTTAAGTCGACCAACTGGTCAAATTGGGTCAAACTAAGGGTTGGGTCAAGTTCATATGACCATTTGAAATGTTTTGGTTACTTTGGTTTGATTCAATTTTGTTTAGGTTTGAATTTGGTTCATATGACTTCATTTAGGGCAAATGGGTTAAGTTGACCTAATTGACCCATTTGACCTATTTAAGCTAGGTCATGGGTTGGTTTAAGCATGGTTAATCATATGAAGTGGATTGGTACTTTATTTCCAATCAATTTTGGTTAAGTTTAAATTTATCTCAACATGACCCTTTAGGCCAAGTTGGGTTCAAGGTCAATTTGGGCTAGGTTAGGTCTAATTGGCCAATTGAGGCTTTGGTCAAGTTTAACAAGTGATTTGGAATGAACTTGACACATTGGTTTCAATCAATTTGACTTATATCAAGTTTTGACACATTTTGACTTTTTAGGTCAAGATGGGTCAAATAAGTTGCCAATTTGGTTAGGCTCAAATGCTGATTTGGTCAAGTTCAAACATAGTTCATGAATGAACTTAGATCAAGGGTTTCAATCAATTTGGCCTATGGTGGATCATGGCTATGTTAGGTTTCATTTTAGCTAAGTGTTAACTTGGTCAACCCTTAGGTTTGATTTAGTTTGACCCAATTTGATTGATTGATCATCTCATGATGATTATTGATCATGATGAGAGGCATAGGTGAGTTTGATTCAATCCAAATTGGATAGGATTAAAATTTGGCTCATAAGGGGTACTTTAGGTCACTTTGGGTCAAGTGAGCCTAAGTGGGTCAAATGGCTTGGTCAAAGCTTCATTTGAGTTTGATTGAACTTGTATATGAACTTATAATTGATATATAAATCCATTTGCAAGTGGTTTGAAGTCAAATGGGTTTTGATTAATTTGACAATTTCATATTCAAAGGAAGAACATGAATGGATTTGGGGTTTGATTTTTGAATTGAGTTTTGATTAAGTGATTGAAATTTGTTTTTTATATTTGAATTCATGATTGGGATTGATTGAATCATGAAGGAAAATTAAGATTTAGCTTGATTTGAAATTGATGCTTTGTTTAATTTGAAAGGTTTAGGTTGGATTTTGAATAGATTTGAGTTTGACTTTTGGAATTGGTTTTGATTGTTTGAGTTTATATTTCACTTATATATTTGAATATAAATGAGAATATAAATTGATTATGAGAAAATTTAATGAATTTGGAATGATTTGTTCATGATCTAGGCTAAGCACTTAAGAGAATATTAAGGGACTTAGAAAAGATTTGGAATTTTAGAATTTCAATTTTTGAATTTGGTTTGATTGATTTATATTTATGTTTCAATTTTATATTTGAATATAAATGAGAATATAAATGAGTTATGCTAAAATTCCATAAATTTGAATTGATTTGAGCATGATGTAGGCTAAGTCCTTAAGAGGAAAATAAAGGACTTAAGAAGGGTTTTAAATTTGGATTTATTTGATTGATTTGTATTTATATTTCATTTATATATGTGAATATAAATGAGAATATAAATGAATTATGAGAAAATTGCATGAGTTTGAATTGATTTGAGCATGATTTATATGAAGTCCTTAAGGAAAGATTAAGGACTTAAGAAGGATTTTAAATTTGGAATTTAAATTTTAGATTTGATTTGATTGATTTGTATTTATATTTCATTTATATATGTGAATATAAATGAGAATATAAATGAATTATGAGTAAATCTCATTAGTTTGAATTGATTTGAGCATGATTTAGGCTAAGTCCTTAAAAGAAGATTAAGGACCAAAGAAAGATTTTAAATTTGGAATTTAAATTTTGGATTTGATTTCATTGATTTGTATTTATATTTCATTTATATATGTGACTATAAATGAGAATATAAATGAATTATGAGAATATGTCATGAATTTGAATTGATTTGAGCATGATTTAGGCTATGTCCTTAAAAGAAGATTAAGGACTTAAGAAAGATTTGGACTTAGGAATTTCATCCATGGGTTTCAAACATGGATTTCAATTATGGATTTCAAACACATGGAGTTGATTTGACTGGAGAAAATCAAACAAGATTGATTTGGAATTTGACTTGAAAGAAGAAAGGTGAGGAGTGGTTCAAGCTAAGGGTAGAGAATATTTCCTAACACCCCTAAGGCATGACCTATTCTTATGGCTAACTCTTCTAAGTCTCTAGGGCTAGGTTGAGTGTCCACCTAATCACTAGATGTGTCTTAAGACTAAGGACCTCTTAAAGCCTAAGAGAAATCCTATGTCTAAGATAGAGGTGTTGAGAGCTCATTCTAAAAATGAGGTCAACAAAGGGTGCCCAATAGGTGTGGTGACTAAAGAACATCGAAATGATAAAATGAACAACAACACCAAAGATCACACCATGTAAACAAACAAGAGTGTGAAGGTGAACTAGGGATAGAGTGTGAACCTTCCCTAATGTGAACCTTCCACTAGGAGGAATCCAGAGATTAGTACAATGTGGCTCTACTTATGTCAAGGACATAAGAGAGGGAAGGAGGAATCCACTAGGGATAGAGTGTGAACCTTCCACTAGGGAAGCAGGATTAAGTCATCCGCAAGGGAATGAGAGGTTTCATTTGATTTAAGTCTCGCTGAGGAGAAATTTCCACTAGGGAAAAGTGTTGAATTTGTTTCAATTTTGTTAGGTTTGAATTTTGAGATGAGCCATGTTGGTTTGCAATGGACTGCACTGAGTAGGATCCATGGAGGCCAAGACCAAACTCATATTTATCAATCCAAAGGGGTAGTCTACTAAACACATAGTAGGACTTGTAAGTTATTTATGCCTCCTAAGCATAATCCTTATTAGGACATGTGGGCTTGGTTATCCATGTGCAAGCTAAGTCCAAATTATAAAATAAAACTACTTAGGTTTGTATGTATGTTTAGCTAACATCTATTTTGCAGGTGTAGTTAGATTTCACCTTACCATAAAAATATAATTTTACAATAAGAATTAAGATTAGTGTTATGAGGCTTAGGATGTGCAGTGACTAGAAGGCATAGTCCTAGGAGGCCCTATGAAGTCTTGGACCATAATCAAATCAAGAAGAAAGAAGAAAGATGGAAGAAGAAAGATAATCAAGGAATGAAGTCCCCCATAGTATCTAGTTTAATTTCAATTATAATATTCTTTTGTAATCAGGGTTGTATAAAGGTAGAGCTCGGCTACCCAATTTTCTCTTTTCTTGGGTGTACGACGGTACCTGGCCACATCGGACCTTTATTCTTTTATGATAATCTATACATGTTATGAATGTTATGTTTAGATTATGTAGTAGAAATTGTATCTTCTTCAAAGTTTTTTAAACTTGATGTTTGAATGTGTGCCCTGGATGTGAAAGGCTCTTAGGGAGAATTTCAGTTTTCTACCCAATTAACCACTCATAATTAAATTTTAAAATAACTTGCAATATCAACTAAAGCCTAGGATATAATCAAGATAACTAAAAGATTTAGCAACCCCTTAGCTAAATGTTGAATGTCTAACATCATGCATACCATAATGTTTCATTCTTAAAATAAGGAGGGCCTCCATTCCTACAGTTTAGGAAATGCTAGACCTACGAGAGTACCCCCTCATGATGGAGATCTCCCTCTTTCTTTGTGATTTGGCCAATAACTTAATTTCATCATGCATTTAGGCATAAAATGTACTAAGCCTTTGTCCAAAATATTATGTCAAAATGATATAAAATTAAAAAAATTTACATTTGGACTAAGTCATATACTCATTCTAGTCATGATCTAGTCTTTTAGGGAGTGAGATTAAGACTCTAGTCTCTTTTCAAATTAAATAATAACCTAGCTATCTCGCAAGTACATAAGATTGACCTACATAATTTTAAATCGTAGGAGGTGTTAGCTGGAAACCACTCCAAGTGGCTATAAGTCCAGAGGAGTCAGACGAGTTTATCCTCTTATGTGAAGGTGAACTCTTATGTCCATTTTTAGCTTAGATTTAGGTCATGCTTCTAGCTTATGCTAAAGCTCCCTACATTTAGGATCAAAGGTTGCTTGTTTCCTTTGGGACACGAGCATAAATCCTCACCTCTTAGGCATTTCCACAATCTTATGCTAATGGATTATAATCCTTAGTACTCTAACAAAATTTCAATTCCAATTAAAACAAACTCTTTCTTTCAGACAAATAAAGTCGCACCATAAGGAAGATTGGATGCTCACTATGCTTCCTAGTATCATGAGTGCTCCTTACTTATCTTCCTTTGGATCCCAAAATAAGTCTTTCTAATTGAACATTTTGATTTTCTAAAAATAACTAATTCATCGATAACCTAACCTTGAAATTTTTGGAGACAATTAACTGACTACTTTAATTGAGTGTATTCTTATGAAATCTAATTTCCTAAGATGTAATTAACTATGGAGGCTTGCCTTCATAGAGAACTAATGAACCCATCATAAAATAAACCCTACTTTACTTTTCCATGTAAAGTAGGAGAATAATCTTTGGTATATATGAAGACCCATCATGCCTTATGAGTCCTTATTAAGTGATTAGGTCTAATATATAGTGATATTTCTATCTTTTGAGATAGTACATCATACCTTAATATCGTTCCCGATCACTTCAATAAGTACCTCCTAAGATCTGTGTGGTATCCACTAGGCATCCAAAATAGAACACCACATATTTTTGGTAACCTTGCTAATGTTACCAGTGTTCATAAGCTTGATAAATGAAATAGTGCTCCATAGATGTTTAATTAGATCGATTATTAAAGGATAATTCTTTCTTCCTACCATTTTCATTGCACATTTGCATTTCCACGAAAGAAACCGGATGATTTCATGAAATGATGATTATAATATGAAATATATTAAGTGTACTTAATATCTCAAAGATTGTAGTATGCATTAATAGCACTATTATCATAACTTATTCCCCAATATATGCTTTATTTTCTATGCATTTGTGATAACTCATGCATCAGATGATGCATGTGCTTATCATATACTAGCTTGACTCATCCTGCGATCACCCATTCAACACTACCATTGAGATCCTAGAAGCTCCTCTCCAGGATCAAGTGTTTGTGGATGAGGGCATTTTGATACCACTCCTTAACATTAGCACTAATGAATCTGTTGGCATCACTTGATGCCCTCTTCTTGCTCACTATCTTTATGTGGGGTATGATGAAAAATATTAACTTGAGAGAAGAAAAGAGTTGAGAGAGAGAGAGAGAGAGAGAGAGAAAGGAAATCTTTAAGGAGAGAAGAGTGGAATGAATGAAATCCTTACCAAACCTGGGTCATATTTATAAATCATACCCACACGCTTGTAAACATGGTGCCTCGGTGCTAGCCTCAGTTCTGAGAACATAGCAGCGGCTGAAATGTAGCTCAAGGTCACCTATCCCATCAGTTATTGTGTGGTCAAAAGTTAAATTTAGTTATAATAAATCTTATAACTAATGTGTACAAAAAGTAATGCAATGATGTGGTTCTCTGACCCAATACTGCGGTGCTAATTAAAATGAGGTTGTCATTTCCCCTTTGATCGATTGTATAACTATCAAGAATCTTAATTGGCATCATGGTGCTATAATGCAATACTGTGGTGCTTGTTAAATGGTGAATTGACAAATAATGTTAGCATCGTGCCACCCAAGCCTTGGTGCCTCATAGCTCATATGTCCACATGTCCTTTAAAATGTCACCTAAGTAGGATTGGGCTCCACTATAATAGCACATAGATGCTACATTCCAGTTGCTGGGTGCTAGTCCATTAAATTTTAAATTTATTAAATTTCAAACAAACATCCTCTATTCATTTGCCACACAAATAAATTCATATCCGTCCACCATGTGGACAACCCTAATTTCGGCATTCTAAAAATGTATGTATGTCCAGTATTTTATGTGTTCGACATATCAACACCCCATAATTAATTCAGCATATGAAAAAATTCATATCCATCCACCATGTGGATAACTCTAATTTTAACATTCCAAAGGGATGTAAGCCCAGCCTCCTATTTTGTTCACCATGTGAATGCCTGCTCGTTCACCATACGAACACCTAATAATTTGTTCACCACATGAACACTCTTACACTATTGATCTCATTTTTAGTGGAGTGGCTATGAAAGTTTTGTGGCATGGGGTGAAGTGGATATCCCATGGTTGGTAAACCAATGGCTTTCCAAGGTGAAGTTGACTTCATCATGGTTAATGGCTAGGCATGATAGCTTAAGGCATGATAAGAGTGTTGCCTTGGCCAAAGGTGGGGAGTGAACTTTACTATTTTGTGTTTTTGTTTCATACTGAACCCTTGGTTCACTTGGAATGGATTAAATCAACTTCAACATAAGTTGGATCAACTTAGGTAGGTGTGGAAGGGTCCAAGGATGAGTCATGATATGTTTAGCTAAGTTTGGACTTAGTTTGATTCAGTTTGATTCATATTGATATATATATAGGCCAATTTGGGTTTAATTGGGTTAGGTTGGCCAAATGTTATGTTTTTACATATATAAAACTCTTGAAGTACTTAATATTGTTATTCTTTTTATTGAATCAACATCACCTAATAATGAACAAAGAGTTAAACATTTTTTTGAAAGAGATTAAGTAGTGCTTTTGAACACATTTGAAAATCATATAGAGAGACATATCCCAATTCTTTCTTACATACAAGCCAAAGAATAAATCAATTTATCAACTCTATTTTATTACTTTGTACATTTAAATTGTTAGAAGTCAAGAGTATCTCTTGATTATCTAAATTGAAAAGCAACATTTTTTTAGAATTTTAATTAAAAAATTCATTTTTCAATTAAGAAGTATCACTATAATCAAAATTTCTTTAATTAAATGATTGCACTATAGACATGTAAAAAAAGGCTTATCAATTCTCATGAAATCATTCCCATCATCATCAATTCAAATAAGAGCACATTATGATCACCTTTTTAAGAATATTTTTTGATTCATGGATAAATCCACTAATAATATAGAAGGGATAAACAACATAAATAAAAGCTCTTTATTATATTATCAACCAATCATAAAAGGGTTAAACAAACTTAGACCAAGAAATAAAAACCATTATTTATTATACGTTAAAGTATAGTGTGATCACCTTGCCAACATAAATAGGAAAGGAAAGAAAAGGAAATGTATATGCATCCTCGCTTGCCTTACTCCTAAAAAAAAAATAAAAATAAAAAATAAAAAAATAAAAACTATTCAAAGGATCATCGCAAGGTTTAAAAGCCTTAATTTGTTGCTAAATAATAATAATAAAGCCTTAATTTATTTTCAAGGCAATGTAATGTATTAAAAATGTAATGGTACTATTAATGTACATAGGGTGTTAAATTTTCTAAGAAAATATTCTTTTTCCTACTCCTAAGACTAATTTTAAGATCTCTCTTTCTTGCCTCCTCAAGAACTCAATTTTATTTGTTTCTCTTTAATCTTTTATCTTCATGGCTTGTGCCCAAATTTCTACCAAAATTTATATGTTTTTAAGAAATATAAGTAATTTAGTATAGATAATCATTAATAACAAGCTAAACCATTTTCCAAGTAAATGATACAACAACTTAATCTTTTTCTAACTAAATGACATAGTTAAGGATAATAATTGAAAATCAAATGTTATACAAAAGTTTGATACAACTAGTACAAACCTCAAAACATAGTTGACTAGCCTTTTACCAATCTACTGGAACATTACTTCAATTTCATCTCCATCTTTCATTTCAAACTCCTCTGGTGTTTGTTCACCACAAAGCCTTTGACCATTAAAGATAAAGGCAACATAAGGATGTAGTATAGCATTGCGTCTTATAGTAGATTTCATTATCCAATAGGCCTTTAACATTTATGAAGATAATCTTTTCGTGATTTGGCATCTTATTCTCACCTTGATGGGTGCCTAACATTCTTCAACTTGCTTGTTTATGATATCAGAATTATAGTTTTCAATGGTTTCCCTATAGTTCCAGAATAGAAATGGTTTTATGCATTTCTCTCTACATATAGCAAGACTGATTTAATCAATCATTTGTTTCTCCTCATTAAATTATATATTTATGCTGTTTTAGAAGAATAATAATGACATACCAAATAGTGAAAACACTTTTGAATAAAATTTTAAAGGTTTTGGTGACAGATATATATGGGATTTTACATATAAAAAAACACATTAATATTATTTCTCATTAACATATATGGTAAAGTATAAACAAAAATTATTATAATTTCATTTGGAAAAAGTATTACAATTTCATAACATACTAAGAGTAGTAGATTTTACTATAGAGAGGTTGATAATATGCCAAGAATAACATATAGAATTATAGAGATGTTATTGACCATTGAAATTTATATGGGATGATTAGACATTGGATGGCATTTTCTAATATGCATCTTTATTAAATTTAATTCAAATTATATACATACAAAAGTGAAAAAAATCAGGCAATTTAGATTTTAAAAAAATGTTTGTTTTAGTTAAATATATTTGAAGTAATTTTAAAAATGTTTTATAGAAATAACTATGGGTATATTTGTTATAAAGAATTTTCTTAATATTATTTCGGTGTTATTATTTTGGAATATACCAAGAAAAAATTAATATTAAAATATTTATCAACTTTTAAATGCAATGTATTTTGTCCTAACTTTAAGTTGTTAAACTTTAGCTTGTATTTAAATTACAACAAATTTTAACTTGTATGTAATAATATTAGATTATAATAAATCAGAATAAAAACATTTCCTTTGTAAAAATTTGTATGTAATACATTTTTAGTAACATTAGGTTACTGCAACTTAAAAGAAATTGTTTAGTATTAATATAAAAATTCGTCTCACAAAAGTTATTTGTTAATATTATGAAAATTATGTAACATATATTTGGTCGAAAATAAATTTTTGACTTATTTTATGAAATTTGCTACAAATATTTCTTTTAAATTTAGCTATTAATTTGTCATTAAATGAGAATGACAAAATTATGCAGTCCTCCTTCACATGTGGGGTCGGCTGTATGAATCCTTCTTCTCCATTGTTTCCTATTATGTGACAAATTTTCATTTAATTGAAGTACACTAAGGTCATTATTTATACATCTTAACCAAGTCTTTTTAGGTAAACCTCTACCTTTCTTAACACAAGGCAAATCTAATGCATCTACTCACCTAATAGTCATCGGACGACCAATGCTTTATCTGGCCAACCCATCTAAGGCGACTCTCTCTAATATTTTCTGCCATTGGAGATACTCTAACTTTTTCCTGAACATACTTGTTGCGTCTAAAACTAGTTCGAGAAAAAAGTTATTGTTGGAGGAGTTCAAGACACATACACAATGTTTGAAGAATTAATAAGAAAACTCTAGAATTTTACATGAAAAACCCAAAAAAAGAAAAATCACTGCCATAGAAATCTTGCACTATGTATCTATTTGAAGAAGTACAAAATTTCTCCGATAAAGGGATTACAAAATTGTATATGAAGGGTGGGAATCCAATCGACAACATATATAGTCACGCGTTATTATAAGTTCTAGTGGTAGTAGATGATGGTGACACATCAAGACGATGAAGGTCATCGTGGTGACCGGTGATAAAGCGATGGTCGGCGGTAATCGGCGATGGTAAGCGATAGCCGGCGTCGGTGGTCGGCGATGATGACCGGCGACGATGGCCGGCGATAGTGGTCGGTGGTGACGATTGGCGATAGAGATTGATGACAATGAAGACCGGCGATGGCGGCTGACGGCGGCAGTCGGCGGTGGTGGTTGGCTACCAACGGGTGTGGTCGGCGATTATCGAGTGGTGGCACAATTATGCTTAGAGGATTTTCAAGCTTTAGAGCTCTCTCATCTCTTTTTCCTCTTAAGAGAAGGTCATTAGCAATCAAGACCAGAGTTCATACTGAGGCTTTTTTCCTCGAAAGAGCATCAACTATCCCGTCGGTTGACCGGTTGGAGGTGATCAAGGCCTATAGTTCATACGGCGAGGCTCATTTTCCCTCGAAAGAGGCTTCAACTATCTCATTAGACCGTTGGAGGCAATCAAGGCCGTATAGAGTGAGGCTCTAGTTTTCCCACGAAGAGGAAGGTCTCGTCGGACCAACTGGATTCGGAGGCAATCAAGGCCCATAGTTCATATGGCGAGGCTCCAATTTTCCCTCGAAAGACACGTCAACTCTCCTTGTCAGACTGACCAGGTTTGATGGCGATCAAGGCCTGTAGTTCATACGGTGAGGCTTCAGTTTTCCCTCGAAAGAGGTGTCAACGTCTCGTCCGGGTTGGTGATTAAGGCCGTAGTTCATAGCACCAATTTTTCCTTGAAAGAGGCGTCCGTCTTTGTCGGATGACCAGTTTAGGCGATCAAGGTCCATAGTTCACGGCGAGCTCGATTTTCCCTTGAAAGAGCGTCATCTCGTCGGACCGGCCCGGGTTCGATCAAGGCGTAGTTCATACTGGCTAATTTCCCTCGAAGAGGCGTCATATCTCGCCGGACCGGCCGGTTGAGGTGATCAAGAATAGTTCATATGGCAAGGCATTTTCCCTCGAAGAGGCGTCTATCCTCGTCGACGGCCTTGAGGGGATCAAGGTTCGTTCATTCGAGGCTTGATGTGAGCTTTGTCGGCGATGATGAATTGCATAATAAGTAATTACTATATAACTTTGTGTGCATAAATCATAAAGAGGCATTTTTAAAAAAAAAAAATTTAACTTTTAGAACTCAAAACATCGCTCAATATTTTTTAAAGCGGAATGTCTATAGTTAAAAAGCTCTTCTTATCTTTGAGGTTGAGTGTCGTAGTGATAATCATGAGATTGATATCTTAATCTTCTCTGGCATGTTGGCATTTCGAGAATTAACTAGATAATATTTTCATATTTTAAAAAATATATTAATTATTAAAAATAAAATTATCATTCAACAATTTCAAAAAAAATATTAATTAAAAATAAAAGTTAGCATACCATCTAGTGACATAAAAAGATTTAATTGATGATTTGATTTGTATTCTAAAAAACTTCTAGCATCATTTGTTGTCCCCACTCAACCAGATAGTACATAAGTAAATTTTATATTAAAGACACATACATTAAAAAATATTGAATTTCAACATGAATTAAAAAGGATAATACTTTGTATTATATTTGATCTCAAGTGGAATTATGTCAAATGATGGAGGAACAATTATTTCAGCTCCTAAATGACAAATTTCCTTCGAAGACTTTTTAAAATGATGCAAAATTGTTTCCAATGAATGTTGATATCAATTAATGGAAACTTGTAAGCGCTCATTCTATGATAAAATAAAGAAAAAATATTGCAAGTTGCTCCTCAACAGTCAAAAATTTTGTGTCTTTCATCAAACCCTTACTCTTCATAATAGTAGATAAATTTAAGAAAACATAAGGTTCCATTCCACAATTTTCATAACTCTGAGCTAGTTCATCTCAAAGTAATTCATTGATATATTCATGACCACGAGGACTTGAAGTTCTACATGGTTTTCTAGATAAATAATGCTTATTGTAATCATCAATACAATTAAGGGAAAATAGTAAATGAAATTTCTCATCATAATCACTTTCAAAACCTGAATTTGAACTCATTTTTTTCATGTTATGAAGATGAAGTAAAAAAGCAAAAAGATTAATTTTAATAGTAACATTCATAGAAAAGGTGGAAGAAATTACTATTGTTGAGTAATAGTTGTATTGATTACTAAAAGAAAGTAGAGTGCTTTAAAAGAGAAATGATGGAAAAAAAAAAGAAGTTATAATTAACAATCCCTATCACAACAATTATAACTAATAAAAGAAGCCACAATGTCATGGAAACTAAGCTGACCATAAAGCAATATTATACTAATTCCATTATATTATTGTTCAAAAGAGAAAACATCAACAAAAAGTAAAATGTACATTTATTAATACTACATAACTTCATAATATTCAATTATTTCAAAGTAAGAATCCAACCCATCTTGCTACATTCTAGCATATGAAGAAACATTTTCATCCATATTGGATCTTCCTGAAACTTTTGCAAGGCAGTAGAGCAGCTCATGTCATCTAGATCTTCAATCTAATTAAGAAAAATCATGCAATCTATTAATAATCATTTGGTTGGTTCACATGAAGATCTAGATGACATAAACATTCTCTTTTCATTATTTTAACCTTTCTTTTAGAATTCTCTCTTAATATGGGCAATGTATTAGCAATAACACCTGAAATATTTATCATCTTTCAAGTTTTGAAAGTAGCTTTCTCTTAAATGCAGCATCATCATATTTCTATTTATTCATGGATTCATCTATAGATTTTATTTCACTTTCCTCAATCTCTTCTTCTTCAGTGTTTGAAGAAACTTTGGTGAATGGATGTTGAAGACTACTAGTTGCACTAGTGTCACCAAAAATCTAACATAAACTCTCATACATTAGGCATCCTTTTTATGAAATGTTTTTTCACTTTTGTTAATCTAAATATTATTAAATAAATATATTTAACATACAAAAGTAACGAATATGAGTTTTAAATTTAATATTTTATTAACTACCTTATATAACTTGGACAACATCTTCGGATGCTATCACTTGCCCTGTCGTAGCATTATAATTAATTTCAGTTTCATTTAGCAACTTAGAAAAGTCCCTCCAATGAGTTCTAAGAGTGTTGAACTTATTTTTTCAATTGTTCTTGTTGTAATTTATTTTTTTTGTTATTTCAAGACCTTGCAAAATGCATCTCCATCCTGCTTGACTAAAAGTAAGTATTTGCCTATTTACATTAATGACCTAAATTTCCATATGTTGGATAAAAATTTGTTCATTTTTATTTGACCATACTTCTTATCAACTTGACATCATTATATCAACAATATCCATAATTTATCAAACTAAAAAAAGATTTACTTATCTGCATTACAATAGTTCAAAAAGCAAATAATTCTAAAAGTACAAAGTACATAAAGCATGGCTTTTGTATATGAGTATGAATGTGAATTAGTTCAAAAGTCTAAAGCGCATAAAACATTGTTAATGGAATTTTTAGTATCTCATGTATATAAGGGAAATCATTACAAGAAAATCTTTACTCATAAATCTCATATGCTTGTTATGTTTATTTTGACAAGACATGTTATACTACATTGCAGTGGTATGTAATTTGATTTCCATGTTATAAAGGAAGTGAGAAGAGTTAGCATTGTATGCACTTCAGTGCTTTAATAGAATCACCTCAGCACTGCTGCGTGATGCTTATGAAGCACTAGAAGTATTACTTAGAATATTTTTTGGGTAAAGAGGCATAACATCTCTTAGTGCCAAAGTGCCAGAGGACAAGCGCCTTAGTGCTATATCACCCTAACACAAGTAAAAGACTTAGATAATTTTTCAGCTAACAATGTGACTGACACCATGACTATAGGGTTAATGCCACAGTGCCAAGCTCCTAGATTTTTCAGCCTAATCATAGTGTCAAGGTGCTGTCACTCATATCTTATTTTTTATTTGTGCTCAAACATTTTTATTTAAATCCTAAAGTGATAAATCAACATATGCAATCATACAACACAAAATAATGAAAGTAAAATTCTATTTCTAAAATTTTAAAAGTATTACAAATTATCAAAAAGGTCGAAAGTATAAGCAATGGGTGGGAAGCTAGTAATCATAGTTGTCAGCCTATTCTTCCTCTTCTTCTTCCTCCCCATGGTGGTGGGTAGCTACATAAGGCTGCTACTAAGGTGCAGTCAGAGGGAGACTTGGTTCGAATTTGCAAGATTGCAACTATGGAATATGTTGACCAGTGCAGTATTGAATTGGGTCATGTAAGAGAATTGCATCTGTTGTTGATCCATATGATAATCAAACTTATGCCCTGAGCCTCCCGCCTTTGACTGCTCTTATCCACCCTTTTTCTTAAGTGTGTGATTTTACTACCAATTTCTTGGACTTGCTCGGCTAGGGAGTTGGAAGATTAAGGTCAAGGTCCTAGGCCACGTGATGTCTCTCTCACCTCAAACCTCGACCCAAATCCCCTAATTATTGTCTTTGTTAGAGGAGCATTCTGAATGAGTATTTCAATATCAGTCCCCACCCCCCGCCAATTGCTCCCACCACAGCGCATAAATCATAAATAAAAAAGGGTGACCGTACCAGATAATAGTACACCTCTTTTAGCATGTTACAAATAGAATTATAAATGACCTTCCTAATATCAATTGTAAATCTCCACTGTATAGAAAATTTTAAAATAACCCTATTGTTGACCTCACTTTTGGAGTGAGAATTCATCCTCTTATCTTAGACTTATGAGTCTTCTAGACACTAGAATCTCCTTAGTCATAGGACACTTCTAGTGATTAGGTAAACACTAAACCTAAACCTAGAGACTTAGGAAGGTACCATAAGCTTAGGCTATGCCATAGGAAAAATAGGGAATCTAGCTATCCTACATCTTAACCAATTATCTATGCATATCCCCTTAATCAAAATCAATTTCAATTCAAATCAACCAAACCTAATTGGATTTCATTTCATATCCAAGCTCCAAGCCAAAGTGATTTGAATTGAAACCCACCTTAACCCCATTATCCAATTCTATGGATCAAACCTAAGCTCCTTCAATCAAATCAAACTCAATTAATTTTCACAAAAGGACTTGAACCATTCAAATCTATATTTCAAATCCTTCCAAAGCCTACAATCAAACCAATTTGATCAAACCATTTCAATAAACCTAACCAAGCCCATTTGAACCCAAAATGTTCAAATGAGCAAAAATACAATTAAATCCAAATCAGTTGCAATCAAAGCCATCAATCAATCTTAAATCAATTATCAAACTTAATTCAACTCAATTCAACCTAAAACAACTCAAATTGTCCCACTTAGTTCACTTGACCCAAAGTCACCTAAAGCACCCGTTTGATCCAAACTTTGGTCCAACCCAAATTGAATTGAATCAGCCCATCCAAAACCTTCTACAAAGATTATTGATCACCCTTGATTATCCAATTACAATCAATTAGGTCAAACTAAGCTAATTTTATCACTTGATCCAAGTTGACCAAATTAGCCTATATGAATCAAATTCAACCAAATCTCATTCCAAATCAAAGAAATTGAAACCAATGATTCCTACCAATCATAAATTGATCATTGAATTTGATTCAACCATCAATCAAGCCAAACCAAGGCCAATTGTGCCCTTGACCCAAGTTGACCCAATTTAACCTGAAGAGCCAAATTGGCCCAAACCTCAATCCAATCAAAATTCATTGAAACTAATGACTTAAATTAATCATAAAATGATTATTGAACATGATCCAAGCCTTAATTGAATCCAATTTGTCCAAGTCAAGCTAATTGACCCATTTAGTCGAATATGACCGAAAGGGTCAAATTGGTCTAAATTGTTCCTAAATCCAAATTAATTGAAGCCAACACCTAAAATCATCTTCAAGTCATAAATTGAATCTAAACCAACCCTTAACCCAAGCCAATTTAGTTAATTTGACCTAATTTGTCAACTTAGCTCATATGAACCCATATGAGCCAAATTCAAATCCACTTCAAATCAAATGAAACAAATTAAACCTAAACATCCCAAATGATCATTTGAATGTGACTCAACCCTTGGTTTGACATAATTTGACCAATTGGTCAACAAAACCTAATTTGACCCAATTTGACCTGCATGAGTAAAATTGAACCAAACCCAACCAAACTAACTCCAAACTGTCAAACTTGGCATGACCCATCCTTAGGTCACCATGGGTCAGCCCAAATCAAACCCAACCCATTGCAAAATTATATTAGTCCAAAACCCATTGGGTTAACCCATCCAAAAGAGACAAAATCCCCATTTGAATGGTCAAACCAACTCTCCTCCCCTTGGTAGCCACCCTAAGCTCAAATGGGACAAGTGGACTACTGGCTCAGCTAACCTAAAGCTGATTGCGTGAACCATGAGCCAAGTGGAGGTGAGCTAACCCAAACTGCCCCATTGGAACACATGGAGGATATGATACACTCCACCTCAGCCCTTTCCAGCCCACTTCCTCTACTCAACCACGTAAGGCGCGCCACCTCAGCACCTCACCACCATCCCTAACCTCCTGCACCGGCCGGACACCAACCAAAGGCTAATTCGATATGAACCATTGGATCAATTTGGGAGGGGAGTAAACTCTTCCCCATCTCATTCTAAACATCTAGAGAGTTTTAGTGAGTCTAGATGAGCTTCCCTAGAGCCTTCGCGAGATCCCCTGAGCCTCCTATTGCTGACGAGATCAAACACGAGCAAAACTGAGCCTTCGCTCCATCCAACTCCACCTAAACTCCACAAAATCCAAATAAACCACACCAAATCCAAATAAACTCCACCCACACCTTCCTCAAGCTCCTGTGAGGCAAAATGAGTTGATTCACGATCGATTCAAGTACTGGGGATCACCCTTGACCAACTCCGGTGACATTTTCGGTGGCCTTTGGTCCATAGAGCAACCGGCGGGGAGGCAATGCACGAGCTTTACAATAAGACTTCATATCTACAAGTCAAAGCTACCTCAATTTTTGGACCACCGATCTTGAGCTTCGGTGATATTTCTATGGAAAATCACAGAAATCCCTTAAGGTGTTGGTCTTTTGTGAAAGAAATCATGATTTCATGCATTTTCAACCATATGATCTCCTTAGATCTATTTCTTGAATATTTTGGAGTCAATCCTGATGCCTCATGAGCTTTGATGATCTTGGATCGAGCAGAGGAAGGTGGACGGTGTCTGTCTTCTAGTGCTCGGGGATGAAGGATCATCCAACATCCATTCCATGTGATTGGAATAAATGGTCATAATTAATCTGATTAGATTTATCTGATTTATCCCTTAAGAACCATGGGATTAATCCCCACTATCTAGTCTAAGATCAGATGGCAGGGACAAAAGCGTGTTCGACGCCATTGACTCAGCATGACACGTATGATCGTTTAAGTGGCCAATCCTGTGGTGCCATGTGAAAAGAAATGCAACGTCAGCTCTAACGTGGCATCGTCCAGATTAGGGATTAATTAAGATTTAAAATGTAATTACTTACTCATAACTTTGAAAAATTATAACTAATTGTTGAAAAATCTTAAAAATATAAGTAAACCCATTTTGGAAAGGGTAAATAGAGGGCAATTTAATAAAAATAACTCCCCTATGATTTTAATAGTAAATAGAGCTTAATTAGCATTTGAATTTTTTTCTTAATTAGCTTAATTATTTGGTCAATTGATCTCAAATCAAAAATATTTGTTTAATGGGATGTCCTCTGCCTCCCATAATTTTCTTCAGATTTATTAACTAGATAATTGGGGGAATTTAAAATTTAAACCCTAACCACCTTCATTAAGTGATAAGGGGGTTGCCTTGGCCAAAGGTGGGAGTGAACTTTACTATTTTGTGTTTTTTTCTCATACTGAACCCTTGGTTCACTTGGAATGGATTAAATCAAGTTCAACATAAGTTAGATCAACTTAGTAGGTGTGGAAGGGTCTAAGGATGAGTCATGATATGTTTAGCTTGGTTTAGACTTAGTTTGTTGGGGTTTGACTCATATTGATCTCAATACACCAATTTGGGCTTAATTGGGTTAGGTTGACTAAATTGTATGTTTATACATATATACAACTCTTCACGTACATAATATTGTGATTCTTTTTATTGAAGCAACATCACCTAATAATGAATAAAGTGTTAAACATTTGTTTGAAAGAGATTAAGTAGTGCTTTTGAATACCTTTGAAAATCATATAGAAAGGCATATCCCAATTCTTTCTTACATATAAACCAAAGAATGAATCAATATATCAACTCTATTTCATTACTTTGTACATTTAAATTGTTAGAAGTCAAGAGTATCTCTTGATTATCTGAATTGAAAAGCAATAATTTTTTAGAATTGTAATTAAAAATTCATTTTCCAGTTAAGAAGTATCACTATAATAAAAATTTCTTTAATTAGATGGTTGCACTATAGACATGTAAAAAAAAGCTTATCAATTCTCATGAAATCAGTCCTATCATCATCAATTCAAATAAGAGCACATTATGATCACATTATTAAGAATATTTTCCAATTCATGGATAAATCCACTAGTAATATAGAAGGGACAAACAACATGAATAAAAACTCTTTATTATATTATCAATCATAAGAGGGTTAAATAAAATTAGACCAAGAAATAAAAACCATTAGTTATTATAAGTTAAGTTATAGTGTGGCCACCTTACCAACATAAATAGGAAAGGAAAGAAAAGAAAATGTAGATGCATTCTGGCCCACCTTACCCCTCAAAAAATAAAATTAAAATAATAAGAAAATATAAACTATGCAAAGGATCATGGCAAAGTTTAAAAGCCATAATCCCTTTCTAAATAATAATAATAAACCCTCAATTTATTTTCAAGGAAATGTATGTATTAAATGTAATGGTCAATACTATTAGTATACATAGGGGGTTAAATTTTCTAAGAAAATATTCTTTTTTCTTCTCCTAAGACTAATTTTAGGGTCTCTCTTTCTTGCCTCCTCAAGAACTCAATTTTATTTATTTCTCTTTAATTTTTTATCTTTATGGCTCGTGGCCAATTTTCCTCCAAAATTTATATGTTTAAAAGAAATATAAGTAATTTAGTATAGATAATCATTAATAACAAGCCAAACCATTTTCCAAGTAAATGATACACCAACTTAATCTTTTTCTAACTAAATGACATAGTTAAGGCTAATAACTAAAAATAAAAAGTCATACAAAAGTTTGATACAACTAGTACAAACCTCAAAACATAGTTGACTAGACTTCTACCAATCTACTGGAACATTACTTCAATTTCACCTCCATCTATCATTTCAAACTCCTCTGGTGTTTGTTCACCACAAAGCCATCAACCATTAAAGATAAAGGCAACATAAGGAAGTAGTAGAGCATTGCATTTACAATAATTTTCCAAGAGCTTTATAAGCGGGGTCCTAAATTTAATCTTATAGTAGATTTCATTATCCAATAGGCCTTTAACCTTAATGAAGATAATCTTTTCATAATTTGGTATCTTATTCTCTACTTAACGGGTAACATTCTTCACCTTGCTTGTTTATGATATCATAATTATAGTTTTCCATGGTTTCCTTATTGTTCCATAATAGAAATGCATTTCTCTTTACATATGGAAAGACTGATTTAATCAATCATTTGTTTCTCCTCATTAGATTATATATTTACCCTTTTTTAGATAAATAAACATACCAAATAGTGAAAACACTTTTGAATAAAATTTTAAAGGTTTTGGTGACATATATATGTATATATATATATATATATATATATATATATATATATATATATATATATATATATATATATATATATATATATATATATTACATATAAAAAATAACACATTAAAATTATTTCTCATAACAAATATGGTAAAGTATAAACAAAAAATACTATAATTTCTTTCGAAAAAAAATATTATAATTTCATAAAATTCTAAGAGTAGTAGATTTTATTGTAGAGAGGTTGATAATATGACAAGAATAACATATAGAATTATAGAGATGTTATTGATCATTAAACATTATATGGGATGATTAGACATTGGATGACATTTTCTAATATGCATCTTAAAAGAAATTTTTTAGTATTAATATAAAAATTCGTCTCACAAAAAATTATTTATTAATATCATGAAAATTGTGTAATATATATTTGGTCAAAAGTAAATTTTTACTTATTTTATGAAATTTAATTAATTTTGAAAAGGTGTGAATTGCTACAAATATTGCTTTTCAATTTAGATATCAATTTTTCATTAAATGAGAATGACAAAATTAAGCAGTCCTCCATAGTCATGTGGTTTGGTGTTTTACAACTACGATAAATTGGACACTAGGCAATACATATTCTATTTTTGGTATTTGAGTTTATAATTACAATATGTTCATAGTTTTTAAATATTTTTAAATTTTTTGTAGTATAATTATTTAAGCATAGTAACAAATAAGTTCCATTATTAATTAGGAAGATTTACACACATATTCACTTATTATGATGCATACATATTCACTTAAATATTAAATGAATAAAAAGGATGTGTTATGTTATAACAATTGATGCCTCCTCATGTAAACCTTCAAAAAGATTTGCATCTAAAAAATACACTCATAACAATTGATGTGTTATGTTATATTCATGGAAATTTTCTTTTTCTTTTTTAAAGTTATTTGTTAATTGATTCATTTGTCACTTGAAATAGCTAATTTAAATTTCAACTTTATGTTATTTTGGTATAGATTAAAATATTTATCAAGAAAGAGGCCAAATACGAACAAGAAAAATAAAAAAGACAATAAATAAAAAGAGAAATATAGTTGTTATACAACAACAACAACAACAACAACAACAACAACAACAATACAACAACAACAACAACAAGCCTTTATCACACTCTATGGGGTGGACTACATGAATCCTTCTTCTCCATTGTGTCCTATTATGTGTCAAATTCTCATTTAATTGAAGTACACTAAGGTCATTTTTTATACATCTTAACCAAGTCTTTTAGGTCTACCTCTACATTTCTTAACATAAGACAAATCTAATGCATCTACTGTCCTAATAGGGTCATCAGACAAGCTTTATCTGACCAATCAATCTATGGTGACTCTCTCTAATCGTATCTGCCACTAGAGCTACTCCAACTTTTTTGCATTTTATCTCTAAGAGTAATGCCACTCATCTACCTGAGCATCCTCATCTCTACAACATTTAACTTTATCTTATGCTTATCTTTTATTGGCCAACATTCCACACCATAAATCATTATAGGACTTACCACCATATTTTAAAATTTTCCCTTAAGTTTAAGTGATATGCATTCATCCTCTTCAAACATCCAACTTGAATTCTACTAATAACATCTCCATCTATTTCACCATCATTTTGAATAATAGATCCTTGATATCTGAATCAATCATGCTTATGTAAATGTAGTTGTTATAAGCAAAGCTTAAATATAACTTAACATTTATAGACAAATAAGGTTGTGACGAATCTCCAAACTATTTTAGATAACAATTAAAAAAGACAAGCTTAGATTTTTATCATGGTTTGAATTATTTCCTTTAAATTAGGTTTCAATTATTTTATTTTCGTTTTATAGGCCAATGACTTATTGTATTATAAACATATAAAAAACATACTCTTTTACAAACTAAGGAGCAGTTTGGAATTACTTTCCTTTTTTTTGTTTACATAAAACAATTTTATATTTAGTATTCTTATGATTTTTTTTAAAAAAAAAAAAAAATAATATTTTGTTTTCTCATTTTTCAAAAAATTTAACCAAAAAACTAAAATATTGAGATTAATTATTACACTCTAAAGTTACATTAAAATCTAATTGATTAAAAATATTGCTATTAACATAACATTTTAGCCAATTATAATGAATTAATAAGCTCAATAACACAAATAATTAGAATAATTCTTAATCAAATTAGAAAATAAAGACACAACATTCCATATAATCAATAAAAATGTGTCATTTTACATTATACAAATATTTGAGAACTCTCAACATCTAGGTAAATAAAATAAGATAATTAATAACTAAATTCTATTATGTGCATGATTTCATAGTTCTCTTGCAACATGATCATGAAAGAGAGCCATGTACTACAATTGAGATTGAGTAACATCAACCTCAATAATATTGTGCAATATACCGATTGATGTAGAACTTCTTTCTATATCAATAATAAAATTTTCATTTTCATACATCTCAAATAATCTATTTGATCTAGATTGTTATATTATAAAATTATGCATTACACAATAAATAATTACTATATAACTTTGTGTGCATAAATCATAAAGTGGCATTTAAAAAAAATTAAAAATTTAGTTTTTAGAACTCTAAAACATCACTCAATATTTTTTAAAGAGGAATGTCTATAATTAAAAAGCTCTTCTTGTCTTTGAGGTTGAGTGTCCTAGTATAATCATGAAGATGATATCTTAATCTTCTCTAGCATGTTGGCATATTTAGAATTAACTAGATAATATTTTCCTATTTAAAAAATGTAGTAATTATTAAAAATAAAATTATCATTCAGCAATTTCAAAAAAAAATGTTAATTAAAAAAAAAGTTAGCATACCTTCTAGTGGCATAAAAAGATTTAATTAAAAATTTGATTTGTATTTTAAATAACTTCTAGCATCATTTGTTGTCCCCTCTCAATCAGAGAGTACATAAGTAAATTTTATATCAAAGACACATTCACACATTATATTTTGAGTTGGCTCCTTATATTTATTTTCCACAATGTGGTATTTGATCACCTTTAGGCACATGTTCAGTCACATGTGTTCCATCAATTACATCAATGCAGTCTTATTTATAAAATTTTTGAGTAACCATACTATATTGCTTAAAATAAATACATTAAAAAAATATTAAATTTCAACATGACTTAAAAAGGATAATACTTTGGAATATATTTGATCTCGAGTGGAATAATATCAAATGATGGAGGGACAATTATTTTAGCTCCTAAATGACAAATTTCCTTCAAAGTCTTTTTTGAAATAATGCAAAATTGTTTCCAATGAATGTTGAAATCATTTAATGACAACTTGTATAACTCATTCTATGATAAAATTAACAAAACTATTGCAAGTTGCTCATCATTCAACCATTTTGAGTCTTTCATCTAACCATTACTCTTCATTGTAGTACATAAATTCAAGAAAATGTAAGGTTCTGTTCTATAATTTTTATAACACCAAGCTAGTTGGTCTCAAAGTAATTCATTAATATATTCATGACCATGAGGACTTGAGGTTCTACATGGTTCTTTTGATAAATAATGCTTATTGTAATCATCAATACAATTAAGGGCAATTGGTAAATGAAATTTCTCATCATAATCACTTTCAAAATCTGAATTTGAACTCATTTGTTTCATGTTATGAAAATGAAGTAAATAGAAAAGATTAATTTCAATAGTAACATTCATAGAAAAGGTGGAAGAAATTACTATTGTAGAGTAATAGTTGTATTGATTACTAAAAGAAAGTAGAGTGCTTTAAAGAGAAAGAGAAATGATGGAAAAAAGAAAGAAGTTATAATTAACAAACACTATCAAACAATTATAACTAATAAAAGAAGCCTCAATGTCATAGAAACTAAGAAATATAAAGCTATATTATACTAATTCCATAATATTATTGTTCAAAAGAGAAAACATCAAGAAAAGATAAATGTGCATTTATACAAACATAACTTCATAATATTCAATTATTTCAAAGTAAGAATCCAACCCATCTATTCTGGCATATGAAGAAACATTTTCATCTATATTGGATCTTCCTGAAACTTTTGCAAGGCCGTAGAGTAGCTCGCGTCATCTAGATCTTCAATTGAATTAAGAAAAATCATGCAATCAACTAATAATCATTTGATATGTTCACACGAAGATCTAGATGACATAAACATTCTATTTTTCATTATGTCAGCATTTCTTTTAGAATTCTCTCTCAGTATATGCAATGTATTAGTAATAACACCTAAAATATTTATCTTCTTTCACGTTTTGAAAGTAGCTTTCTCTTAAATGCATCATCATATTTCTTTTTAATCATAGATTCATCTATAGGTTTTGTTTCACTTTCCTCAGTCACTTCTTCTTCAGTGTCTGAATAAACTTTGGTGAATGGACGTCGAAGACTACTAGTTGCACTAGTGTCACCACAAATATAATATAGACTCTCATACATTAGGCATTATTTTTTATGAATTTTTTTTCACTTTTAATGATCTAAATATTATTAAATAAATATATTTAACATACAAAGGTAATGAATATGAGTTTTAAATTTAATATATATTTTAACTACCTTATATAACTTGGATGAAATATCTTCGGATTCTATCACTTGACCTATGGTAGCATTATAATCAATTTCAATTTTCTTTAGTAACTTAGAAAAGTCCCTCCAATGAGTTGTAAGAGTGTTGAACTTATTTTTTCAATTGTTCTTGTTTGTATTTTTTTTTTGTTGTTATTTCAAGACCTTGCAAAATACATGACCATGCTGCTTGATTAAAAGTAATTGTTTGCCTATTTCCATTAATGACCTCAATTTCCATTTATTGGATAAGACTTTGTTCATTTTTATCTGACCATACTTCTTCTCAACTTGATGTCATTATATCAACAATATCCATAATTTATCAAACTAAAAAAGGATTTACTTATCTACTTTACAATAGATCAAAGAGCAGATAATTCTAAAAGTATAAAGTATATAAAACATGGATTTTGTGTATGAGTATGAATGTGAATTAGTTCAAAAGTATAAACTAGCATAAAATATTATAAATGAAATTTTTATTATCTCACTTATATAAGAAAAATAATTACAAGAAAATCATTGCTGATAAATCTGATATGCTTGTTAAGTGTTTTTTTGACAAGTCATGTTACACTACATCAAAATAGATTCTTAAATAAAAAAATCAGAAAATAAATATTATTTCATATACATTCGAAATTTGAGTATTAGAGACATGCATCTAAAATAAAGACAAAACAACACTACAACATGCTCATAACCTCAACAACCATGGAAATAAGTTTGATAAGATGTCATAATAAACACATTAATTATCCCTTATCAATAATTGCAATGAATTCTTTACCTAAAAACTATTTTTGATATTCAAACCAAAGGTTATTTTCATATGCATCAAAATCTAATCTTAGCTCATAAGCTACCTATTAAAGAGTAGCTTGATGAAAAAAAATAGAAATTTAAACTAATTAAAAAAAATACAATATGATACATGTCAAAAAAAAGACCTAGAGGTGATCATAAGAAGATAAATACAACTTTCAAGGAATGAAGAAGCAAACTTTAGTTAAAAGAATGAAGCTTGTGATGTATGATCCATTATAAAATATAAACATTACTCAAAACTTAGTCTATATTTAAAGCAATAAGGAAAATATTTGGAATCTATTGTTAACTAAATTGCACATTTGGTTTGAGATAAAAATCATTATTTCCCTAAAAAAACACAAACATGTCATGAGCAAAACCTCAACAAAATAAAAAAACCACATGTTGTTGTGTGTATTGCCATCAAAAATGGAAAATCGTATAATATAGTCAAAGGAAGAGAGAGACTCCAAGAGAAGTTGATTGGAGAGACTAGTATCATATTATAAAGGAATTGTTGTGAGCAAAATCCCATCAATGAAATTTAGTAGAGATAATAGTTTTCATTTTAAAGTGAAACTTAAACTGGAATGAAAGTGTAATAATACACATAAAAAAGCCCCTAAGAAATATCCAATAGAAAATATAGGAGATGATTAGGAAAAAAGGATAATGTAGAAACAAATGAGGAATTTTGGATATAAAGTATATCATTTGGCATTAGAGCTAACTTTGACAATGAAATTATTTACTAAAGAAATTCCATGTTTACTTCCATTTTGGTATGAAGTCATTACTCCATAAAAATCATACTTCTTAACAAGAATAAAAGAAACCCTCTCATTAACAACTTGGAGCATATTGATTGCATTCAAAACCTAGATATAGTTAAATCAAGAGATAGGTTTTTGGGAAGATAAGAAGATAAAAAAAATTAGATAGATTTATTAACTCAAAATGTAAGCATAAGAAATTCATTATTAGCAAACATAATTTTGAGAAAGATTGAGGTTGTGATATTCAGACATATGAAGCTCTTAGTGAATTGAAAAGAATACTAAACAAAAAAGATAACTTAAAAATTGAGTACTATAATTTTGAAATGAGAAAAGGAGGACAAAACTTGAGAACATATTATCATTGTAACTATTGGAGCTACTTCAATCTTGAATTGAAAAGTTATTTACTATTAGAGCTACTTCAATATTTTCATGTAAATATTCATTTCACATTTTACCTCTAAGTGTAAATATACTTATCATTGTAACACCTAACACTCAATTTTATGCATCTCTTTTATTGGCCAATATTCTACTCCATAAAGCATTGCAGGTCTCGCCACTATCTTATAAGATTTTTTTTAAGATTTAGGGGTATTTCTCTATCATAAAATATGTCTGGTGCATTCCTCCACTTCAACCATTCAACTTGAATTCAACTAATGAAATCTCCATCTATTTCACCATCACTTAGAGAAAAAGATTAAGCTAACAAATGAAAATAAATCAATTTCCATTAATGTAGGCCAAATAGGTTATAAGGTTTACCAGATTGATAATAATTTGTAAATAGTGGGTACTCATAAACAAAATGTAAGGTCATCTGGCACATAGAAGACTTTATCAAAATAATTCTTTTGGAAAAATAACATAAAAGATCTCTAATGTTGAACTTTTTTTTGGCATCAAATGAAAATCCTTCCCCTCTTTCGATCTTAGATCTGGAACAAGGGAGAAGAGTGCTTTGCACTATAATTTATGGAATCTACCAAAGCTAAGACAAAATGCTACTAAAATCTCTAAAAATTCTCAAACTAAATTTAATTTTTAACTCAAAGCACCTCGACGATGGATATCAACGCCGCAGTGCTATGTTATCTGGTTTCCATGTTATAAAGGAAGTGATAAGAGCCAGCGTTGCTTACTTTAATGAAATCACCTCAACACTGTTGTGCGATGCTTACTTAACACTAAAAATATTACTTAGAATATTTTTTGGGTAAAGAGACATAACATCTCTTAGTGCCAGAGTGCCATAGGACAAGCGCCTCCATGCTATATCACCCTAACACAAGTAAAAGGACTTAGATAATTTTTCAGCTAAGGGGAACAATGTGACCCCAGCACCATGACACTACAGGGTTAACGCTACAATGCCAAGCTCCTAGATTTTTAGCCTATTCAGAGTCGAGGTGCTCTCAATCATATCTTATTTTTTTATATGTGCTCAAACATTTTTATTTAAATCCTAAAATGATAAATCAACATATGCAATCATACAACACAAAATAATGAAAGTAAAATTCTATTTCTAAATTTTAAAAATTATTAAAAAATATAAAAAAGGGGGAAAGTATAAATAATGGGTGGGAAACTAATAATCATACTTGTCAGTCTCTTCTTCCTCCTCTTCTTCCTCCATGCCTCACATGTGGGGTAGTTACATAAAGTGCTAAGGTGAGGGAGAGGCTTGGTTCGGATTTGCAAGATTTCAACTCTGGAATATGTTGACCAGTCGATATTGGCGAGTCATGTAAGAGAATTGCATCTTGTTGATCCATATCATAATCAAACTTACAGCCTCCCTGATATTCTTATCCACCCTTTTTCTTAAGTCCATGACTTGACTGCCAATTTCTTGGACTTGCTCGGCTAGGGACTTGGAAGATTAATGTCAAGGTCATGGGATACGTGAAGTCTCTCTCACTTCAAACCTTGAACCCCATAATTATCCTCTATATTAGAGGAGCATTTTGAATGCATATTTCATTTCCTTTATCCCCCCCCCCCCCCCTCCCAATGCTCTCCAGTGCTTAAATCATAAATACAAAAGGGTGTGTACTAGATAATTGTACTCCTCTTTAGCATGTTACAAATAGAATTATAAATGACCTTCCTAGTATCAATTGTAAACCTCCACTGTATACAAAATTTTAAAATAACCCTACTATTGACCTCACTTTTGGAGTGAGGATTCATCCTCCTATCATATACTTATGAGTCTTCTAGACACTAGAATCTCCTTAGTCATAGGACACTTCTAGTGATTAGGTGAACACTAAATCTAAACCTAGAGACTTAAGAAGGTACCATAAGCTAAGGTTATGCCTTAGAAAAAATAGGGAATCTAGCTATCCTACGACCTAACCAATTATCTATGCTTATCCCCTTAATCAAAATTAATTTCAAACTAATTCAACCAAACCTAATTGGATTTCACTTCATATCCAAGCTCCAAGCCAAAGTGATTTGAATTCAAACCCACCTTAACCCCATAATCAAATCCTATGGATCAAACCTAAGCTCCTTCAATCAAATCAAACTCAATTGGTTGTCACAAAAGTGCTTCAACCATTCAAATCTCTATTTCAAATCCTTCCAAAGCCTACAATCAAACCAATTTTTTCAAACCATTTCAATCAACCTAACTAAGCCCATTTGAACCCAAAATGTTCAAATGAGCCAAAACATAATTAAATCCAAATCAGTTGCAATCAAAGCCATCAATCAATCTTAAATCAAATATCAAACTTAATTCAACTCAATTCCACCCAGTCCAACCCAAATTGTCCCACATAGTTCATTTGACCCAAAGTGACCTAAAGCACCCATTTGATCCAAAGATCAGTCCAACCCAAATTAGATTGAATCAGCCCATCCAAAACCTTCTACAAAGATTATTGATCACCATTGATTATCTAATTACAATAAATTGGGTCAAACCAAGCTAATTTGATCACTCGACCCTAGTTGACCTAATTAGCCTATATGAACCAAATTGAACCAAATCTCATTCCAAATCAAAGAAACTGAAACCAATGATTCCTACCAATCATAAATTGATTATTGGATATGATTCAACCATCAATCAAACCCCCTTAACCCAAGTTGACCCAATTTGACCTAAAGAGCCAAATCGAGCTAAACCTCAATCTAATCAAAATTCATTGAAACTAAAGACTCAAATTAATCACAAAATGATTATTGAACATGATCCAAGCCTTAATTGAATCCAATTTATCCATGTGAACCAAATTGACCCATTTAGCCCAATATGACCTAATGGGTCAAATTAAATCAATCCTAAATCAAATTAATTTAAGCCAACACATAAAATCATCTTCAAATCATCAATTGTATCTAAACCAACCACTAACCCAAGCCAATTTGGTTAATTTAACCAAATTTGTCAACTTAGCCCATTAGACCCATAAGAACTCATATGAGCCAAATTCAAATCCACTTCAAATCAAATGAAACAAATTGAACCTAAACATCCCAAATGATCATTTGAATGTGACTCAACCCTAAGTTTGATAAAATTTTACCAATTGGTCAACATAACCCAATTTGATCAAATTTGACCTACATGAGTTAAATTGAACCAAACCCAACCAAACTAACTCCAAACCTAATCAAACTTGGCATGACCCATCCTTAGGTCATCATGGGTTAGGCCAAATCAAACCCAACCAATTTCAAACCTGAATTAGCCCAAAACCCATTGGGTTAACCCCTCTAAATGAGACAAAATCACCATTTGAATGGTCAAACCCACTTTCCTCCCCTTGGTAGCCACCCTAAGCTCAAATGGGACCTAAGGACTACTGGCTCACCTAACCTAAAGCTAATTGGGTCAACCATGAGCCAAGTGGTGGTGAGCTAACCCAAATCGCCCCATTGGAACACTTAAAGGATGTGGTACACTCCACCTCAGCCCTTACCAGCCCACTTCCTCTCACTCAAGGCGCACCACCTCAACACCTCACTGCCATCCCCAGCTGCCTGCACCAGCTGGACACCTACCAAAGGCTGATTCAATCTGAATCATTGGATCAATTTGGGAGGGGAGTATACTCTTCCCCATCTCATTCCAAACATCCAAAGAGATTTAGTGAGTCGAGACAAGCTTCCTAGAGCCTTCCCAAGATCCCCTATGCCTCCCATTGCTGACAAGATCAAACCCAAAAAAGCCTCTGCTCCATCCAACTCCACCTAAACTCTACCAAATCCAAATAAACTCCACCCACACCTTCCCCAAGCTCCGGTGAGGCAAAATGAATCAATTCAAGTACTGGAGATCACCCCTAGACCAACTCTGGTGATATTTTCGGTGGCCTTTTGTCCAAAGAGCCACCGACGGGGAGGCAACTCACGAGCTTTACAACAAGACTTCATAATTACAAGAAAGTGCTACCTGAGTTGTTGGACCACCTGTCTTGAGCTTTGGTGAGGTATTTTTCTGGCACATCATAGAAATTCATTACGGTGTTGGTCTTTTGTGAAAGAAATCATGATTTCATGCATTTTCAACCATATGATCTCCTTGGATCTATCTCTTGAATATTTTGTTGTCAATTTTGATGCCTCACGAGCTTGATGATCTTGGATCAAGTGAAGGAAGGTAGACGGTGTCCATCTTCTGGTGCTCAGGGATGAAGGATCATCTGATGTCCATTCTATATGATTGCAACAGATGGCCATGATTAATCTATTTAGATTTATTTGATTTATCCCTTAAGAACCATGGTATTAATCCCCACTGTCAGATCCAACATTGGACGGTGGGGATGAAAGTGCATTCGACGTCGCTGACTCAGCACACCGGGTCTGATCATTTAAGTGGCCAATCCTGTGGTGCCATATGGAAAGCGATGCCATGTCAGCTCCAATGTGGCGACTAGATTAGGGATTAAGGTTAAAAATATAATTAATTACTCATAACTTTGAAAATTCATAACTAATTGCTGAAAAATCCTAAAAATATTAGTAAACCCATTTTGGAAAGGGTAAATAGAGGAGAATTTAATAAAAATAACTCCCCCATGATTTTAATAGTGAATAGAGCTTAATTAGGGTTTGAACTTTTCTTAATTAGCTTAATTATTTGGCCAATTGATCTCAAATCTAAAATATTGGTTTAATGGTATGTCCTCTTCATGTCATGATTATTTACAAAATTTAAATTTAATTTACTACAATATCACTTTTGCATCACTTAAGTAATAGTGTTTAATGTTATTTTTAATGTTATTTTAAAGACTAAAAGATGAGATGAGTGGAGAAAGAGTCTATTGGTTCCTATATTTAAGAATAAGGTGATGCACAAGAGTGTGCAAATTATAGAAATTAAGTTAATGTGTCATACATTAAAATTATGGGAGAGAGTAATTGAGCATAATTAGATGTGATCTGAAGTTTCACAATGATTTGGTTTCATGCCATAGATCTACTATGGATGCTATACATTTGTTAAGAGGGTTGATAGAGAAGCATAAGAAGGATACATATGATATTTATTGATTTAGAAAGCATGATAAAGTCTCAAGAGATGTTCTTTAGAGTTCTAGAACAGAAAAGAGTTAATATTGGTTATATTCAAGTTATTAAGGATATGTATACTAAGTTTACTTGTGTCCAAACACAAGGAGGATTGACAAAATATTTTCCTATTTCAGTTGGATTACATCAAGGATCAACATTAATCCCTTATCTTTTACTTTAGTTATGGATGTGCTTACGAGGCATTTACAAGAAGATGTACCTTGGTGTATGCTTTCTTGATGACATTCTTCTTGTTGATAAGACTAGAGAAGTCCAAAACTTGATTTATGGAGAAACTTTAGAGTCTAAAGGTTTTCGTTTAAGTAGATCTAAAGAATATATATGGAGTGTAATTTTAGTTGTAGAAGTTTTAGTGATAGTGTTGTGACTTTATGATCAAGTTATTAATAAGAGTGAGCGATTGATATTTAGGCTCTATTGTCCAAAATGATGGTGAAATGGAGATGTTATTAGTAGAATTCAAGTTGGATGGTTGAAGTGGAGGAATGCATCGGCCTATTATGTGATAGAAAAGTTCCACTTAAACTTAAGGGAAAATTTTATAAGATGGTGGTAAGATACTGATGACTTATGGTGCGAATGTTGGCCAATAAGAGAAGCATAAGACTAAGTTAAGTTACAGATGAGGATGCTTAGGTGGATGAGTGGCTTTACTCTTAGAGATAGAATGCAAAATAGTATGTTCGGAAAAAGTTGGAGTAGCTCAGGTAGATAAGATTAGCAGAGTGCTTAGATGGTTTGGCCACATAAGCGTCTAGATAATGACTTCGATTAGGAGAGTAGATGCATTAGATTTGCCTTATGTTAAGAAAGGTAGAGGTAGACTAAAAGACTTGGTTAAGATGTATAAATAATGATCTTAGTATACTTGAATTAGATGAGAATTTGACACATAATAGGACACAATGGAGATTCATGTTACCTAGTGGGATTAAGGCTTGTTGTTGTTGTTGTTGTTGTTGTAATGGTATGTCCTCTTCCTCCCATAATTTTCTTGGGATTTATTAGCTAGAGAATTAAGGAAATTTAAAATTTAAACCCTAATCACCTTCATTAAGTGATTTAATGATTATTTAAATTTAAAGTTATAAATATAATTTGTTAATTGGAATGATGAACGTGAATGGTTAAGACCTCTTTCCTAATGGTTTCCTTAAATTTATTTCATTTGAGAAGGTAATTAACTAAAGATTTAATTAAGGAATTAATGGAGTAATTAATGATGAATTTAATCAAATTAAAATGATAATTACTTTGAATAATTAACATTCAACTCATGTGTTCCTTTTTATGTGTTAAAAAACATAAAGACCTTTAAGGAAGTTATTATTAATTTATGGGTGTGTTAAAATCATAAAAGTACTTAGCTCAGTTATTTCTTTAATCTAATTAACACTTAAGCATGAGCTTATTGCATTAGGTCCATTAAGAGCATTACAATTTTAATTTCTCATTTGCATATCATTTGAGGCTCATGAATAAGTGGTTAATTAAATTAAAGAAGCATAGGAAATGGTAACAAAATGGATTGCTTAATGATTCAAACTTAACTAACTCAAAAAATTCAGTTAATTACTTTTCTTTAAATACATTAAATTACCATCATGGGAGGGGGTAAAAATAACAAATATCACTTCTCCTCTTTGAGTTTAATAGTTCAAAACCAAAACCAATTTGTATGAGAAGCTTTGGTTTTCCTTAAATCCTTTTATTCAACTTGATTGTACTTAGGAATTAATGTGATTGAATGTATTGTGTGGCTATGTTTAATTATTTATTTTCAATCATTGTAAATGTTGTATGCCATGTGATGTCATGCATTCATATTTTCTAAAATAAATAAATGAATCAATGGAATTTATTTATTTGTAAGTTGCATGTGTTGGATTAATCCTATTATATGTGTGACTATTATCACTAATAAATTTCAAAAGCTATTTTCAAAGTTATAAATTGATAATGAAGATTTATAGTTATGATTAACTATATCCTATATAATTTGCATGTGTTTATAGCTTAAACATGTTAACATATTGCTTTATCAATATGATTCATGTATTGGGATTTACATATGTTTGAATGATAATAAGTATATAATATGGACATCCCGAGAATACAAGGCTTTAAGTAGCCCCACGAAGGTCATTGATTATCTTACTTCCATGGGCAACATACACAAATACTTATTTAATCTCATGTTTATGTGTGCTTGTACTAGAATTTGGATAGAACTTTACTTTATATTTGTAAATGTTTCACTAAAACAAAATCTTTTGCATGGCTTTCATTTTTATGGTTGTATACTCATTCATATGGATTTAAGAAAACCAAGTATATAGTCTAGATATCTCAGGAATATGAGGCTTTATGTATCCCCATGAAGGTCATTGATTAACTAACTTTCATGGTTTAAACAACAACATGTACTTGCTTAAAACTTTAATACATGTGTGTTTGTATTTAGCTAAGAATGGAATTCTTCTTTTCTAGCTAACAATATGCATTAATAATCATTTAAGTATGCCAAAATATGTTGCATCATGTATATTAAGTCTTAAATCATATGTATGATATCAATGATGAAAAGGAATAATATAACATCCTCCATGTGAAAGTGATTCAATTCCATTCATCTTAAGAGGCCTTTCATGTTTGAATAGGTTTCTTTAAGGTTAACCCAAATCTAGGAACAATAAAACATTTAATAAATCATTCACTTGAAGGAACCAAATCATAACAACATGCTTTAAAAAATAACTTAAGGTAGGGATGAAGAGGGTTAAGCCTCTTTCTTCTCTTTACAATACTTAGTTGCTAAGTAAATACCAAATGAAACAAAAAAATACAAATTAAAATCCATCAATCCCTTAAATAACTTGAAATAAAACCACCCTAAATGTATAACTTAAATAATTCCAAAATCTAGATAATCATAATTCTAAAGCCTAGCTAAGACATACCACATTAAGCTTAAGTACACATATTAGAATGCTAAGTCATAACATCTAGCTTTAGGTTAGGATGGTGTATGTAATGATGTTGTGTTTTGTTTTGTGATGTAATGTTTTAGAATGGATGTTAGGGTTATGATTCATATACTGAATGTTAGGCCGTTGTTAGTCTAATGTTATTTTCTTCATGAGATTATGCTAACGGGTCGATAAAATAAATATAAATTCTTCTACTTGTAAGTTACTTATTCCCCTAAGCATAATCCACATTAGGATAGGTGGGCTTGGTTATCCTTGTGTAGGGTGCTAAATATAAATTATAAAATATAGCTTCTTAAGTTTGTATGTATGTTTAGCTAACATCTATTTTGCAGGTGTAGTTAGATTTTACCTTTCCATAAAAATATAATTTTACAATAAGAATCAGGATTAGTGTTATGGGATTTATGATGAGCAGTGGCTAGAAGGCATAGTCGTAGGAGGCCCTATGAAGCCTTGGAGCATAATCAAATCAAGAAGAAAGAAGAAAGATGGAAGAAGAAAGGAAATCAAGGAATGAGGACCCCTATAGTATCTAATTTAATTTCAATTGTAATATTCTTTTATAATCCGGGTTGTATAAAGGTAGAGCTCGACTACCCAATTTTCTCTTTTCTTGGGTGTACGGTGATACCTGGCCACACCGAGCTTTTATTCTTTTACGATAATCTATACATGTTATGAATGTTATGTTCAGATTATACAATAGAAATTGTATCTTCTTCATAGTTTTTTAAACTTGATGTTTGAATGTGTGGCTTGGATGCTATAGGCACTTAGAGAAAATTTAATTTTTCTATTAACCACTCATAACTAATTTTAAAATAACTTGAAATCTCACTAAACTAGATATAATCAAGATAACTAAAAGATTTAGCAACCCATTAACTAAATGTTGAATATCTAACATCATGCATAACATCTTGTTTCACTCTTAAAATAAGGAGGGCCTCCATTCCTACACTTTAGGAAATGCTAGACCTATGAGAGCACCCCCTCATGATGGCGATCTCCATATTTCTTTTTGATTTGGCCAATAACTTAATTTCATCATGTATTTAGGCATAAAATGTCTTAAGCCTTTGTCCAAAATATTGTGTCAAAATGATATAAAATTTATAAAATTTTTCATTTAGACTAAGTCATATACTCATTCCTATGATATAGTCTTTTAGGGAGTGAGTTTAAGACTCTAGTCTCTTTCCAAATTAAATAATAGCCTAGCTATCTCGCAAGTACATAGGATCGGCTTACATGGTTTTGAATCGTAAGAGGTGTTAGCTGGAAGCCACTTTAAGTGGTTATAAGTCTAGAGGAGTCGGACGAGTTTATCCTCTTATGTGGAGGTGAACTCTTATGTCCCTTTTTAGCTTAGATTTAGGTCATACTTCTAGCTTGTGCTAAAGCTCCCTAGATTTAAGATCTAAGGTTGCTTGTTTCCTTTAGGCCATGAGCATAAATCCTCACCTCTTAAGCATTTCCACAATCTTGTGCTAATGGATTGTAAGCCCTAGCATTCTAACAAAATTCCAATTCAAATTAAAACAAACTCTTTCTTTCAAACATATAAAGCCTCACCATAGGGTGGATTGGAGTGCTCATATGCTTCCTAGTATCATTAGTGCTCCTTACTTATCTTTCTTTAGATCCTAAAATAATTCTTTCCAATTGAACAATCCCACTTGATTTTCTAAAAATAACCAATTCATTGATAACCTAACCTTAAAATTTTTGTAGATAATTGATTGACTACTTTAATCGAGAGTATTCTTATGAAATCTAATTTTCAAGGTTGTAATTAACTATGAAGGCTTGCCTTCATAGGGAACTAATGAACCCATCATAAAATAAACCTTATTTTACTTTCCATGTAAAGTAGGGGAATAATCTCTGGTATATATGAAAACTCATCATGTTTTATGAGTCCTTATTAGGTAATTAGGTCCAATATATGGTGATGTTTCTATCTTTTGAGATAGTACATCATACCTTAATGTCATACCTGATCACTTCAATAAGTACCCCCTAAGATCTATGTGGTATCCACTCAGCATCCGAAATAAAACACCACATATTTTTGGTAACCTTGCTAATGTTACCAGTGGGCATAAGCTTGATAGAAATGAAATAGTGCCAAGCCTTAGATGCTACTATTAGCCCGACATCATGAAAGTTGATAATTCTTTCTTCCCACCATTTTCATTGCACTTTTGCATTTCCACCAGAAAGAAAATGGAGGATCTCATCAAAATTGATTTATAATCAATATATATTAATTGTACTCAATATCTCAAAATTGTAATATGCATTAATAACACTATTATCATAACTTACTAGTTTTCCCCTAATATATGCTTTATTGTCCTAGCCCTCCTATGCATTTGTGAAGAACTCATGCACCACCGAGATGATGCAGAAGATATTATCATATACTAGCTTGACCCAGCCTCATCCTACAATCACCCATTCAACACTACCATTGAGATCCTAGAAGCACCTCTCCTGGATCAAGTGTTTGTGGACGAGTGCATTTTGATACCACTCCTCGACATTAACACTAACAAATCTGTTGCCATCACTTGATGCCCTCTTCTTGCTCACTACCTTTCTACGGGACATGATAAAAGATATAAACTTGAGAGAAGGAAAGAGCTGAGAGAGAGAGAGAAAATTTTAAGCGAGAAATCATGGAATGAAATCCTTAACAAGGTCTATTTATAAATTTTACCCATTTGCACCCAAACATGGTGCCTGGCTATCCTCTTAGATCTGAGAACATAACACTTCGGCACCCAAATGTAGCAGGCACTACTATCCCATGGTTCTTGTGTCAAAAGTTAAATTTAATTATAACAAATCTTAAAACTAATTTGTACAAAAGTAATGCGATTGGGATGGCTCTCGACAATACTATGCTGAAAATGAGGTTGTCATTTCCCCTTTAATCGATTGTATAACTATCAAGAATCTTGATCGACATTATGGTGCTACAATGCCACATCGTGGCACTTGTTAAACGGTGAAACAACAAATAATGTTAGCATCACGGTGCTACCCAAGCCTCGGTGCCTCATTCTATGTGCATGTCCTTTAAAATGTCACCTAAGTAGGATTGGGCTCCATAAGCATAGACGTTGTATTCTGGTTGCTAGGTGCTAGCCATTAAATTTTAAATTTAATAAATTTTAAACAAACATCCACTATTCATTTGCCACACAAAAAAATTCATATCTATCCACCATGAGGACAACCCTAATTTTGGCATTCTAAAAATGTACGTAAGTCCAATATTTTATGTGTTCTCCATATGAAAACCACATAATTCATTCAGCACATGAGCAAATTCAAATCCGTCCACCATGTGGATAACCCTTATTTTGATATTCCAAAGGGATGTAAGCCCAACCTCCTATTTTGTTAACCATGTGAACGCTGCTCGTTCATATACACCTTATAATTTGTTCACCACATGAACACTATTGATCTCATTTTTAGTGGAGTGGCTAAGGAAGTTTTATGGCATGGGGTGAAGTGGACATCCCATGGTTGGTAAACCAATGGCTTTCCAAGGTGAAGTTGACTTCACCCTGGTTAATGGCTAGAGATAGCCTTGGTTCATGATTGGCGTTAAGGAGAAAGGCATGATAAGGGTGTTGCCTTGGCCAAAGGTGTGAACTTTACTATTTTGTGTTTTGTCTCATACGAACCTTCTCACTTGGAATGGATGAAATCAACTTCAACATAAGTTGGATCAACTTAGGTAGGTGTGGAAGGGTCCAAGGATGAGTAATGATATGTTTAGCAAGGATTGGACATAGTTTGATTGGGTTTGACTCATTTTGATTTATATAAGCTAATTTGGGTTTAATTGGGTTAGGTTGACCAAATGATATGTTTATACATATATGCAACTCTTCACGTACTTAATATTGTGATTCTTTTTATTGAAGCAACATAACCTAATAATGAACAAAGAGTTAAACATTTGTTTGAAAGAGATTAAGTACAGCTTTTGAACACCATTGAAAATCATATAGAAAGACATATCCCAATTCTTTCTTACATACAAGCCATCAATCTATCAACTCTATTTCATTACTTTGTACATTTAAATTGTTAGAATTCAAGAGTATCTCTAGATTATCTGAATTGAAAATAAATATTTTTTTAGAATTTTAATTAAAAATTCATTTTCTAGTTATGAAGTATCACTATAATCAAATTTTCTTTAATTAGATGGTTGCACTATAGACATGTAATAAAAGGCTTATCAATTCTCATGAAATTATTCCCATCATCATCATCAATTCAAATAAGAGCACATTATGATCACATTATTAAGAATATTTTCCAATTCATGGATAAATCCACTAATAATATAGAAGGGACAAACAACATAAATAAAAACTCTTTATTATATTATCAACCAATCGTAAGAGGGTTAAACAAAATTAGACCAAGAAATAAAAACCATTAGTTATTATAAGTTAAAGTATAGTGTGGTCACCTTGCCAACATAAATAGGAAAGGAAAGAAAAGGAAATGTAGATGCGTCCTCGCCCGCCTTACCCCTCAAAAAATAGATAAATAATAAAAATAAATAAAACTATGCAAAGGATCATGGAAAGGTTTAAAAGCCTTAATACCATGCTAAATAATAATAACCAAGGCTCAATTTATTTTCAAGGCAATGTATGTATTAAATGTAATGGTCAATAACCAAGCCTTGTATACTAAACTTAAAAACTTCTTTGAAATACTCTAAAATTAAATTTTATTTTGTATTGCATATGATTTATTTTTTTTCTAAATAGTATTATAATTCTTTCTCAGAAATAAACTGAATTTTTGCAGAAAATAGTAAAATTTTATTTATTTATTAATTTTTTGACCATCTCAAAATAGAAGGTGGTTCACTATTTCAAGTAAATGATACATAACCATCTTTTCTATCAATAACATAGTTAAGGCTAATAGTTTAAGTTATACAAAAGTTTGATACAACTAGTACAAACCTTAAAACTTATTAGACTAGGCTTCTACCAATCTAACATTACTTCAATTTCCTCCATCTTTCATTTCAAACTCCTCGGTGTTTGTTCACCACTTTGACCATTAAAGAAAAAGGCAACATAAGGAAGTAGTAGAGCATTGCGTTTACAATAATTTTCCATGAGCTTTATAAGGTCCTACATTTAATCTTATAGTAGATTTCATTATCCAATAGGTCTTTAACCTTTATGGATAATCTTTTCATGATTTGGCATCTTATTCTCTCTTTCAGTTAACATTCTTCACCTTGCTTGTCTATGATATCATAATTATAGTTTTCAATGGTTTCCCTGTTGTTCTAGTGCATAAATGGTTTTATGCATTTCTCTCATATATAAAGACTGATTTAATCAATCATTTGTTTCTCCTCATTAGATTATATATTTACCCTTTTTAGAAGAATAACAATGACATACCAAATAGTGAAAACACTTTTATGAATTTACATATAAAAAAAATACACATTAATATTATTTCTCATAAAGTATAAAGTATAAACAAAAATTATTTTAATTTCTTTCAGAAATATTATAATTTCATAAATACTAAGAGTAGTAGATTTTACTGTAGAGGTTGATATTATGGCAAGAATAACATATAGAATTATAGAGATGTTATTGATCATTTAAATTTATATGGAAGATTAGACATTGGCTGGCATTTTATCATCTTTTAAATGCAATGTATTTTTTCCTTCTTTAAGTTGTTAAACTTTAACTTGTATTTAAATTACAACAAATTTTAACGTGTACAATATTCTTTTTACTAAAATTAGATTATAATAAATTAGAATAAAACATTTCATTTGTAAATAAAATTTAATAATATTAGTTACCATGGAATAAATTTACAAATAGTAAAAAAATTAATTAAAATAAATTTAATCATAAAGGAATTTCTGCTAAACTTATTTCATCTAGGCATAAAAGAAATTTTTATTAATATTTTGAATATAGCCTAAAAATAACATTAATTTTTATTAAAATAAATTAAAATATATCTTACTAAATAAAAATCCTTAGTACCTAAAATTGCCTAAATAAATAAAAAAATATTTACAACAAATATGTCTAATTCTGTAATACATTTTTAGTAACATTAGGTTACTGTAGCTTAAAATAAATTTTTTAGTTTTAATATAAAAATTCGCCTCACAAAATATTCTTTATTAGTATTATGAAAATTGTGTAATATATATTTGGTCAAAAATAAAGTTTTACTTATTTTATGAAATTTGCTAAAAATAATTTTTGAAATGGTGTGAATTATTACAGCCCAAAATTATGAAGTCAGGAATGACATGGATGCTACAAATATAGTTTTCAATTTAGCTATTAATTTGTCATTTAAATGACAAATTACGCAATCCTCAATCGTCGTTGGTTTGGTGTTTACAACAACGATAAGTTACACTAGGCATAGCATATTCTGTTTTGGTATTTGAGTTTATAATACGATATGTTCATAATTTTTAAATATTTTAAAATTTTTGCAGTATAATCATTTATGTATAGTAACAAATAAGTTATTTTCATAACAATTGATGTGTTATGTCATATTCATTGAAATTTTCTTTTTTTTAAAAAAGTTATTTGTTAATTGATTCATTTGACACTTAAAATAGCTAATTTAAATTTCAACTATATGTTATTTTGGTATAGATTAAAATATTTATCAAGAAAGAGGCCAAATATGATAAATCAAAAAGACAACAAAGGAAAAGAAATATAGTTGTTATACAACAACAACAACAAATTTATCCCACTATGTTCATTTATGAATCGTTCTTCTCCATTGTGTCCATTATGTGTCAAATTCATTTAATTGAAATAATTCATTCTTTAAACATCTTAATAAGTCTTTTAGGTCAACCTACCTTTCTTAACATAAGGCAAATCATAAATCTACTTTTAATATCATATATCTTTTACCATAAGACTTTCTCTAATCTTATCACTAGAGCTACTCCAACTTTTTCTTGAACATACTCATTTTAGCATTTTATCTTTAAGAGTAAAACCACTCATCCACAAGCATCCTCATCTCGCACTTAACTTGTCTTATGCTTCTCTTTAACATTCCACACCATAAATTCAGACTTACCACCATCTCAAAATTTTCCTTAAGTTTAAGTGGTATTTTCTATCACAATGATAGATGCATTCCTCCACTTCAACCATCCAACTTGAATTCTACTAATAACATCTCCATCTATTTCACCATCATTTTGAATAATAGAGCCTTGATATCACGAATTGCTCATGCTTATGTAAATGTAGTTGTTATAAATTGAAGCTTAAAATAAAACTTACATTATATTATAGACAAATAGGTAGTGAAGAATCTCCAAAACTATTTTACATAATAATTAAAAAAGAAAAGCTTAGATTTTTTATTATGTTTTGAATGATTTCTTTAAATTAGGTTTCAATTGTTTTATTTATATAGAACGACTTATTGATTTATAAAAGATAAAAAAACATACTCTTTATAAACTAAGGAAGTTTGAGATTACTTTTTTGTTTTCTATTTTTTTTGTTTTTGTTTACATAAAAATATATATTTAGTATTCTTATGATTTTTTTTTGAAAAACAAAAAACATAATATATATTTGGTTTTCTCATTTTTCAAAAAATTTAACCAAAAACCTAAAATATTACATTCTAAAGTTATTTTAAAATGTGATTGAGTAAAAAAGTTGTTGTTAACATAAATTTAAGCCAATCTATAATGAATTAATAAGCTCAATAACACAAATAATTAGAATAATTCTTAATTAAATTAGAAAATAAAGACACATTCCATATAATCAATATAAAATATCTTATTTTACATTATACAAATATTTGAGAACTCTCAACATCTAGGTAAATAAAATAAGATACTTAATAACTAAATTCCATTATGTGCAAGATTTCATAATTCTCTTGCAACATGATCATGAAAGAGAGCTATGTACTACAATTGAGATTGAGTAACATCAACCTCAATAATATTGGGCAATATACCGATTGATGTAGAACTTCTTTCTATATCAATAATAAAATTTTCATTTTTATACATCTCAAATAATATGTCTAATCTAGATTATTATTTTATAAAATTATGCATTGCACATAAATCATAAAAAGGCATTTTAAAATTTTTTAAAAAATTTAGCTTTTAGAACTCTAAAACATCACTCAATATTTTTTAAAGAGGAATGTCTATAATTAAAATGCTCTTCATGTCTTCGAGGTTGAGTATCCTAGTAATAATCATGAAGGTGATATCTTAATCTTCTCTGGCATGTTGGCATATCCAGAATTAACTAGATAATATTTTCCTATTTCAAAAAATATATTAATTATTAATAATAAAATTATTTTTCAGAAATTTCAAAACAAAATTATTAATTAAAAATACAAGTTAACATACCTTCTAGTGGCATAAAAAGATTTAATTGAGGATTTGATTTTTATTCTAAAAAACTTCTATTGACCTCATTTTTAGAATGAGCTCTCAACACCTCCATCTTGGACATAAGATTCCTCTTAGACTTTAAGAGATCCTTAGTCTTAAGACACATCTAGTGATTAGGTGGACACTCAACCTAGCCACAAGACTTAGAAGGGTTAGCCATGAATAGGTCATGCCTTGATGTTAGGAAATTTTCTACCCATAGCTTGAACCACTCCTCACCTTCCTTCCTTCAAGTCAAACTCTAAATCAACCTTATTTGATTTCCTGCAAACTGAAATCAACTCCATGTGATTGAAATCCATGATTGAAATCCTTGATTAAAACCCATGAATGAAATTCTTAAGTCCAAAATCTTTCCTAAATCCTTAATTTCCCTCTTAAGGACTTAGCTTAGATCAACTTCAAATCTATTCAAACCCTTGAGATTTTCTCATGATTCATTTATATTTTCAGTTATATTTAGATATATAAATGAAATATAAATTCAAACCAATCAAACTAAACTTAAAATTCAAAATCAATTCATGAAATTTTCCTAAGTCCTTTTAAATTCCTTTTAAAAGACTTAGCCTAAACCATGTTCAAATCATTTCAAATTCATGGGATTTTCTCATAACTCATTTATTTTCTTATTTATATTCACATATATAAATGAAATATAAATATAAATAAATCAAATTAAATCAAAATTCAAGCTTCAAACTCTAAAATTTCTAAGTCCATTAATTTCCTTTTTTAATAGTCTTAGCTAAATCATGATCAAATCACTTCAAATCTTTGAAATTTTCTCATGATCCATTTTTATTCTCAATTATATTCACATATATAAATGAAATATAAATTTAAACAATCAAAACTAACTCCAAAAGTCAAACTCAAATCTATTCAAAATCCAACCTAAGCCTTTTAAGTCAAAATCTTGAGCTTAGCCAATTCAACTTCAAATCAAGCCAAAATTTTGATTTTCCTTCATGATTCAATCAAACCTATAATCATGAATTCAAATATAAATATAAACTTCATTCACCAAATCAAAAATCAATTCAAAAATCAAAGTTCAAATCCTTTCATATTCTTCCTTTGAATATGAAATTGTCAAATGAATCAAAACCCTTTTGACTTCAAATCACTTGTAAATGGATTTATATTTCAATCATAAGTCCATATACAAGTTCAATCAACTTCAAACCAAGCCATTTGACTCACTTAGGCTCACTTGACCCAAAGTGACCTAAAGTACCCTTATGAGGCAAATTCTAATCCTAACCAAATTGGATTGAACTAAGCCAATCTTTGCCTCTCATTATGATCAACAATCATCATGGGATGATCAATCAACCTAATTGGGTCAACCAAGTCAAACCTAAGGATTAACCAAGTCAACATTAAACCAAAAATGAAACCTAACATAGCCAAAATCCACCAAAGGCCAAATTGATTGAAACCATTAATCTAAGTTCATTCATGACCTATGTTTAAATTTGACCAAGCCAACAATTGAGCCTAACCTAGCCAAATTGGCTACTTGACCCAAGTTGACCCAACTTGACCTGAAAAATCAAAATGGGTCAAAAATTTGATCTAAGCCAAATTGATTGAAACCACTAGGTCAAGTTCATTCCTAATCACTTGTTGAAGTTGACCAAAGCCTCAATTGGCCAACTAGACCTAACCTAGCCCAATTGACCTTAGACCCAACTTGACCTAAAGGGGTCATGTTGAGGCAAATTTGAACTTAACCCAAATTTATTGGAAACAAAGATACCAATCCACTCCATATGGATAACCAAACCTAAACTTACCCTTGACCTAGCTCAAATAGGTCAAATGGGTCAATCAACTTGACCCATTTGACCTAAATGAAGTCATATGAGCCAAATTCAAAACTAAACCAAATTGAACCAAAAAGACACTTTCAAATGGTCATATGAACTTGACCCAACCCTTGGTTTCACCTAATTTGACCAATTGGTCAACTTGACCCAAGTTGACCCATTTTGACCTAAATGGGTGAACATGAGCCAAACCTTATCAAAATGAATTCCAAATATCATGAAACTTTGCCAAACCTAGTTTCTCCACATACCAATATCCAAATTAAACCAAAATGACCATTCTACCCCTAGGTGATAGAACAGATTTTGGCCTAATCCATGAGTAATTTATTCATGTCCTCTTCATATCGACTTAATACCTTCCTAATACCTCAATGGGACTTAATGAAGAGTGGTGCACCTGACCCAATGGGTGTGGGACAGCCCAAATAGACCCAAGGCCAAACCCGACCCCATGGGTCAAATTGGCTCATCAAATCCCTCCTCCTCCTCCCAATTTGATGCACATGGGAGGTTAGAAATCCACTCAAGGCCTCAAACTGACCATGTGCAAAGAGAAAACAACCTAAACAACCTCTCCAATTTGAGCAATTGGATCAAAATAGCAAAGGAGGTGTCGACCATCTGATTGCCATAGGGGGAGATATACTTCCTCTAATTCAATTCAAACTTATCATTCCCTCATTTGATTGAAGCTTAGAGAGTGTTAGGAGAGATCAAAGAGCCTTCCTAAGCATTCTAAGTGGGATTTGAAAAGTTGCTTTCTCAATTTTCTCCATTGGAAAACAGGGGAGCTCCTTTGAATCTTCAATTTCCTCTACACTAAAATCTACTGCAATTCCTCTTACACACTTCCTCTGAGGATTAATTGAGTGCACCCAAGCATCCATTTGAGTTCCCAAGGAGAGAAGGAATTGAATCAAAGTTGCAAGGGAGATCAAGTGGTGTTGGTCCATAGAGCAATCCACTCAACCCCAAGGCCTAAAAATTTCAACAAGGCCTCATCTCCACTAGACCAAGCTACCTCATCGATCTTGAGTACCGATGAGGTATGGAATTTTCCAACCACCTAGCATAGGAGGTGTTGATCTTTTATGAAAGGAATTTTCAAGTCATGAAAAATCCACTGTTGGTTATGCTCCTTAGTAGCTTCAGATGGTTTGGGAACAATTTTGTTACAGTCCGAGCTCAATTGAGCTCGGATCTTCCCCTAGATCAAGAACGACCTTTGTTGATCCTAGGGGAAGAACTAGGGAGATCCTGGCTGTCCAACCATGCATTTTGGATGGACAATCGAGATTATTCCCACATTTTAGAGCTAATTATCCTTTTATAAACCGTAGGATGATCCCTGGCCATGCGATCATTGATCAGACAACAAAGATCAAAGCGCATCCCACAGCTGCATTGTCATTTGGTTGGGACGATTAAGTGGGATGCTCACAGCATGACGCATGTAAAGTACCGACGCCACGCGTCCCGCTGTGAGCTGACAGATTAGTTTAGGGATTTAATTAAATTCTAATTAATCTCTTAGCCTTCTAAAACTCATATCTCCCTCAATAAATATCAAAAAAATATGAGGTAAAATCCTATGGAAAGATAATTAAACCTAGAATATTTTTAAAATGATTTCAATGGATTTTGAATTATCCTTTTCTCTGATTTTAGGTTTTATTGAAAAATTTTATTTTACTAATTACCTCTTAATTAAACCTCTGATTAATCCCAAACTTCTTGGATATGTTTTAGGGGATGGCTTCTGCCTCCCTTAGTTTTCTTGGTATTTATTAAAGGCTTAATTGGGGAAATTGCAAATGTGTTTCCTAATTACCCTCCTTATGTAATTAAGGATAATTAGGGTGTGATTAGTGATTTTAATCCATTATTAGAGTTGATTAAGGTCAGATCCAGTAGATAAGAGGTTTAGGGAATAATTTTGTGGCATTTCCCCTAAGCTATTCCCTAAACTCCTTTTGTTTCCTTAATCTCTTAAAGGGTTAATTCATTAATTTTCCCTTAATTAATTTTTAAAAATTCTAAAAAAATTTAGAACTTAATTAATCTACTTTGGGTAGATGCTTAGGTGTTTAAGAGTCTAAGTTCAATTAAGGAAATCAAAACCCAATTTGTATGTGTGAAGGGGTGTTTTGAAATTACTTAAGCTAAACCTGTTAGCTTAATTAACCATTAATCATGAGCTAAATTGCATTAGGCCCTTTTCTTCCTTGTGAGTTTTTATGTCATCTCATAGGCTCATAATTACTTGGTTAACTATGCTAAGGTGGTGTAGGTAAGGGTTAATTAACTTGTTTAATGCATACCTTAACCTAATCAAAATTTAAAATGAATATAATCATCTAAAAATTAAACAAAAATATCAAACACATGTGGGAATGGGTTAGGAACAGCAAACTCAACTCAAATTTTAAAATTAAATTAAACTCAAACTCAAATATAAATCACATTAAACAAACTTTGGTTTACTTTAAGCTTTCTTATTCCATAAGTATGTCTTTAGGATTTAATTAAAGTGAATGTGTTTACATGCTTTCATTGCTTTGATTCTTTCCCCAACATGTTAAATTTGTATGACATGTGGTTTCATGCATTCATATTTTTCAAATTCAAACATAAAAATGAAATTGTTCACTTTATGTCAAATTTGCATGTGTTGGCTAAAGTAGAAATATGAGTGGCTATTATCACTACTAAATTCAAATTATTTTCAAAACATATAAATCAAATGCCTAAAACTGAAAGTGTGCTACTTTTATTTTAATTATAAGCTTGCATGTGAAAGAATATAAAGGATATGCTTAGTATATGTTTTCCTTCTCTTCTCTTTTAGTGTAGTTTTGAATAGTATTTGGTAAGATGTATGGTTCATTTGAAAAGAACCTAACATTTACCTAATTATATATTATATTCATTCCTACACTATTACTTAAGAAGGATACTTATGCTTGCATATATAAATTGCATAAACAAAATAAATCAACTAAAATAAACTTTTGCATTCTTTCTTTTCCATTCATTTCTTTTGTACACATGTTTGTATTTAAGGTAAGTGGTATATTAGTCTAGACAACCCCGAGGCTGTGAGGCTTTAAGTAGCCATAAGTAGGTTTTATACCTTACATCTCTAGTTAATAATGGCGCTATACTCACTTATACTTTTCTTACTTTCATGTGTGTATGTGAAAAATTGGATAAAGAAACCCTTTTCTACTTAAAAAAAATCATGCATATGAAACTTCAAAATTTCCTTAAATGGATTACTTAGCATGCATCATAAAGTGTGTTAAATATTCTCATTTGTATGTATAGATATGCTTAGGACTCATTCATATGCATGTTATACATGTTGGGAAAGAAGTGAAGTAATGTGTGTTTTGTGAATTTAGTTCATTTTATGTAATCTTAAAATACCTTTCTTTTTGAATAGGTTTGTTTAGAGCTTATCTAAACTTAGGATTAATTAAAAGACTAAATCAAAAAATTAACTAAACAAAACTAAAATGTGAATCTACTTTAGTAATTACTTAGGTTAGGGAAGGAAACTCTTTCCTCTCTTTATAACTAAGTAATTATATGATTCATTTGAATCAAATCAAAACATGAAATAAAATCAACCCAAAATAATTAAACAACTTAAATAAAACCCTCCTCTAAGTTGAACATGTTTTCACACTTGGAAAATTTGAACCTAAATCCATAGCTAAGCATACCACACAAACCTTCAAAGTACACACATTAGCCAAAGTCACCACTTCTTGCTTTAGGTTAGGGTGGTGCATGGTTTGATGTTTGTTTTATTTTGTGATATATATTTTAGACTGGATGTTAGGATGTATGCTCATAGAATGAATGGTAGGGTGATCTTAATGTAGCCATTATTTTTTGCAAGGGATTGTGCTTATGGGGCGCTATCATAAATAAAAAATATAAATGCTTTTGGTTGTGCTTATACCCCTAAGCATAATCCAATAGGCTAGGTGGACTTAGTCACCCATGTGTGGGGTGATAAGTCCAATATACATACTTGGGATTTGTGTGGATTATTTTAGCTAACCTTTGTTTTGCAGGTGTTAGTTAGAATTTCATTCATTCCTTTTCATGTAAATTTTACAATTAGGATTTTGGAATGATTGTTATGGGGATTAGGATGAACATTGGTCATAAGATCCTATCTTATGCACCATGTGAGGCCTTGGAGCATCCACCAACCATCAAGCCAAAAGAAAGTAGAAAAGAAGAAGAAGAAAGAAAAAGAAGAATGAAGAAATGAAACTTGAAGACCCCAATAACAATGAGTTCCTTGCTTAATTGTATCTAATTCATTTGTAATTTGGGTTGTATAAGGTTAGAGCTCAGCTACCCAATTTGTTTTGGGTTTGTACGGTGGTGCCTGACCACATTTGGCCTTTTATTCTTTTGCACTTAGCTTTATAAACTAATTGATGATTTGTTTAGCTTGTGCATTAAGTGGCATCCTTTTCCTAGTTTCTTCCTTTGCTTTATGTATGGCCTGGATGTGGATTAGGCTCTTAGGGAAAAAATAAATCTTTTACCAAATTTAATAATTCAAAACTAAAATTAAAGAACTCATAACCTCACCTAAAGCTTAGGTTTAAAATCAAGATAAAAGAATTAGCAACCCCTTAGTTGGATGAGTATTTCTTTTGTAACATCATCACAAATGCATCTTATTTAACTCTTGATTGGAGGACCTCCACCTTTGCGAGAAAGTTGACTATGAGAGCCATGTGGAAAACACACCTCCTCTCTTCTAATTTTGGCCCATAATCTCATTTCTCATGCATTAGACATATGAATCCTATTAGCCTGAGTCAAAATGATTGTCCAAAAATGAAAATAAAATGAAATTTGAATTGCATTAGATTTAGGTCATTTGAAGCTTGCCCTTTACATGATCTAGTCTCTTTAGGGAGTGAGTTTAAGGACTTAGTCTCTTTTTAAATAATAACAGCCAAGCTATCTAGCATTAAGCATATGACTTTCCTACATGAGTTTAAAACCATAGGAGGAGTTAGTTGGCGGCCACCCCCAGGCGATTATAAGTCCAACCGTAGTCGGGTGGTTTGTCCCCTCTTATGGAGGCAAACCAAATACCCATTTTCACCTTAGATTTAGGTTATGCTTTTGGCCCTCGCCAAAGCTCCCTATATTTAGGTTTTGAGGTTGCTTTTTCTCTTTGTGGGCCCTAAGCATAAATCCTCACCTCTTAGGCATTTCCATAACCTTGTATTATGGAATTAAAATCCCTAATATTCTAATATAAATTCAACTCAATCAAACTAAATCAATTTCAAAAATATAAAGCCTAACCATAGATAGTTAGATGCTTTGCTAGATTCCTAGCAATGAGCATCTCCTACTTATCTCTATTTTGGCTTAGATAATAAATCTCCCTTTGATCAATCCCATTTGATCTTCAAAAATAAACCAATCGATTGATAGTCTTTTCCCTATTGAAATCTTTAAAGATAATGATCATTTACCTTAATCGAGAGTTTTCCTAAGGAATCCCCATTCCTTATGATGTAATTAACTATGGGGGCTTGCCCTTGTAGGGAACTTAACGAACCCAGTTTAAAATAAACCCTACTTTACTTTTCCATATAAAGTAGGGGAAGAATCTCTAGTACACTTCGAAGACCAGACGTCCATATTTTGGTGATTAGGTCCATTATAGGGTGGTGACTTCTATCTTTTCAGATAGTACACCTTTCCTTAATGTCGTACCTGATTACCTTAATAAGTACATCTATAGATCTGCATGGCATCCTAAAAAGATGAATTTTTATAGTCTTGTCTTTCTCTTCTCCCCACAGATATGAAAGGCAAATCTATATGAAATTTTTCACCATAGATTTTTCTAGCGACTCTGCCGGGGATGGTTCCTCGCTCCATCTTTGGTAAATGATCATTGTCTCTAAGTATCGATAGTGGGTTTGTATTTTTGTATGAACCCTAGACTATCTTTCTTTCCATTGGCACTTGGCTTATTTCTTTCTTAAGTTAAGCTAGCCAACATCTTTAGGTTTTAGGACCTCACCCCATGTTGGTCTTAAAACTCTCGTTGGGTCTCCAATGGGAAAAAAATAAAAATCTAAATAAAGAAAACATTTAAAGACTTCCTCTTTATCATCTTTATGATGAAGAAAAGTTCATTCTAAAATAATAAAGACAAAATAAATTTTTCATAAAAAATTTTCTTTTCGAAAGCACTCTTTCAAAAATGCACTTAATAAAATATTTACCACAAAATTTTCTTAAATCACCCTTATGTAACAATTCTCATAATTGTTACATGTAAGAATCTTCAAAATAAAATAACAATCTTTTCCAAAAGCATAAATGAACATCTTCTTTTAATTCATTTTGATGAAGATTTCATTTTCAAATAAAATGAACAATCGTCTTCCCAAAAATCACAATAAAAAAAAATAAAGTTTTCAAAAAAAACATACATGAATCTTTCCATTCAATACACTCACGCTTATTGAATGAAAGTTTCATTTTTAAACAAAATTAAATTTTCCAAAAGCACAAATTAACATCTTCCTTCAATTCATTTTGATGAAGATTTCATTTTCAAAATAAAATGAACAATCATCTTTTCAAAATCAAAATAAAAAATGAAGTTTTCAAAAAGCACACATGATCCTTTCCATTCAGTATACTCACACCTATTGAATGGAAGTTTCATTTCCAAATAAAACTAAACTTTTCAAAAGCACATATGAACATCTTCATTTAATATACTCAAATTTATTAAATGAAGATTTCATTCCCAAACAAAAATAAAATCATTTGGAAATCCCTTAAACATATCCTATATATGATTAAGTTGGAAATCCCTCTTTCAAAAAGCAATAATCACACACAAAATAAAAACTTACATATTTCAAAAAAATAAGATTGACTTCCATTCCTACATACCCAAATTTGTTGAATGGGAGTACTTTATTCAAAAATTAAAACCTAAACAATCATACTTTCAAAATTCTAAACACATTTGGAACTTCATTTAACATACCCAAATTTGTTAAGTGAAGTCTCCAAATCCAAAATAAAAAAATAATAATAATAAAAATTTAAAACACATTTGGAACTTCATTTACATACCCAAATTTGTTAAGTGAAGTTCTAAATCCAAAATCCAAAGATTTTCAAAACACATTTGGAACTTCATTAAACATACCCAAATTTGTTAAGTGAAGTCTCCAAATCCAAAATCCAAAAATTTTTGAACACATTTTTGAACCTTCATTTAGCATACTCAAATTTGCTAAGTGAAGTTTCCAAATTTCAAATCAAAAATCTTCAAACACATTTTGGAACTTCATTTAACATACCCAAATTTGTTAAGTGAAGTCTCCAAACCCAAAATAAAAAATTTTCAAAAATATTTTGGAACTTCATTTAGCATACTCAAATTTGCTAAGTGAAGTCTCCAAATCCAAAATAAAAAAATTTCAAACACATTTGGAACTTCATTTAGCATACTCAAATTTTCTAAGTGAAGTCTCCAAATTCAAAATCCAAATCTAAAAAATATTAAAAATACATTTGGAACTTCATTTAACATACCCAACTTTGCTAAGTGAAGTCTCCAAATCCAAAATAAAAATTTTCAAACACATTTGGAACTTCATTTAACATACCCAAATTTGCTAAGTGAAGTCTCCAAATTCAAAATCCAAAATTTTCAAACAAAATTGGAACTTCATTTAGCATAATCAAATTTGCTAAGTGATGTCTCCAAATTCCAAAATCAAAAATTTTCAAAATGCATTTGAAACTTCATTTAACATACCCAAATTTGTTAAGTGAAGTCTCCAAATTCAAAAATAAAAAAAATTAAAAGATATTTAGAACTTCATTTAACATACCCAAATTTGTTAAGTGAAGTCTCCAAATTCAAAATTCAAAATTTTCAAAACATATTTTGGAACTTCATTTAGCATACTCAAATTTGTCACTTGAAATAGCTATTTTAAATTTCAACTATATGTTATTTTGGTATAGATTAAAATATTTATCAAGAAAGAGGCCAAATACGAACAAGATAAATCAAAAAGACAACAAATGAAAAGGGAAATGTAGTTATTATACAATAACAACAACAACAAGCCTTTATCCCCCTATGTGGGGTCAGCTGCATGAATCCTTCTTCTCCATTGTGTCCTATTATGTGATAAATTCTCATGTAATTGAAGTACACTAAGGTCATTCTTTATACATCTTAACCAAATCTTTTTAGGTCAACCTTTACGTTTCTTAACATAAGGCAAATCTAATGCATCTACTCTTCTGATAGGGTCATCGGATGTATGCTCGCCAAACCATCTAAGACTATCTCTAATCTTATTTGCCATTGGACTCCATCTTTTCCTGAACATATTCATTTTGCATTTTATCTCTAAGAGTAAAGCCACTCATCCACCTGAGCATCCTCATCTGTGCAACACTTAACTTTCTTATGCTTCTCTTTCATTGGCCAACATTCCACACCATAAATTATTACTGGACTTACCACCATCTTTTAAAATTTTCCCTTAAGTTTAAGTGCTACTTTTCTATCACACAATAGGCCAAATGCATTCCTCCACTTCACCATCCAACTTGAATTCTACAAATAACATCTCCATCTATTTCACCATCATTTTGAATAATAGAGCCTTGATATCTAAATCGCTCACGCTTGTGTAAATGTAGTTGTTATAAGGGAAGCTTAAATATAACTTAACATTTATAGACAAATAAGGTCGTGACAAATCTCCAAAACTATTTTACATAATAATTGAAAAAGAAAAGCTTATATTTTTATCATGGTTTGAACGATTTCTTTTCAATTAGGTTTAAATTGTTTTATTTCCCTTTTATAGGCCAACGACTTATTCTTTTATAAAAATATACACAAAAAAAAATCTTTTATAAACTAAGGAGCCATTTGGGATTACTTTCTATTTTTTTGTTTTTTTTTGTTTACATAAAACAAATATATTTAGGATTCTTATGATTTTCTTTTTTGAAAACAAAAACATAAATATATATTTTGTTTTCTCATTTTTAAAAAATTAACCAAAAACTAAAATATTGAGATTAATTATTACACTCTAAAGTTATTTTAAAATGTGATTGAGTAAAAAAATTTCTATTAACATAAAATTTAAGCCAAATATAATGAATTAATAAGCAATAACATAAATAATTAGAACAATTCTTAATCAAATTAGAAAATAAAGACACAATATTCCATATAATCAATATGAAAATGTCTCATTTTACATTATACAAATATTTGAGAACTCTCAACATCTAGGTAAATAAAAGATAATTAATAACTAAATTCTATTATGTGCATGATTTCATAGTTCTCTTACAACATGATCATGAAAGATAGCCATATGCAATTGAGATTGAGTAACATCAACCTCAATAATATTGTAAATATACCGATTGATAACTTCTTTTATATCAATAATAAAATTTCATTTTCATACATATCAAAAAATCGGTCTCATCTAGATTGTTATATTATAAAATTATGCATTGCCCAATAAGTAATTACTATATAACTTTGTGTGCATAAATCATAAAGAGGCATTTTTAAAAAAATTAATAATTTAGCTTTTAGAACTCTTAAACATCAATCAATATTTTTTAAAGAGGAGTGTCTATAATTAAAAAGCTCTTCTTGTCTTTGAGGTTGAGTGTCCTAGTGATAATCACGAAGACGATATCTTAATCTTCTTGTTGGCATATCCAGATTAACTAGATGTTATTTTCCTATTTCAAAAATATATTAATTATTAAAAATAAAATTATCATTCAGCAATTTCAAAAAAATTATTATTTAAAAATAAAAGTTAGCATACCTTCTAGCGGCATAAAAAGATCTAATTGAAGATTTGATTTGTATTCTAAAAAACTTTTAGCATCATTTGTTGTCCCCTCTCAACCAGATAGTACATAAGTAAATTTTATATCAAAGCCACATGCACACATTATATTTTGGGTTGGCTCCTTATATTTTTCTCAATGTGGGATTTGATCACCTTTTGGCACATGTTCAGTCACATGTGTTCCATCAATTACGTCAATGCGGACTTATTTATAAAATTTATGAGTAACCATATTATATTGCTTAAAATAAATACATTAAAAAATATTAAATTTCAACATGACTTAAAAAGGTAATACTTTGGATTATATTTGATCTCAAGTGGAATAAGGTCAAATGACGGAGGAACAATTATTTCAGCTCCTAAATGACAAATTTCCATCAAAGGCTTTTTAAAATGATGCAAAATTATTTCCAATGAATCATGAAATCATTTAGCGCAACTTGTAAGTGCTATGATAAAATTAACAAAATATTGCAAGTTGCTCACATCAACAATTTTGAGTCTTTCATCAAACCCTTACTCTTCATAATAGTACATAAATTAAACAAAATGTAAGGTTCCATTCTATAATTTTCATAACACTGAACTAGTTGGTCTCAAAGTAATTCATTGATATATTAATGACCATGAGGACTTGAAGTTCTACATGGTTCTTTAGATAAATAATGCTTATTATAATCATCAATATAATTAAGGGCAATCGGTAAATGAAATTTCTCATCATAATCACTTTCAAAATCTGAATTTGAACTCATTTGTTTCATGTTATGAAGATGAAGTAAATAGTAAAAAAGATTAATTTCAACAGTAACATTCATAGAAAACATGGAAGAAATTACTATTGTTGAGTAATAGTTGTGTTGATTTCTAAAAGAAAGTAGAGTGCTTTAAGGAGAAAGAGAAATGATGGAAAAAGAAAGAAGTTAAAATCCACAATCACTATCACAACAATTATAACTAATAAAAGAAGCCTCAATGTCATAGAAACTAAGCAGACCATAAAGCTATATTATACTAATTCCATTATATTATTGCTCAAAAGAGAAAACATCAAGAAAAAGTTAAATGTGTATTTATTAATACTACATGATGTCATAATATTCAATTATTTTAAAGTAAGAATCCAACCCATCTTGCCACATTCTAGCATATGAAAAAACATTTTCATCCATTTTGGATCTTCCTGAAACTTTTGCAAGGTCATAGAGTGGTTCATGTCATCTAGATCTTCAATCAAATTAACAAAAAACATGCAATCAATTAATAATCATTTGATTGGTTCACATGAAGATCTAGATGACATAAACATTCTCTTTTTCATTATGTCAGCCTTTCTTTTAGAATTCTCTCTCAATATGTGCAATGTATTAGCAATAATACCTGAAATATTTATCTTCTTTCATGTTTTAAAATTAGCTTTCTCTTAAATGCAACATCATCATATTTATCTTTATTCATAGATTCATCTATAGATTTTATTTCACTTTCCTCAGCCTCTTTTTCTTTAGTGTCTGAAGAAACTTTGGTGAATGGATGTTGAAGACTACCAGTTGCACTAGTGTCACCACAAATCTAACATAGACTCTCATACATTGGGCATTCTTTTTATAAATTTTTTTTCACTTTTGTTGATCTAAATATTATTAAATAAATATATTTAACATACAAAAGTAATGAATATGAGTTTTAAAATTAATATTTTATTTACTACCTTATATAACTTGGACAAAACATCTTCGAATGCTATCACTTGTCCTGTGGTTGCATTATAATCAATTTCAATTTTCTTTAGTAACTTAGAAAAGTCCCTCCAATGAGTTCTAAGAGTGTTGAACTTATTTTTTTTCAATTGTTCTTTTTTGTATTTTATTTTTTTTGTTATTTCAATACCATGCAAAATGCATGACCATGTTGCTTGATTAAAAGTAATTGTTTGCCTATTTTCATTAATGATCATTTTCCATATGTTGGATAAAACTTTGTTGATTTTATGACCATACTTCTTCTTAACTTGATGTCAATATCCATAATTTATCAAACTAAAAAAAGATTTACTTATCTACTTTACAATTGATCAAAGTGCAAATAATTCTAAAATTATAAAGTATATAAAGCATGGCTTTTGTATATGAGTATGAATGTGAATTAGTTCAAAAGTCTAAAGTAGCACAAAACATTGTTAATGAAACTTTTAATATCTCACGTATATAAAAAAATCATTACAAGAAAATCATTGCTGATAAATCTGATATGCATGTAAATATTTTTTTGACAAGACAAGTTAAACTTCGTCAAAATAACATTCTTTTTACAATAAAAAATCACTAAGGAAAATCATTGTAGGTAAATAAGATATTTTCAATATACATTCAAAATTTGAGTATTAGAGACATGCATCTAAAATCCATAAGAAGGTGATGTGAAGTTATAAGATGAAACCACACTACAAGATGCTCTAACCTCGAACCATGGAAACAAGTTTGATAAGATGTCATAATAAACACATTAATTATCCATTATCAATAATTGCAATGAATTCTTTACCTAAAAACTATTTTTGATATTCAAACCAAAGGTAGTATCTTTCATATGCATCAAAATCTAATCTTAGCTCATAAGCTACCTTGTTGTAGCAGTAGAGCAGACTTGATGAAAAAGTAGAAATTGCCAAACTAATTAAAAAAATACTACATGATACATGTAAAAAAAAAGCCTTAGAGGTGATCATAAGATGTGAGATATGAAGCTACAACTTTCAAGGAATGCTGAAGAAGCAAAAAACTTTAGTTAATCCTCTAGAGAATGAAGCTTTTGATGTATGAGACATTATAAAATATAAACACTCTAATAAAAACTTAGTCTGTAGATATTTAAAGCAGTCAAGGAAAATATTCCCTGGAATCAATTGGAGCTCACCATCGACTAAATTGCACATTTGGTTTGAGATAAAAATCATTATTTTCCTAATAAAAGATAAACATGTCATGAGCAAAACCTCAACAAATTAAAAAAACCACATGTTGTTGTGTGTATTGCCATCAAAAATGGAAAATCATATAATATAGTCAAAGGAAGAGAGAGTCTCCAAGAGACGCCGATTAGAGAGACTTATATCATATTATAAAGGAATTGTTGTGAGCAAAATTCCATCAATGAAATTTAGTAGAGATAATAGTTTTGATTTTAAAGTGAGACTTAAACTGGAATGAAAGTGGAATAATACACATAAAAAAGCCCCTAAGAAATATCCAATAGAAAATATAGGAGATGATTGGCAAAAGAGGATAATGTAAAATAACTGAGGAATTTTGGATATTAAGTATATCATTTGGCATTAGAGCTAACTTTGACAATGAAATTATTTACTAAAGAAATTCCATGTTTACTAGCATTTTGGTATGAAGCCATTACTCCATCAAAATTTTACTTCTTAATAAGAATAAGAGAAACCCTCTCATTAACAACTTGGAGCATATTGATTGCATTCAAAACTTGGATATAGTTAAACCAAGAGATAGGTTTCCGGGAAGATAAGAAGATAAGATTTATTAACTCAAAATGTAAGCATAAAAAATTCATTATTAGCAAACATAATTTTGAGAAAGATTGATGTTGTGGATATTCAGATATATGAAGCTCTTAGTGAATTGAAAAGAATACTATATAATAAAGGATAACATAAAAATTGATTACTATAATTTTGAAACAAGAAATGGAAGATAAAACTTGAGAACATAGAATTTCTTGGAGCTACTTCAATCTTTTCATGTAAATATTCATTTCAAATTTTATCTCTAAGCGTAAATATACTTATAGTTGTAACACCTAACACTCAATTTTATGCTTCTCTTTTATTGGCCAATATTCTGCTCCATAAAGCATTGTAGGTCTCACCACTATCTTATAAGATTTTTTCTTAAGATTAAGTGGTATTTCTCTATCATACAATATGTCTGGTGCATTCCTCCACTTCAACCATTCAACTTGAATTCTACTAATGAAATCTCCATCTATTTCACCATCACTTTGAGAAATAGATTAAACTAACAAATGAAAATAAATCAATTTCCATTAATGTAGGCCAAATAGGATATAAGGTTTAGCAGATCCATAATAATTTATGAATAATGGGTACTCATAAATAAAATGTAAGGTCATCTGGCACATAGAAGTCTCTATCAAAATAATTATTTTGGATAAATAACATAGAAGACCTCTAATGTTGAACATTTTGTTGACATCAGATGAAAACCCTTCCCATCTGTCGATCTTAGATCTGGAATAAGGGAGAAGAGTGCTTTTCATTATAATTTATGGAATCTAGCAATGCTAAGATAAAATGCTGCAAAAATATCTAAAAATTCTCATACTAAATTCAATTTGGTTTCCATGTTATAAAGGAAACAACAAGAACCAGCGCTGTAGGCACTTTGGCGCTTTAATGGAATCACCTCAGCACTGCCATGCTATGCCTACTTAGCACTAGAAATATTACTTAGAATGTTTTTTGGGTAAAGAGACATAACATCTCGATGCCTAGTGCCATAGGATAGTACCAGTGCTTTATCACACACAAGTAAAAGGACTTAGGTAATTTTTCAGCTAAGGGGCACAATGTGACCCCAGCACCATGACACTATAGGGTTAACGCCATAGTGCCAAGCTCCTAGATTTTTCAGCCTATTCATAGTGTCAACATGTTGTTACTCATATCTTATTTTTTATATGTGCTCAAACATTTTTATTTAAATCCTAAAGTGATAAATCAACATATGCAATCATACAACACAAAATAATGAAAGAAAATTTTATTTGTAAATTTTAAAAAGTATTAAAAATTATAAAAAGGGGGAAAGTATAAACAATGGGTGGGAAGCTAATAATCATACTTGTCAGCCTCTTCTTCCTCCTCTTCTTCCTCCTCCATGCCCGATTCTATGGGGTAGTTACATAAGGCTGATACTAAGGTGTAGTAGGAGGGAGACTTGGGTCAGATTTGCAAGATTGCAACTATAGAATATGTTGACGATTATTGAGAGTCATGTAAGAGAATTGCATCTGTTGTTGATCCATATGATAATCAAACTTACGTCCTGAGCATCCTACCTATGACTACTCTTATCCACCCTTTTCTTAAGTCTGTGACTTGACTGCCAATTTCTTGGAATTGCTTGAATCTAGACTTGGAAGATTAAGGTCAAGGTCATGGGCCACATGAAGTCTCTCTCACTTGAAACCTCGACCCAAATCCTCTAGTTATAGGAGCATTTTGAATGAGTATTTCATTATACTTTCCCCCTTTTTATAATTTTTAATACTTTTTAAAATTTGCAAATAAAATTTTCAAAGTTACATAGACATACTAGTGTAGTAGAGGGAGACTTGGTTGGTGCAAGATTGCAACTGGAATATGTTAGTTATTACATCATGTAAGAGAATTGCATGTTGATCCATATGATAATCAAACTTATGCCTCCCCCTATGACTACTCTTATTCACCCTTTTCTTAAGTCTGACTTGTCAATTTCTTGGACTTGCTCGACTATGGACTTGGAAGATTAAGGTCAAGGTCGTGGGCCACATGAAGTCTCTCTCAGCCTGACCAAATCTCTATCCTCTTTTTGGAGCATTTTGAATGGATTTAATCTCCATTAACCTCACTTGGGTGAGATTCATCAATCTTAGACTTAGTGTTAGACTATCTCATAATCAAAGTCACTTCTAGTTATTAGAAGAACACTAAACCTAAACCTAAAGACTTAGGAAGGTACCATAAGCTATGCCTAGGACAAATAGGATCTATATCCTACCCTAACCCATTATCTATGCATATCCCCTTAATCAAAATTAATTGAAACCAATTCAACCAAACCTAATTGGATTTCATTTCATATCCAAGCTCCAAGCCAAAGTGATTTGAATTCAAACCCACCTTGACCCCATAATCCAATCTTATGGATCAAACCTAAGCTCCTTCAATCAAATTAAACTCAATTGATTTTCACAAAAGCACTTCAACCATTCAAATCTCTATTTCAAATCCTTCCAAAGCCTACAGCCAAACCAATTTGATCAAACCATTTCAATCAACCTAACCTAGCCCATTTGAACCCAAAATGTTCAAATGAGACAAAATACAATTAAATCCAAATCAGTTGCAGTCAAAGCCATCAATCAATCTTAAATTAGTTATTAAACTTAATTCAACTCAATTCAATCCAATCCAACTCAAATTGACCCATTTAGTTCACTTGACCCAAAGTGACCTAAAGCACCATTTAACCCATACTTCAATCCAACCCAAATTGGATTGAATTAGCCCATCCAAAACCTTCTACAAAGATTATTGATCACCCTTGATTGTCCAATTACAATCAATTGGGTCAAACCAAGCTAATTTGATCACTTGACCCAAGTTGACCCAATTTTTCTATATGAATCAAATTCAACCAAATCTCATTCCAAATCAAACCAATTGAACAATGATTCCTACCATCATAAATTGATCATTGAATATGATTCAACCATCAATCAAGCCAAACCAAGCCAATTGGCCCTTGATTGAGTTGACCCAATTTGACCTAAAGAGACAAATTGGGCCAAACCTCAACCCAATCCAAATTCATTGAAACCAATGACTCAAATTAATTACATAATGATTTCTGAACATGATCCTAGCCTAAATTGATTCCAATTTGTCCAAGTCAACCCAATTGACCCATTTAGCCCAATATGACCTAAAGGGTCAAATTGGTCTAAATCATTCCTAAATCCAAATTAATTGAAACCAACACCTAAAATCATCTTAAAATCATCAATTGAATCTAAACCAACCCACCCCAAGCTAATTTGGTCAATTTGACCAAATTTGTCAACTTTCTTATTTGACCCATATGAGAATTCAAATCCACTTCAAATCAAATCAAACAATTGAACTAAACATCCCAAATGATCATTTGAATGTGGCTCAACCCTTGGTTTGACAAAATTTGACTAATTGGTCAACATAACCCAATTTTACCCAATTTGACCTACATGAGTCAAATTGAACCAAACCAAACCAAAATAACTCCAAACTTAATCAAACTTGGCATGACCCATCCTTAGGTCACCATGGGTTAGCCCAAATCAAACACAACCCATTTCAAATTTGAATTAGCTTAAAACTCATTATGTTAACCCCTTTAAATGGGACAAAATCCCCATTTGGATGGTCAAACCCACTCTCCTCCCCTTAGTAGCCACCCTAAGCTCAAATGGGACATGAGGACTATTGGCTCACCTAACCCAAAGCTGATTGGGTCAACCATGAGCCAAGTGTAGGTGAGCTAACACAAACTACCACATTGGAACACTTGGAGGATGTGGTACACTCCACCTCAGCCCTTGCCAGCCCACTTACTCTACTCAACCACTCAGGCACCACCATCACCTCCATCCACAACTACTGGGACACTGGTGATTCGATGAACCATTAGATTGATTTTGGTGGGGAGTATACTCTTCCCCATCTCATTCCAAACATCTAGAGAGATTTAATGAGTCAAGATGAGCTTCCTTAGAGCCTTCCCGAGATCCCTTGAGCCTCCCATTGAGATCAAACCCAAGTGAAACGGAGCCTCCGCTCCATCCAACTCCACTGAACTCCACCAAATCCAAATAAACCCCACCAAATCCAAATAAACTCCACCCACACCTTCTCCAAGCTCAGTGAGGTGGAAAAATGATTCTTGATGATGATTATCGGAGATCACCCATAGACCAACTCCGGTGACATTTTCAATGGCCTTTGGTCCACATAGCCACCGGTAGGGAGGCAACTCACAAGCTTCACAACAAGACTTCATATCTACAAGACAAAGCTACCTCAGTTGTTGGACCACTGGTCTTGAGCTTTGGTGAGGTATTTTTCTAGCAAATTGTAGAAATCCCTTAAGGTGTTGGTCTTTTGTGAAAGAAATCATGATTTCATGCATTTTCAACCATATGATCTCCTTAGATCTATCCTTGTATTTTGGAGTCAATTTCATGCCTCACGAGCTCATGATCTTGGTCGAGGAGAGGAAGCAATACCCTTCTTTTGGTGCTTGGGATGAAGGATCATCCGATATCCATTCATGTGATTGAAGATGGTCATGATTAATCTGATTAGATATATCTGATTTATCCCTTAAGAACCATGGAATTAATCCCTCAACATCTGATCCATGATTGGACGGTAGGGATGAAAGCGCGTCCAACGTCGCTGACTCAGTACGTCACGTCTGATTGTTTAACTGGCCAATCCAGTTGTGCCACATGGAAAGTGATGCCACGTCAGCTACAATGTGGTGCTGATCAGATTAGGGATTAATTAAAATAAAAATGTAATTAATTACTCACAAATTTGAAAATTCATAACTAATTATTGAAAAATCCTAAAAACATAAGTAATCCCATTTTGGAAAGGGTAAGCAGGAGAATTTAATAAAAGTAACTCCCATGGTTTTAATAGTAAGCTTAATTTGGGCTTGAAATGTTTTCTTAATTAGCTTAATTATTTGGCCAATTGATCTCAAATATATTGGTTTAATGGGATGTCCTCTACCATAATTTTCTTGTAGCTAGATAATTGGGGAAATTTAAATTTAAAATTTAAATCCCTCCTTCATTACGATTTAATAACTATTTAAAGTTACAAATAGTATATAAATTAGTTAATTAAACATGGTTAAGAACATTAATAGTGGATTGATGAAGGTGAATGGTTAAGACCTCTTTCTTAATGGTTTCCCTAAATTTATTTCATTTGAAAAAGTAATTAGCGAAGATTTAATTAAGGAATTAATGGAGTAATTGATGAAATTAATCAAATTGAAATGATAATTACTTTGAATAATTAACATTCAACTCATGGGTTTCTTTTTATGTGTTCAAAAATATAAAGACCTTTAAAGAAGTTATTATTAATTTATGGTTGTGGGAAAATCATAAGAGTACTTCGCTTAGTTATTTCCTTAATCTAATTAACACTTAAGCATGAGCCTATTGCATTAGGTCCATTAAGAGCATTGCAATTTTAATTTCTCATTTGCATCCTCTGCTCTTTGAGTTTAATAGTTCAAACCCAAAACCAATTTGTATGAGAAGCTTTGGTTTTCCTTAAATGCTTTTATTCAACTTGATTAATGTGATTGAATGCATTATGTGGGTTATGTTTAATTATTTCTTTTCAATCATTGTAAATGTTGTATGCATGCATTCATGTTTTCTAAAATAAACAAATAAATAAAAGAATCAATGGAATTTATTTATGTGTAAGTTGCATGTGTTGGATTAATCCTATTATATGTGTGGCTATTATCAATAATAAATTTCAATAGCTATTTTCAAAGTTATAAATTGATAATGAAGATTTAGAGTTGTGATTAGCTATGAATATTCTATATGATTTGCATGTGTTTATAGCTTAAACATGTAAACATATTGCTTTATCAATATAATTCATGTATTGGGGTTTACATATGTTTGAATGATAATAAGTATATAGTCTGGACATCCCGAAAATACGAGGCTTTAAGTAGCCCCACGGAGGTCATTGATTATCTCACTTCCATGGTCAACAAAGACACATACTCATTTAATTTCATGTTTATGTGTGATTGTACTAGAATTTGGATAGAACTTTTCTTTACATGTGTAAATGTTTAACTAAAACAAAATCTTTTGCATGGCTTTCATTTTTATGGTTGTATACTCATTCATATGGATTTAAGAAAAACAAATATATAGTCTGGACATCTTGGGAATACAAGGCTTTAAGTATCCCCATGAAGGTCATTGATTATCTCACTTCCATGGTTTAACTACATCATGTACTTTTGCTTTAATACATGTGTGTGTGTATTTAGCCAAGGAATGGAATTCTTCTTTTCTACCTACAAATATGCATTAATAATCATTTAAGTATGCCAAAATATGTTGCATGTAAATGTATAGTAAGTATTAAATTATATGTATGATATCGATGATGAAAAGGAATAATATAACATCCTCCATGTGATTGATTCAATTCCTAGTCTTAAGAGGCCTTTCATGTTTGAATATGTTTCTTTAAGGTTAACCCAAATCTAGAACAATAAAACATTTAATAAATTAGAAGGAACCAAATCATAACAACATGCTTTAAAAATAACTTAAGGTAGGGATGAAGAGGGTTAAGCCTCTTGCTTCTCTTTTACTTACTTTGCTAAGTAAATACCAAATGAAACAAATTAAAATCCCCTTAATAACTTGAAATGAAACCACCTAAATGTATAACTTAAACAATTCCAAAATCTAAATATTCATAATTCTAAAGCTTGGCTAAGACATACCACATTAAGCACACATATTAGAATGCTAAGTCACCACTTCTAGCTTTAGGTTAGGATGGTGTATGTAATGATGTTGTGTTTTATTTTGTGATGTAATGTTTTAGAATGGATGTTAGGGTTATGATTCATAGACTGAATGTAAGGTCATTGTTAGTCTAATGTTATTTTCTTCAGGGGATTATGCTAATGGGGTCGCTAAAATAAATATAAATTCTTTTGCTTGTGTGGTGAAAATATTTTTCCTCCTTCATCTATCCTTTTGAAGAGGATAAATGAAAATAGAAATATACACCTTTTGGGACAGATAGATGTTCTTATTAAGGTGATCGATATGACATTGAGGAGAGGTGTACTATCTCGAGAGATCACCACCCTACAATGGACTAATCACTGAATAAGCACTCAAGGACAATGGGTGCATATGTAGCAGAGATTCTTTTCCTACTTTATATGGAAAAGTGAAGCAGGGTTTATTTTAAACTGGGCTCATTAAGTTCCCTACAAGGGTAGACCCCCATAGTTAATTACATCCTAAGGGATGGGATCCCTTAGGAATATTCTCGATTAATGTAAATGATCATTATCTTCAAAGATTTCAATAAGTATGACTACCAATCGATTAGTTTATTTTTTGAAGATCAAATGGGATTGATCAAAGGAGGGGTTATTATAAATGAAGATGAGATGAGATGAGATGCTGATCTTTGAGCATCTCAAACTATCCTATGGTTAGGTTTACATTTTTTAATTGATTTAATTTATTTTGAGTTGAATTTTTTATTAGAAATTTAGGGCTTATGATTCCATAAATGACTGGAAAGTGAGGATTTATTCTTATGGCCCATAAAGGGGAGAAGTAAACTCGGAACCTAAATCTAGAGACCTTTGGCAAGGGCCAAAAGGACAACCTAAATCTAAGGTGAAAAATGGGTATTTGGTTTGCCTCCACAAGAGAGGACAAACCAGATCTTGGACTTACAACTTTCTAGGTGGTCAGCTAACTCCCCTATTAAATTCATGTAGGCAAGTTATATGCTTTATGCAAGATGGCCACGCTGTTATTCATTTAGAAAGAGACTAAGTCCTTAAACTCACTCCCTAAAGAGACTAGATCATGTAGGGGTATGCTTAAAATGATCTAACTCTAATGCAATTCAAATTTCATTTTATTTTGATTTTTGGACAATCATTTTGACTCAGGCTAAAAGGATTCATATGCCTAATTCATGAGAAATGAGATTATTGGCCAAAATCAATGAGAAGGGAGGAGGTGTGTTTCCACCATGGCTCTCAAAAGTCAAGCCAAGTTTCTCTAGCAAAGGTGGAAACCCTCCAATAAAGAGTGAAAATATTATGCATTTTTGCATGATGTTATTAAATATGTACTCATCCAGCTAAGGAGTTGCTAAATCTTTTATCATGATTTTAGCCTAAGCTGTAGGATAGGTTATGAATTCTTTAATTTTAGTTTTGAATTATTAAATTTGGTAAAAGATTTATTTTTTCCTAAGAGCCTAATCCACATCCAGGCCATACATAAAGCAAAGCAGAAACTAGGAGAAGAATGCCACTTAATGCACAAGCTAAACAAATCATCAATCAATTTATAAAGCTAATCACAAAAGAATAAGAGTCCATTGTGGTTAGGTATGACCGCACAAACCTGAAAAAAAATTGGGTAGCCAAGCTCTACCCTTATACAACCTGGATTACAATTGAATTAAATATAGTTAAGCAAGAAATTCATTGTTATGGGGTTCTTCAAACTTCATTTCTTCATTCTTCTTTTCTTCTTTCTTCTTCTTTTCTTCTTTTTTCTTTGGTTCCTTCTTTTGGATTGTTGGAAGGTGGTTGCTCCAAAGGCTTCACATGGCATATAAGATGAGATCTTATGACCAATGCTCATCCTAATCCCCATAATAATCATTCCAAAATCCTAATTACAAAATTTACATGAAAAGTAAATCTAGCTAACACACAAAATAAAGGTTAGCTAAACAAACCACCAAATCCCAAGCATGTATATTGGACTTATCAACACACACATGGGTGACTAAGTCCAAATGGCCTATTGGATTATGCTTAGGGGTATAAGCACCTTCACAGTAAAAGCATTTATATCTTTATTTATTATAGCACCCCTTAAGCATAATCCCCTACAGAAGATAATGGTTAGACTAAGATCACCCTACCATTCATTCTATGCACATACCTCCTAACATCCAGTCTAAAACATATATCACAAAACAAAAGTAAGCATCAAACCATGCACCGCCCTAACCTAAAGCTAGAAGTGATGACTTAGTCTAATGTGTGTGCTTTGGAGGTTTGTGTGGTATGCTTAGCTATGGCTTTAAGTTAGAATTTTTTAAGTGTGAAGCATGTTCAACTTAGACGAGGGTTTCATTTGAGTTATTTAATTATTTTGGATTGATTTTATTTTTATGTTTTGATTAGGTTCAAGTGAATCCTACAATTAATTACTAAGTTATAAAGAGGGAAAGAGAACTTCTATTTTCTTCCCTAACCTAAGTAATTTCTAAAATGGATTCATGTTTTTGGTTTTGTTTAGTGAATGTTTTGATTAAGTGTTTCAATTAATCCTAAGTTTAGATGAACTCTAAACAAACCTATTGAAAAAGAAAGGCATTTTAAGATTAAATAAAATGAACTAAATTCACAAAACATACATCACTTTATTTCTTTCCCAACATGCATAGCATGCATGAGTCCTAAGAATATCTATACACATAAATGAGAATGTTTAACATAGTTCATGATGCATGCTATGCAATTCATTTAAGAAAATTTGAAAGTTTATGATGCATGATTTTCATTAAGTAGAAAAGGGATTTGTTATCCAATTTTCACATGCACACATGAAGGTAAGAAAAGCATAAGTGAGTATAGTGCCATTGTTAACTAGAGGTGTAAGGTATAAGACATACTTAGGGCTACTTAAAGCCTCACAACATCGGGGTTATCCAAACTAATACACCACTTTCCTTAAATACTAACATGTGTACAAAAGATATGAATGGAAAAGGAAGAATGCAAAAGTTGGTGTTAGTTGATTTAATTTTGTTTATGCAATTTATATATGCAAGCATCGGTATACTTCTTAAGTGATAGTATATGAATGAATAGGATGGAATTAGGCAAATGTTAGGTGCTTTTCAAATGAACCATACACCTTGCCAAATCCAATTCAAAATTATACTAAAATAGAAGAAAAGGAAAATCTACACTAAGCACATCCTTATATTCTACTCACATACAAACTTATAAGTAAGATATGTGTAACACACTTTTAGCTTTGATAATTTATTCATATATTTTGAAAATAATTTTAATTTAATAGTGATAATAGCCACTCATATTCTTACTTCAGCCAACATATGCAATTTGTCATAAAGGAAACATTTTCATTTTAAATTTGATTTTTGAAAAGCATGGATGCATGAAACCACATGACATACATATTTAACAGGTTGGGGAAGAACTAAAGTAATGAAATCATGTAAACACATTCACTTCAATTAAATCCTAAAGACAATCTTATGAAATAAGAAAGCTTAAAGTAAATCAAAGTTTATTTAATATGATTTTTTTTTGGTTTTAAATTTGATTGAATTTTGAAAATATAAATTGAGTTTGTTGTTCCTAACCCATTCCCACAAGTGTTTGATATTTTTGTTCAATTTTAGATGATTAGATTTATTTTTATTTTGATTAGGTTAAGGTATGAATTAAGCATGTTAATTATCCCTTACCTACACCACCTTAGCATAATTAATCAAATAATTATGAGCCAATGAGATGACATAAAAACTCACAAGGAATTTAAATTTGTAATGCTCCTAGGAAGAAAGGGGCCTAATGCAATTTGGCTCATGATTAATGATTAATTAAACTAAGGGGTTTAACTTAAGTAATTTCAAAATACCCCTCACACTATGAGTTTAGTTTTGATTTTCTAATTGAACTTAGGCTCTTGAACAGCTAAGCATCAAACAAAAGTAGATTAATAAAGTTTTGGAAGATTTTATAATTTTTTTTAGAAATTAATTAATAGGGTAATTAATGAATTAGCCCTTAATTAAGAGAGGATTAAGAAAGAAAAGGGGTTCAGGGAATAGCTTAAGTGAAATGCCCCAAAATTATTCCCTAAACCTCTTATTCATTGGTTCAAACCTTCATCAAATTCAATAGGGATTAAAATACTAATAAAACCCTTAATTATCCTTGATTACATGAAAAGGGTAATTAGGAAATGAATTTGCAATTCCCCCAATTAAGCAACCAATAAATCCCAAGAAAATTATGGGTGGCAGAAATCATCCCCCAAAATATACCCAAGAAGTTTAAGATTAATCAGTGTATTAATTAGGGAGTAATTAGAAAATTAATATTCCCAATAAAATCAATTAAAACTAATTTTAGAATATTTTAGATTGAATTATCTTTCAGTGACAATTTACCTCATATTTTTCTGATTTTTCTTTAGGGAGATATGAATTTTTGTAGTTTAGAGGATTAATTTGATTTATTTAACACTTGATTCCAATGGAGCGACATGTAGGTGATGACTCAGATGTGCTTTACACATGTCAAGCAACAAGCAACCACTTAAACGTTTTGTCACAATGCCACGTGGAGGAATATTTGGATTTGCATTTGATCGAATTGAGCGGCGATAACGTGATTCAGAGGGATGAAATAGGATTTAAAATGTGCATTTAATCTTGGCCGTCCATTTAAAACATGTGGATGGACGATAGATCACCCATGTTCTTCCCTGAGGAATAATGGGGACTATACACTTTCAAAGGGAAGATCCAAGCTCGATCGAGCTCAAATTGAAATGAAATCTTGCACACACCATCTAACCCTAATGATAATCACATCTAATGGTTGAAATTTCATACCATTAACATTTCTTTCACAAAGGACCAACACACATGGAGTTTAGTGGTCAAAAAATGTCTAACCTCGCCAGAGGAGATCACCGGTGCTCGATTCCCTTGGAGGAGCTTCGTCTAGTTGAGATGAAGCTGTGGTGAAAGTTTTAGCTGCTGAGGTTGAGTGGACAACTTTATGGACCAACTCCTCTTTTGCTTCCTCGCAGCTTCCTCTACCTTTGGAGCTTGGGAAAAGGCTTGGGCAAGCTTGACTTGACCCTCTGGTGGTGTGTGCAAAACCAATTTGGTTGAATTGGAGTGTGGAGAAAGTTTGCAAATCAATGGAGCTCCCTAATTTTTACTTGAGGAAAACTGAGAATGGCAAACTCAAAATCCTTCTATGAAGCTTAAGATCACTCTAGGATGGCTCCTAACACTCTCCCTTACTCAATTGAATTAGCCTTTGTTGAATTCAAGTGGAATTAGGGAGAGTATATCTCCTCCTATGGCAATCGGACAAATGAAGTTCTACTTATCATTTTGATCTAATTGACCTTAGGTAATGGGTTGTTTGGTATGTTAGGAGCTTGTACATGGTTAGTTTGGGCTAGGGAGTCCAGTGGTAACCTCCCATGTGCTTCAAAATGAGTGGGTGCATGATTCCCATATGGCCAATTTGAGCCATGTGCTCGGTTTTGGCCTTGGGTCAAGTTAGGCTGACCCAAACCCATTGGGTTGGGTGCACCACCCTCCATGGATTTGACCAAAATTATGTTCTATAACATAGGGGTAGAATTATCATTTGGTTGATTTTTGAATTTGGATATGTTGGGTATGTTGAGAAAATAGGTTTGGCCAAGTTTAAGTGGTACTTTTCTATCACACAATAGGCTAGATGCATTCCTCCACTTCAACCATCCAAATTGAATTCTTCTAATAACATCTCCATCTATTTCACCATCATTTTGAATAATAGAGCCTTGAAATCTGAATCATTCCACGTGTAAATGTAGTTGTCATAAGGCGGAAAAACATAACTTAACATTTATAGACAAATAAGGTAGTGACGAAACTCCAAAACATTTTTACATAATAATTAAAAAAGAAAAGCTTAGATTTTTCTCATGGTTTGAATGATTTCTTTTAAATTAGGATTCAATTATTTTATTTCCTTTTTATAGGCCAATGACTTATTGTTTTATAAAAAGATAAAAAATATACTCTTTATAGACTATGGAGCTATTTGAAATTACTTTCTATTTTTTTTGTTTTCCATTGTTTTTGTTTACATAAAACATATATATATATATATATATATATATATATATATATATATATATATATATATATATATATATATATATATATATATTTTCTCATTTTTCAAAACATTTAACCAAAAAACTAAAATATTGAGATTAATTATTATACTCTAAAGTTATTTTAAAATGTGATTGTGTAAAAAATTGCTATTAACATAATTTTTAAGCCAATCTATAATGAATTAATAAGCTCAATAACATAAATAATTATAATAATTCTTAATCAAATTTGAAAATAAAGACACAACATTCCATATAATCAATATAAAAAGGTCTCATTTTACATTATACAAATATTTGAGAACTCTCAACATCTTGGTAAATAAAATATGATAATTAATAACTAAATTCTATTATGTTCATGATTTCATAGTTCTTTTGCAACATGATCATGAAAGAGAGCCATGTACTACAATTGAGATTGAGTATCATCAACCTCAATAATATTGTGCAATATACCGATTGATGTAGAACTTCTTTATATATCAATAATAAAATTTTTATTTTTATACATCTCAAATAATCAGTCTGATCTAGATTGTTATATTATAAAATTATGTATTGCACAATAAGTAATTAACATATAACTTTGTGTGCATAAATCATAAAGGCATTTTAAAAAAAAAATTAAAAATTAACATTTAGAACTCTAAAACAGCTCTCAATATTTTTTAAAGAGGAATGTCTATAATTAAAAAGCTCTTCTTATCTTTGAGGTCCAGCGCCCTAGTGATAATCATGACATTGATATCTTAATCTTCTCTGGCATGTTGGCATTTCGAGAATTAACTAGATAATATTTTCCTATTTCAAAAAATATATTAATTATTAAAAATAAAATTATCATTCAGTAATTTCAAAAAAAAATATTAATTAAAAATAAAAGTTAGCATACCATCTAGTGACATAAAAAGATTTAATTGAGGATTTGATTTGTATTCTAAAAAACTTCTAGCATCATTTGTTGTCCCCACTCAACGAGATAGTACATAAGTAAATTTTATATTAAAGCCACATGGACACATTATATTTTGAGTTGGCTCCTTATATTTTCTTCTATGTGGGATTTGATCACCTTTAGGCATATGTTCAGTCACATGTGTTCCATCAATTACGTTAATGCAGTCTTATTTATAAAATTTATGAGTATCCATATTATATTGCTTAAAATAAATACATTAAAAAATATTAAATTTCAACATGAATTAAAAAGGATAATACTTTGGATTATATTTGATCTCAAGTGGAATAATGTCAAATGATGGAGGAACAATTATTTCAGCTCCTAAATGACAAATTTCCTTCGAAGACTTTTTAAAATGATGCAAAATTGTTTCCAATGAATGTTGATATCAATTAATGGCAACTTGTAAGCGCTCATTCTATGATAAAATAAACAAAAAATATTGCAAGTTGCTCCTCAACAGTCAAAAATTTTGAGTCTTTCATCAAACCCTTACTCTTCATAATAGTACATAAATTCAAGAAAACATAAGGTTCCATTCTACAATTTTCATAACTCTGAGCTAGTTCATCTCAAAGTAATTCATTGATATATTCATGACCACGAGGACTTGAAGTTCTACATGGTTCTTTGGATAAATAATGCTTATTGTAATCATCAATATAATTAAGGGCAAATAGTAAATGAAATTTCTCATCATAATCACTCTCGAAATCTGAATTTGAACTCATTTGTTTCATGTTATGAAGATGAAGTAAATAGCAAAAAGATTAATTTTAATAGTAACATTCATAGAAAAGGTGGAAGAAATTACTATTGTTGAGTAATAGTTGTATTGATTACTGAAAGAAAGTAGAGTGCTTTAAAGAGAAAGAGAAATGATGGAAAAAGAAAGAAGTTATAATTAACAATCCCTATCACAACAATTATAACTAATAAAAGAAGCCACAATGTCATAGAAACTAAGCTGACCATAAAGCTATATTATACTAATTCCATTATATTATTGTTCAAAAGAGAAAACATCAACAAAAAGTAAAATGTGCATTTATTAATACTACATAACTTCATAATATTCAATTATTTCAAAGTAAGAATCCAACCCATCTTGCTACATTCTAGCATATGAAGAAACATTTTCATCCATATTGGATCTTCCTGAAACTTTTGCAAGGCAATAGAGCAGCTCATGTCATCTAGATCTTCAATCGAATTAAGAAAAATCATGCAATCTATTAATAATCATTTGATTGGTTCACATGAAGATCTAGATGACATAAACATTCTCTTTTTCATTATTTTAACCTTTCTTTTAGAATTCTCTCTTAATATGGGCAATGTATTAGCAATAACACCTGAAATATTTATCTTCTTTCAAGTTTTGAAAGTAGCTTTCTCTTAAATGTAGCATCATCATATTTCTCTTTATTCATGGATTCATCTATAGATTTTATTTCACTTTCCTCAATCTCTTCTTCTTGTTTTGAAGAAACTTTGGTGAATGGATGTTGAAGACTACCAGCGTTGCACTAGTGTCACCAAAAATCTAACATAGACTCTCATACATTAGGCATCCTTTTATGAAATGTTTTTTCACTTTTGTTAATCTAAATATTATTAAATAAATATATTTAACATACAAAAGTAATGAATATGAGTTTTAAATTTAATATTTTATTAACTACCTTATATAACTTGGACAACATCTTTGGATGATATCACTTGTCCTGTCGTTGCATTATAATTAATTTCAATTTTCTTTAGCAACTTAGAAAAGTCCCTCCAATGAGTTCTAAGAGTGTTGAACTTATTTTTTCAATTGTTCTTGTTGTAATTTATTTTTTTGTTATTTCAAGACCTTGCAAAATGCATCTCCATCCTGCTTGACTAAAAGTAAGTATTTGCCTATTTCCATTAATGACCTAAATTTCCATGTTGGATAAAACTTTGTTCATTTTTATTTGACCATACTTCTTCTCAACTTGACGTCATTATATCAATAATACCCATAATTTATCAAACTAAAAAAAGATTTACTTATCTGCATTACAATAGATCAAAGAGCAAATAATTCTAAAAGTACAAAGTATATAAAGCATGGCTTTTGTATATGAGTATGAATGTGAATTAGTTCAAAAGTCTAAAGTAGCATAAAACATTATTAATGGAATTTTTAGTATCTCACGTATATAAGGGAAATCATTACAAGAAAATCTTTGCTGATAAATCTGATATGCTTGTTATGTTTATTTTGACAAGACATGTTATACTACATCAAAATAGGATTCTTTTTACAATAAAAAATCACTTAGGAAAATCATTGTAGGTAAATAAGATATTTTCAAAATATATTCAAAATTTGAGTATTAGAGACATGCATCTAAAATCCATAAGAAGGAGATGGGAAGTTATAAAGATGAAACCACACTACAACATGCTCATAACCTCAACAACCCTGAAAACAAGTTTGATAAGATGTCATAATAAACACATTAATTATCTATTATGAATAATTGCAATGAATTCTTTACCTAAAAACTATTTTTCATATTCAAACCAAAGGTAGTATCTTTCATATGCATCAAAATATAATCTTAGCTCATAACCTACCTTGTTGTAGTAGTAGTAGAGTAGACTTGATGAAAAAGTAGAAACTGCCAAACTAATTAAAAAAACAACATGATACATGTAAAAAAAAAGCCCTAGAGGAGATCATAAGATGTGAGATATGAAGCTACAACTTTCAAGGAATGCTGAAGAAGCAAAAAACTTTAGTTAATCCTCCAGAGAATGAAGCTTGTGATGTATGAGCCATTATAAAATATAAACACTCTACTCAAAACTTAGTCTGTATATATTTAAAGCAGCCAAGGAAAATATCCCCTGGAATTTGTTGGAGCACACCATCGACTAACTTGCACTTTTGTTTTGAATTAAAAATCATTATTTCCCTAATAAAACATAAACATGTCATAAGAAAAACCTCAAAAAAAAAAAACCACATCTTGTTGTGTGTATTGCCATCAAAAATGGAAAATCGTATAATATAGTCAAAGGAAGAGAGAGTCTCCAAGAGAAGATGATTTGAGAGACTAGTATCATTTTATAAAAGATTATTGTGAGCAAAATTTCATCAATGAAATTTAGTAGAGATAATAGTTTTGATTTTAAAGTGAGACTTAAACTAGAATGAATGTATAATAATACACATAAAAGCCCCTACAAAATATATAATAGAAAATATAGGAGATGATTGGGAAAAAAGGATAATGTCGAAACAAATGAGGAATTTTGGGCATAAAGTATATCATTTGGCATTAGAGCTAACTTTGACAATGAAATTATTTACTAAAGAAATTCCATGTTTACTAGCATTTTGGTATGAATCCATTACTCCATAAAAATTTTACTTCTTAATAAGAATCAGAGGAACCCTCTCGTTAACTTGGACCATATCGATTGCATTCAAAACTTGGATATAGTTAAACCAAGAGATAGGTTTCTGGGAAGATAAGAAGATAAAAAAAAGATAGATTTATTAACTCAAAATGTAAGCATAAGAAATTCATTATTAGTAAACATAATTTTAAGAAAGATTGAGGTTATGGATATTCAGATATATGAAGCTCTTAGTGAATTTAAAAGAATACTATATAATAAAAGATAACATAAAAATTGATTACTATAATTTTGGATAAATAACATAGAAGACCTCTAATGTTGAAATTTTTTTGGCATTAGATGAAAACCCTTCCCCTCTATCGATCTTAGATTTGGGATAAGGGAGAAGAGTGATTTGCACTATAATTTACAAAATCTAGCAATGCTAAGACAAAATGCTACCAAAAACTCTAAAAATTCTCACACTAAATTCAAATTTTAACTCAAAGCACCTCAACAATGGATATCAACATTGCAGTGGTATGTTATCTGGTTTCCATGTTATAAAGGAAGCGATAAGAGTTAGCATTGTAGGCACTTTAGTGCTTTAATAGAATCACCTCAGCACTGTTGCATGATGCTTACTTAGCACTAGAAATATTACTTAGAATATTTTTTTGGGTAAAGAGGCATAACATCTCTCAGTGCCAAAGTGCCATAGGAAAAGTGCCTCAACGCTATATCACACAAGCAAAAGGACTTAGATAATTTTTCAGCTAAGGGGCACAATGTGACCCCAGCACCATGACACTATAAGGTTAATGCCACAGTGCCAAGCTCCTAGATTTTTCAGCCTAATCATAGTGTCAAGGTGTTGTCACTCATATCTTATTTTTTATATGTGCTCAAACATTTTTATTTAAATCCTAAAGCGATAAATCAACATATGCAATCATACAACACAAAATAATGAAAGTAAAATTCTATTTCTAAATTTTAAAAAGTATTAAAAAATTATAAAAAAGGGGAAAGTATAAACAATGGGTGGGAAGCTAATAATCATACTTGTCAGCCTCTTCTTCCTCCTCTTCTTCCTCCCTCATGCCCGATGCCTATGGGGTAGTTACATAAGGCTGATACTAAGGTGCAGTTGGAGGGAGACTTGGTTTGAATTTGCAAGATTGCAACTGTGGAATATGTTGACCAGTGCAGTATTGAACTGGGTCATGTAAGAGAATTGCATCTATTGTTGATCCATATGATAATCAAACTTATGCCCTGAGCCTCCTGCCTATGACTACTCTTATCCACCCTTTTTCTTAAGTCCGTGATTTGACTACCAATTTCTTGGACTTGCTGGCTAGGGAGTTGGAAGATTAAGGTCAAGGTCCTAGGCCATGTGATGTCTCTCTCACTTCAAACCTCAACCCAAATCCCCTAATTATTCTCTTTGTTAGAGGAGCATTCTGAATGAGTATTTCAATCAGTCCCCACCTCCCGCGCAACTGCTCCCACCACAATGCATAAATCGTAAATAAAAAATGGTGACTATACCACAAATAGAATTATAAATGACCTTCCTAATATCAATTGTAAATCTCCACTGTATAGAAAATTTTAAAATAACCCTATTATTGACCTCACTTTTGGAGTGAGAATTCATCCTCTTATCTTAGACTTATGAGTCTTCTAGACACTAGAATCTTCTTAGTCATAAGACACTTCTAGTGATTAGGTAAACACTAAACCTAAACCTAGAGACTTAGGATGGTACCATAAACTTAGGCTATGCCTTAAGAAAAATAGGGAATCTAGCTATCCCACATCTTAACCCATTATCTATGCCTATCCCCTTAATCAAAATTAATTTCAATTTAATTCAACCAAACCTAATTGGATTTCATTTCATATCCAAGCTCCAGTCCAAAGTGATTTGAATTAAAACCCACCTTAACCCCATTATCCAATTATATGGATCAAACCTAAGCTCCTTCAATCAAATCAAACTCAATTGATTTTCCCAAAAGCACTTGAACCATTCAAATCTGTATTTCAAATCCTTCCAAAGCCTACAATCAAACCAATTTGATCAAACCATTTCAATAAACCTAACCAAGCCCATTTGAACCCAAAATGTTCAAATGAGCAAAAACATAATTAAATCCAAAGCAGTTGCAATCAAAGCCATCAATCAATCTTAAATCAATTATCAAACTTAATTCAACTCAATTCAACCTAATCCAACTCAAATTGTCCCACTTAGTTCACTTGACCCAAAGTCACCTAAAGCACCCGTTTGATCCAAACTTTGATCCAACCCAAATTCAATTGAATCAGCCCATCCAAAACCTTCTACAAAGATTATTGATCACCCTTGATTGTCCAATTACAATCAATTAGGTCAAACCAAGCTAATTTGATCACTTGACCCAAGTTGACCCAATTAGCCTATATGAATCAAATTCAACCAAATCTCATTCCAAATCAAAGAAATTGAAACCAATGATTCCTACCAATCATAAATTGATCATTGAATATGATTCAACCATCAATCAAGCCAAACCAAGGCCAATTGTGCCCTTGACCTAAGTTGACCCAATTTAACTTGAAGAGCCAAATTGGCCCAAACCTCAATCCAATTAAAATTCATTGAAACCAATGACTCAAATTAATAATAAAATGATTATTGAACATGATCCAAGCCTAAATTGAATCAAATTTGTCCAAGTCAAGCCAAATGACCCATTTATCCCAATATGACCTAAAGGGTCAAATTGGTCTAAATTGTTCCTAAATCCAAATTAATTGAAGCTAACACCTAAAATCATCTTCAAGTCATTAATTGAATCTAAACCAATGCTTAACCCAAGCCAATTTAGTTAATTTGACCAAATTTGTCAACTTAGCTCATTTGACCCATATGAACCCATATGAGCCAAATTCAAATCCACTTCAAATCAAATGAAACAAATTGAACCTAAACATCCCAAATGATTATTTGAATGTGACTCAACCCTTGGTTTGACACAATTTGACCAATTGGTCAACATAACCCAATTTGACCTACATGAGTAAAATTGAACCAAACCCAACCAAACTAACTCCAAACCTAATCAAACTTGGCATGACCCATCCTTAGGTCACCATGGGTCAGCCCAAATCAAACCCAACCCATTTCAAAATTATATTAGTCCAAAACCCATTGGGTTAACCAATCCAAAAGAGACAAAATCCCTATTTGAATGGTCAAACCAACTCTCCTCCCCTTGGTAGCCACCCTAAGCTCAAATGGGACAAGTGGACTACTGGCTTAGCTAACCTAAAGCTGATTGGGTCAACCATGAGCCAAGTGGAGGTGAGCTAACCCAAACTTCCCCATTGGAACACATGGAGGATACGATACACTCCATCTCAGCCCTTGCTAGCCCACTTCCTCTACTCAACCACGTAAGGCGAGCCACCTTAGCACCTCACCACCATCCCCAACCGCCTGCACCGGCCGGACACCTACCAAATGCTAATTTGATCTGAACAGTTGGATCAATTTGGGAGGGGAGTAAACTCTTCCCATCTCATTCTAAACATCCATAGAGTTTTAGTGAGTCGAGACGAGCTTCCCTAGAGCATTCTTGAGATCCCGTGAGCCTCCTATTGCTGACGAGATCAAACACGAGCAAAACTTAGCCTTCCCTCCATCGAACTCCACCTAAACTCCACCAAATCCAAATAAACCCCACCAAATCAAAATAAACTCCACCCACACCTTCCTCAAGCTCGGTGAGGCAAAATGAGTCGATTCAGATCGATTCGAGTACTGGAGATCACCCCTAGACCAACTTCGGTGACATTTTTGGTGGCCTTTGGTCCACAGAGAAACCGATGGGGAGGCAACTCACGAGCTTTACAATAAGACTTCATATCTACAAGTCAAAGCTACCTCAATTTTTGGACCATCGATCTTGAGCTTCGGTGAGATATTTCTATGGCAAATCATAGAAATCCCTTAAGGTATTGCTCTTTTGTGAAACAAATCATGATTTCATGCATTTTCAACCATATGATCTCCTTATATCTATTTCTTGAATATTTTGGAGTCAATCGATGCCTCACGAGCCGATGATCTTGGATGGCGGAGAGAAGGTATGCGTCCGTCTTCGGGATGAAGGATCATCACATCCATTCCATGTGATTGGAATAAATGGTCATATTAATTATTAGATTTGATTTATCCCTTAAGAACCATGGGATTAATCCCATCTGCCTAAGATCGATGGTGATAAAAAAGACGATTTTAAAAGCTTATGCCACGTCAGCTCCAACATAGCGTCATCTAGATTAGGGATTAATTAATATTTAAAATGTAATTAGTTACTCATAACTTTGAAAAATTATAACTGATTGTTGAAAAATCCTAAAAATATAAGTAAACCCATTTTGGAAAGGGTAAATAGAGGAGAATTTAATAAAAATAACTCTCCTATAATTTTAATAGTAAATAGAGCGTAATTAGCATTTGAATTTTTTTCTTAATTAGCTTAATTATTTGGTCAATTGATCTCAAATCAAAAATATTTGTTTAATGGGATGTCCTCTGCCTCCCATAATTTTCTTCGGATTTATTAACTAGATAATTGGGGGAATTTAAAATTTAAACCCTAATCACCTTCATTAAGTGATTTAATAATTACTTAAAATTTTAAATAGTATAAATTAGTTAATTAAACATGGTTAAGATTTGTTAAGGAATGATGAAGGTGAATGGTTAGGACCTCTTTCCTAATGGTTTCCCTAAATACATTTCATTTGACAAGGTAATTAACTAAAGATTTAATTAAGGAATTAATGGAGTAATTAATGATGAAATTAATCAAATTAAAATGATAATTACTTCAAATAATTAACATTCAACTCATGGGTTTCTTTTTATGTGTTCAAAAATATAAATACCATTAAAATAGTTATTATTAATTTATGAGTGTCAGAAAATCATAAGAGTACTTAGCTTAGTTATTTTCTTAATCTAATAAACACTTAAACATGAGCCTATTGTATTAGGACCATTAGGAGCATTGCAATTTTAATTTCTCATTTGCATATCATTTGAGGCTCATGAATAAGTGGTTAATTAAATTAAAGAAGCATAGGAAATGGTAATAAAATGATTGCTTAATGATTCAAACTTAACTAACTCATAAAATTCAGTTAATTACTTCTCTTTAAATACACTAAATTACCATCATGGGAGAGGGGGGAGGGGCCGGTGATCGGGGGTAAAAATAACAAATATCACTTCTTCTATTTGAGTAACAATTCAAACCCAAAACCAATTTGTATGAGAAGCTTTGGTTTTCCTTAAATGCTTTTATTCAACATGATTGTACTTAAGAATTAATGTTATTGAATGTATTATGTAGCTATGTTTAATTATTTATTTTCAATCATTGTAAATATTGTATGCATGTGATATCATACATTCATGTTTTCTAAAATAAATAAATAAAAGAATCAATGGAATTTATTTATGTGTAAGTTGCATGTGTTGGATTAATCCTATTATATGTGTGGCTATTATCACTAATAAATTTCAAAAGCCATTTTCAAAGTTATAAATTGATAATGAAGATTTAGATTTTGGTTAGCTATGAATATTTTATATGATTTGCATGTGTTTATAGCTTAAACATGTTAACATATTGCTTTATCAATATGATTCATGTATTGGGGTTTATATGTGTTTGAATAATAATAAGTATATAGTCTGGACATCCCAGGAATACGACACTTTAAGTAGCCCATGGAGGTCAATGATTATCTCACTTCCATGGTTAACAAAGGCACATACTTATTTAATTTCATGTTTATGTGTGCATGTACTAAAATTTGGATAGAACTTTACTTTACATGTGTAAATGATTCACTAAAACAAAGTCTTTTGCATGGCTTTCATTTCTATGGTTATATACTCATTCATATGTATTTAAGAAAATTAGTATATTGTCTGGACATATTGGGAATACGAGTCTTTACGTATCCCCAAGAGGGTCATTGATTGTCTCACTTCCCGGTTTAAAAAATAACATGTACTTGCTTAAAACTTTAACATATGTGTGTGTGTATTTAGCCAAGGAATGGAATTCCTCTTTTCTACCTAAAATATACATTCATAATCATTTAAGTATGCCAAAATATGTTGCATGTATAGGTATATTAAATTTTAAATCATATGTATGATATCGATGATGAAAAGGAATAATATAACATCCTCAATGTGATAGTGACTCAATTCTATTAATCTTAAGAGGGCTTTCATGTTTGAATAGGTTTCTTTAAGGTTAACACAAATCTAAGAATAATAAAACATTTAATAAATCATTCACTAGAAGGAACCAAATCATAACAACATGCTTTACAAAATAACTTAAGGTAGGGATGAAGAGGGTTAAGCCTCTTTCTTCTCTTTACAATACTTAGTTGCTAAGTACAAAATGAAATAAAAGAAAATACAAAATAAAATCAACCTATCTCTTAAAAAACATGAAATGAAACCACCCTAAATGTATAACTTAAATAATTTCAAAATCTATATAATCATAATTCTAAAGCCAAGCTAAGACATACCACATTAAGCTTAAGCACACATATTAGAATGCTAATTCACCACTTCTAGCTTTAGGTTAGGATGGTGTATGTAATGATATTGTGTTTTATTTTGTGATGTAATGTTTTAGAATGGATGTTAGGGTTATGATTCATTTACTGAATGTTAGGTCATTGTTAGTCTAATGTAATTTTCTTTAGGGGATTATGCTAAAGGGGTCTCTAAAATAAATATAAATTCTTCTACTTGTAAGTTACTTATGCCCCTAAGTATAATCCACATTAGGATAGGTGGGCTTGGTTATCCATGTGCAGGGTGCTAAATCCAAATTATAAAGTATAACTGCTTAGGTTTGTATGTATGTTTAGCTAATATCTATTTTACAGGTGTAGTTAGATTTTACCTTTCCATAAAAATGTAATTTTACAATAAGAATTAGGATTATTGTGTATAGGATGAGTTGGCTAGAATGCATAGTCCTATAAGGACCTATGAATCCTTGGAGCATAATCAAATCAAGAAGAAAGAAGAAAGAAGGAAGAAGAAAGATAATCGGAATGAAGACACCCATAGTATCTAATTTAATTTCATTTGTAATATTCTTTTGTAATCTGGGTTGTATAAAGGAGCTTGGCTACCTAATTTTCTCTTTTCTTAGGTGTGTACCCAGCCACACCTGGCTTTTATTCTTTTATGATAATCTATACATGTTATGAATGTTATGTTTAGATTATGTAATAGAAATTATATCTTCTTAATAGTTTTTTAAACATGATGTTTGAATGTGTAGCCTGGGTACAGTAGGCTCTTAGAGAAAATTTAATTTTTCTAGCAAATTAACCACTCATAACTAAATTTTAAAGTAACTTGCAATATCAACTAAAGCCTAGGATATAATCTTGATTAAAAGATTTAGCAATCTTAGCTAAATGTTGAATGTCTAACATCATGCATACCATTATTTCACTCTTGAAATTAGGAGGGCCTCCATTCCTACACTTTAACGCTTGACTTGTGAGAGCACCCCTCATGATGGAGATCTCCTCTTTTTTGATTTGGCCAATAACTTATCATGCATTTAGGCATAAAATGTCCTAAGCCTTTGTCCAAAATATTGTGTCAAAATGATATAAGATTTTTAAAATTTTATATTTAGATTAAGTCAAATACTCATTCCAGTCATGATATAGTCTTTTAGTGAGTGAAATTAGGACTTTAGTCTCTTTTCAAATTAAATAATAGGCTAGCTATCTCGTAAGTATATAAGATCAGCCTACATGGTTTTGAATCATAGGAGGTGTTAGCTAGCAGCCACTCCATGTGGTTATAAGTCCGAGAGTCAAGTTTATCCTCTTATGTGGAGGTGAACTCTTATGTTCCTTTTCAGCTTAAATTTAGGTCATGCTTCTAGCTTGTGCTAAAGGTCCCTAGATTTAGGATCTGAGGTTGCTTATTTCCTTTGGGCTATGAGCATAAATCCTCACCTCTTAGGCATTTCCACAATCTTGTGCTAATGGATTGTAAGCCCTAGCATTCTACTAAAATTTCAATTCAAATTAAAACAAACTCTTTCTTTCAAACATATAAAGCCTCACCATAGGGTAGATTGGAGTGCTACTATACTTCTAGAAACATGAGTGCTTTACTTATCTTCCTTTAGATCCAAAATAAGTCTTTCCAATTGAACATTCCCATTTGATTTTCTAAAAATAACCAATTCATTTATAACCTAACATTGAATTTTTTCGGAGATAATTGATTGACTACTTTAATCGAGAATATTCTTATGAAGCTTAATTTTCTAGGATGTAATTAACTATGGAGGCTTGCCTTCAAAGGAACTAATGAACCCATCATAAAATAAACCCTATTTTACTTTTCAATGTAAAGTAGGGGAGGAATCTCTGGTATATATGAAGACCCATCATGCCTTATGAGTGCTTATTAGGTGATTAGGTCCATATATGGTGATATTTCTATTTTTGAGATAGTACATTATACCTTAATGTCATACCCATTCACTTCAATAAGTATCCCTAGGATCTGTGTGGTATCCACTCGGCATCTGAAAAAGAACACCACAGATTTTTGGTAACCTTATTAATTTTAAGAGGCATAAGCTTGACAGAAATGAAATAGTGCCAAGCCTTAGATGCTGCTATTAGGTCGACAACATGAAAGTTGATAATTCTTTCTTCTCGCCATTTTCATTGCACATTTGCATTTCCACCAAAAAGAAAATGGAGGATCTTATCAAAATTAAGATGATTGTTATAATTAGAAAGATATTAATTGTTCTCAATATCTCAAGATTGTAATATGCATTAATAACACTATTATCATAACTTACTGGTTTCCGCCAATATATGCTTTCTTATCCTAGCTCTCCTGTGCATTTGTGAAGAACTCATGCGCCACTGACATGATACAGAAGATGTTATTATATGCTAGCATGACCCAGCCTCATCCTGCGATCACCCATTCAACACTACCGTTGAGATCCTAAAAGCCCCTCTCCATGATCAAGTGTTTATGGATGAGGGCATTTTGATACCACTCTTACATTAGCACTAATGAATCAATTAGCATCACTTGATGCCCTCTTCTTCTCCTCACTACCTTTCTATGGGGCATGATGAAAAATATAAAGTTGTGAGAAGAAATGAGCAGAGAGAGAGAGAGAGAGAGAGAGAGAGAGAGAAATAAAGCTTTATGGAGAGAAATTGTGGAATGAAATCCTTAACAGACCTGCATCTTATTTATAAATCATACCCAGCACTGCAGTACCCAAACATGGTTGGGCTTTTGAGTTGTAGAACATAGCACTGGCACTGTGGCACCCAAATGTAGCACTGAGGCACTAGTCAGCCTATTCCATTGGTTACTGTGTGGTCAAAAAGTTAAATTTAATTATAATAAATCTTGTAACTAACATGCATGAAAAGTAATGCAGTGTCATGGTTCTCTAACCCAATACCGTGGTCCAATTAAAATGAGGCTTTCATTTCCCCTTTAATCGATTGTATAACTATCAAGAATCTTGATTGACATCATGGTGCTATGATGAAACACTATGGCACTTGTTAAATGGTGAAATGACAAATCATGTTAGCATTGACGTGACACCCAAGCCTCAGTGCCTCATAGCTCACATGTGCACATGTGCTTTAAAATTTCACCTAAGTAGCATTGGGCTCCACTATAAAAGCAAGATGTATTCGGTTTCTAGGTGCTAGTCCATTAAATTTTAAATTTACTAAATTTCAAACAAACATCCTCTATTCGTTTGCCACACAAATAAATTCATATCTATCCCCATGTGGACAACCCTAATTCTGTCATTCTAAAAATGTAAGTAAGTCCAGTATTTTATGTGTTTGCCATATGAACACCCCATAATTCATTAAGCACACAAACAAATTCATATCCATCCACCATGTGGATAACCCTAATTTTGACATTCCAAAGGGATGTAAGCCTAGGCTCCTACTTTGTTCACCATGTGAACGCTTGCTCGTTCAACATACGAACACCTTACAATTTGTTCACCACATGAACACTCTTACACTATTGATCTCATTTTTAGTGGAGGGGCTAAGAAAGTTTTGTGGCATGGGTGAAGTGTCCATCCCATGGTTGATAAACCAATGGCTATCAAGGTGAAGTTTACTTCACTATGGTTAATGGCTAGATGAGATAGCCTTAGTTCATGATTGGCTAGTTAAGGAGAGCACAAGGCATGATAAGGTTGTTTCCTTTGCTAAAGGTGGGGTGTGAACTTTACTATTTTGTGTTTTTGTCTCATATCCAAACCCTTGAATCACTTGGAATGAATTAAATCAACTTCAACATAAGTTGGATCAACTTAGGTAGATGTGGAAGGGTCCACGGATGAGTCATGACATGTTTGGTTAAGTTTGGACTTATGTTTGATTGGGTTTGATTCATATTGATTTATATAGGCCAATTTTGGTTTAATTGGGTTAGGTTGACCAAATGGTATGTTTATACATATATACAACTCTTCATTTACTTAATATTGTGATTCTTTTTATTGAAGCAACATCACCTAATAACAAACAAAGTGTTAAACATTTGTTTGAAAGAGATTAAGTAGTGCTTTTGAACACCTTTGAAAATCATATATAAAGACATATCCCAATTCTTTCCTTACATACAAGCCAAAGAATGAATCAATCTATCAACTCTTTTCATTACTGTACATTTAAATTATTAGAAGTCAATAACATCTCTTGATTATCTGAACTGAAAAGCAACATTCTTTTTTGAATTTTAATTAAAAATTCATTTTCCAATTAAGAAGTATCACTATAATCAAATTTTTTTAATTAGATGGTTGCACTATAGACATGTAAAAAAAGGCTTATCAATTCTCATGAAATCATTCCCATCATCAATAATTCAAATAAGAGAACATAATGATCCAATATTTTCCAATTCATGGATAAATCCACTAATAATATAGAAGGGACAAACAACATAAATAAAAACTCTTTATTATATTATCAACAATCGTAAGAGGGTTAAACAAAATTAGACCAAGAAATAAAAACCATTAGTTATTATAAGTTAAAGTATAGTGTGGTCACCTTGCCAACATAAATAGGAAAGGAAAGAAAAGGAAATGTAGATGGTCCTCACCCGCCTTACCCCTCAAAAAAAAAAAAAAATAAAAAATAAAACTATGCAATGGATCATGGCAAGGTTTAAAAGGCTTAATCCCTTGCTAAATAATAATAACAAAGCCTCAATTTATTTTCAAGGCAATGTATGTATTAAATGTAATGGTCAATACTATTAGTGTATAGAGCAAGTTAAATTTACTAAGAAAATATTCTTTTTTTCTTCTCTTAAGACTAATTTTAAGATCTCTCCTAATTCCCTCTTCAATAACTCAATTTTATTTTTTCACTTTAATCTTTCATCTTCATGGCTTGTGGCAAATTTTTTGCCAAAATTTATATATTTTTGAGAAATATAAGTAATTTAGTATAGATAATCATTAATAACAAGCCAAACCATTTTCAAGTAAATGATACACTAACTTAATCTTTTTCTAAGTAAATGACATAGTTAAGGATAATAATTGAAAATCAAAAGTTATACAAAAGTTTAATACAACTAGTACGAACCTTAAATCATAATTGCCAATCTACTGGAACATTACTTCAATTTCATCTCCATCTTTCATTTTAAACTCCTCTGGTGTTTGTTCACCACAAAGCCTTTGACCATTAAAGATAAAGGCAACATAAGGAAATAGTAGAGCATTACGTTTACAATAATTTCCATGAGCTTTATAAGCGAGGTCCTACATTTAATCTTATAGTAGATTTTATTATCCAATAGGCCTTTAACCTTTTTAAGATAGTCTTTTCGTGATTTGGCATCTTATTCTCACCTTGACGTGTGCTTAACATTCTTCACTTTGCTTGTCTATGATATCATAATTATAGTTTTCAATGGTTTCCTTGTTGTTCTAGAATAGAAATGGTTTTATGCATTTCTCTCCATAATTGCAAGACTAATTTAATCAATCATTTGTTTCTCCTAATTAGATTATATATTTACCCTTTTTCAGAAGAATAACAATGGCATACCAAATAGTGAAAACACTTTTGAATAAAATTTTAAAGGTTTTAGTGATATATATATATGGGATTTTACATATAAAAAATAACACATTAATATTATTTCTCATAATAGATATGGTAAAGTATAAACAAAAATTATTATAACTTCTTTTGGAAACAAATATTAAATTTTCATAACATACTAAGAGGAGTAGATTTTACTGTAGAGAGGTTGATTATATGGCAAGAAAAAAAAATTAATATTAACATATTTATCATCTTTTAAATGCAATGTATTTTGTCCTAGCTTTAAGTTGTTAAACTTTAACGTGTATTTAAAATATGACAAACTTTAACTTGTAATATTTTTTCTACTAATATTAGATTATAATAAATCAGAATAAAAACATTTCCTTTGTAAATAAAATTTAATAATATTAGTTCACCATGGAATAAATTTACAAATAGTAAAAAAAAAATAATTTAAATAAATTAATCATAAAGGAATTTCTCCTAAACATATTTCATCTAGGCATAAAAGAAATTTTTATTAATATTTTGAATATAGCCTAAAAGCAACATTATTTTTTATTAAAATTAATTAAAATATACTTTACTAAAGAAAAATTCTTAGTACCTAAAATTTCTACAAATATTGCTTTTCAATTTAGCTATTAATTTGTCATTAAATGAGAATGAAAAAATTACAGTCCTCCTTGGCATGTGGTTTGGTGTTTTACAACTACGATAAGTTGGACACTAGGCATAGCATATTTTGTTTTTGGTATTTGAGTTTATAATTACAATATGTTCATAGTTTTTAAATATTTTAAAAATTTTTTGCAGTATAATCATTTAAGTATAGTAACAAATAAGTTCCACAATTAATTAGGAAGATTTGCATACGTATATTCACTTATTATGATGCATACATATTCAATTAAATATTAAATGAATAAAAAATGATGTGTTATGTTATAACAATTGATGCCTCCTGATGTAAACCTTCAAAAAGATTTGCGTCTAAAAAATACACTCATAATAATTGATGTGTTATGTTATATTTTAAAAATTTTCTTTTTTTAAAGTTATTTGTTTTTTAATTCATTTGTCACTTGAAATAGCTAATTTAAATTTCAACTATATGTTATTTTGGTATAGATTAAAATGTTTATCAAGAAAGAAGCCAAATACGAACAAGATAAATCAAAAAGACAACAAAGGAAAAGAGAAATGTAGTTATTATACAACAACAATAACAACAAGCCTTTATCCCACTATGTGTCCTTCTTCTCCATTGTGTCCTATTATGTGACAACTTTTCATTTAATTGAAGTACACTAAGGTCATTCTTTATACATCTTAACCAAGTCTTTTTAGGTCAACCTCTACCTTTCTTAACATAAGGCAAATCTAATGCATCTACTCTCTTAATAGTCATCGGACGGCCGATGCTTTATCTGGCCAAACCATCTAAGGTGACTCTCTCTAATCTTATCAACCATTGGAGCTACTCTAACTTTTTCCTGAACATACTCATTTTGCATTTTATCTATAAGAGTAATGCTACTCATCTACCAGAGCATCCTCATCTCTACAACACTTAACTTAGTCTTATGCTTCTCTTTTATTGGCCAACATTCCACAACATAAATTATTACAGGACTTACCACCATCTTTTAAAATTTTCCCTTAAGTTTAAGTGGTACTTTTCTATCACACAATAGGCCAGATGCAATCCTCCACTTCAACCATCCAACTTGAATTCTACTAATAACATCTCCATCTATTTCACCATCATTTTGAATAATAGAGCCTTGATATCTGAATCGCTCACGCTTGTGTAAATGTAGTTGTTATAAGGGAAGCTTAAATTTAACTTAACAGTTATAGACAAATAAGGTAGTAACAAATCTCCAAAACTTTTTTACATAATAATTAAGAAAGAAAAGCATAGAATTCTATCATGGCAAGAATGATTTCTTTTAAATTAGGTTTCAATTGTTTTATTTCCCTTTTATAGGCCAACGACTTATTGTTTTATAAAAAGATAAAAAACATACTCTTTTATAAACTAAGGAGCCATTTGGTATTACTTTCTATTTTTTGTTATATATATATATATATATATATATATATATATATTGTTTACATAAAATAAATATATCTTTAGGATTCTTATGATTTTTTTTTGAAAAACAATATATATTTGGTTTTCTAATTTTTCAAAAAATTTAACCAAAAAACTAAAATATTAAGATTGATTATTACACTCTAAAGTTATTTTAAAATGTGATTGAGTAAAAAAATTGCTATTAACATAAAATTTAAGCCAATCTATAATGAATTAATAAGCTCAATAACACAAATAATTAGAATAATTCTTAATCAAATTAGAAAATAAAGACACAACATTCCATATAATCAATATAAAAATGTCTCATTTTACATTATACAAATATTTGAGAACTCTCAACATCTAGGTAAATAAAATAGGATAATTAATAGCTAAATTCTATTATGTGCATGATTTCATTGTTCTCTTGCAACATGATCATGAAAGAGAGCCATGTACTGCATTTGAGATTGAGTAACATCAACCTCAATAATATTGTGCAATATACCAATTGATGTAGAACTTCTTTCTATATCAATAATAAAATTTTCATTTTTATACATCTCAAATAATCTCGATCTAGATTGCTATATTATAAAATTATGCATTGCACAATAGGTAATTACAATATAACTTTGTGTGGATAAATCATAAAGAGACATTTTTAAAAAAATTAAAAATTTAGCTTTTAGAACTCTAAAACATCGCTCAATATTTTTTAAAGAGGAATTTCTATAATTAAAAAGCTCTTCTTATCTTCGAGGTTGAGTGTCCTAGTGATAATCACAAAGATGATATCTTAATCTTCTCTGGCATGTTGGCATATCCAGAATTAACTAGATAATATTTTCCTATTTCAAAAAATATATTAATTATTAAAAAAAATTATCATTTAGCAATTTAAAAAAAATATTAATTAAAAATAAAAGTTAACATACCTTCTAATGGCATAAAAAAATTTAATTGAGGATTTGATTTGTATTCTAAAAACATAGCATCATTTGTTGTCCCCTCTCAACCAGATAGTACATAAGTAAATTTTATATGAAAGCCACATGCACACATTATATTTTGAGGTGGCTCCTTATATTTTCCTCAATGTGGGATTTGATCACATTTAGGCATATGTTCAATCACATGTGTTCCATCAATTATGTCAATGCAGTCTTATTTATAAAATTTATGAGTAACCATATTATATTGTTTAAAATAAATACACTAAAAAAATATTAAATTTCAACATGACTTAAAAAGGATAACACTTTGGATTATATTTGATCTCAACTGGAATAATGTCAAATCATGGAGGAATAATTATTTTAGCTCATAATGATAAATTTCCTACAAAGACTTTTTTAAATGATAAAAAATTGTTTCCAATGAATGTTAAAATCATTTAATACAACTTGTAAGTGCTCATTCTATGAGAAACTTAACAAAAAATATTAAAATTTACTCTTCAACAGTCAACAATTTAGAGTCTTTCATCAAACCCTTACTCTTCATAGTAGTACATAAATTCAAGAAAACATATGGTTCAATTCTATAATTTTTATAACACTAAACTACTTGCTCTCAAAGTAATTCATTGATATATTCATGACCACGAGGACTTGAATTTCCACATGGTTCTTTGGATAAATAATGCTTATTGTAATGATCAATACAATTAAGGGCAATTGGTAAATGAAATTTCTCATCATAATCACTTTCAAATTTTGAATTTGAACTCATTTGTTTCATGTTATGAAGATGAAGTAAATAGCAAAAAGATTAATTTTAACAGTTACATTCATAGAAAATGTTGAAGAAATTACTATTGTTGAGTAATAGTTGTATTGATTACTGAAAGGAAGTAGAGTGCTTTAAAGAAAGAGAAATGATGGAAAAAGAAAGAAGTTATAATTAACAATCACTATCACAAAAATTATAACTAATAAAAGAAGCCTCAATGTCATAGAAACTAGGCAGACCATAAAGCTATATTATACTAATTCCATTATATTATTGTTCAAAAGAGAAAACATCATGAAAAAGTTAAATGTGCACTTATTAATACTACATAACTTCATAATATTCAATTATTTCAAAGTAAGAATCCAACCCATCTTGCTACATTCTAGCATATGAAAAACAATTTTCATCCATATTGGATCTTCTTGATACTTTTGCAAGGTCGTAGAGTAGCTCACGTCATCTAGATCTTCAATCGAATTATGAAAAATCATGCAATCAATTAATAATCATTTGATTGGTTCACATGAAGATCTAGATGACATAAACATTCTCTTTTTCATTATCTCAACCTTTCTTTTAGAATTCCCTCTCAATATGTGCAATGTATTAGCAATAACACGTGAAATAATTGTCTTCTTTCATGTTTTGAAAGTAGCTTTCTCTTAAATGCTGCATCATCATATTTCTCTTTATTCATAGATTCATATATAGATTTTATTTCACTTTTCTCAGTCTCTTCTTCTTCAGTGTCTGAAGAAACTTTGGTGAATGGATGTTGAAGACTACAAGTTGCACTAGTGTCACCTCAAATCTAACATAGACTCCAATGCATTAGGCATCCTTTTTATAAAATGTTTTTTTCACTTTTGTTGAGCTAAATATTATTAAATAAACATATTTAACATACAAAAGTACTGAATATGAGTTTAAATTTAATATTTTATTAACTACCTTATATAACTTGGACCAAACATCTTGAATGCTATCACTTGTCCAGTGAAAGCATTATAATCAATTTCAGTTTTCTTTAGTAACTTAAAAAGTCCCTCCAATGAGTTCTAAGAGTGTTGAACTTATTTTTTCAATTGTTCTTGTTTGTATTTTATTTTTGTTGTTATTTCAAGAACTTGCAAAATGCATCACCATGCTGCTTGACTAAAAGTAATTGTTTTCCTATTTCCATTAATGACCTAAATTTTCATATGTTGGATAAAACTTTGTTCATTTCTATCTGACCATATTTCTTCTCAACTTGATGTCATTATATCAACAATATCCATAATTTATCAAACTAAAATAAGATTTATTTATCTATATTACAAAAAATCAAAGAGCAAATTATTCTAAAAGTATAAAGTATATAAAGCATGACTTTTGTATATGTGTATGAATGTGAATTAGTTCAAAAGACTAAAGTAGTATAAAACATTGTTAATGGAATTTTTAGTATCTCACCTATATAAGGAAAATCATTACAAGAAAATCATTGCTGATAAATCTAATATGCTTGTTAATTTTTTTTGACAAGACATGTTATACTTCATCAAAATAGGATTCTTTTTACAATTAAAAAATCAAGGAAAATCATTGTAAGTAAATAAGATATTTTCAATATACATTGAAAATTTGAGTATTACAGACATGCATCTAAAATCCATAAGAAGGTGATGGGAAGTTATAAAGATAAAACCACACTACAACATGCTCATAACCTCAGCAACCATGGAAACAAGTTTGATAAGATGTCATAATAAACACTTTAATTATCCATTATGAATAATTGCTATGGATTCTTTACCTAAAAACTATTTTTCATATTCAAACCAAAGGTAGTATCTTTCATATGCATCAAACTCTAATCTTAGCTCATAAGCTACCTTGTTGTAAGAAGCGGACTTGATGAAAAGTAGAAATTGCCAAACTAATTAAAAAAATACTACATGATTCATGTAAAAAAACCCTTAGAGGTGATCATAAGATGTGAGATATGAAGCTACAACTTTCAAGGAATGTTGAAGAAGCAAAAACTTTAGTTAATCCTCCAGAGAATGAAGCTTGTGATGTATGAGCCATTATAAAATATAAACACTCTACTCTAAACTTAGTATGTATATATTTAAAGCAGTAAAGGAAAATATCCCTTGGAATCTATTGGAGCTCACCATCGACTAAATTGCACATTTGGTTTGAGATAAAAATAATTATTTCCCTAATAAAACATAAACATGTCATGAGAAAAACCTCAAAAAATTAAAAAAACCACATCTTGTTGTGTGTATTGCCATCAAAAATGGAAAATCGTATAATATAGTCAAAGGAAGAGGGAGTCTCCAAGAGAAGCTAATTGGAGATACTAGTATCATATTATAAAAGAATTATAGTGAGTAAAACTCCATCAATGAAATTTAATAGAGATAACAGTTTTGATTTTAAAGTGAGACTTAAACTGGAAAGAAAGTGCAATAATACACATAAAAAATGCCCTCCAAAATATCCAATAGAAAATATAGGAGATGATTGTGAAAAAAGGATAATGTAGAAACAAATGAGGAATTTTGGATATAAAGTATATCATTTGGCATTAGAGCTAACTTTGATAATGAAATTATTTACTAAAGAAATTCCTTGTTTATTAGCATTTTGGTATGAAGCCATTACTCCATAAAAATTTTACTTCTTAATAAGAATAAGAGAAACCCTCTCATTAACAACTTGGAGCATATTGATTGCATTCAAAACATGGATATAGTTAAACCAAAAGGTAGGTTTTTGGGAAGATAAGAAGATAAAAAAATTAGATAGATTTATTAACTCAAAATGTAAGCATAAGAAATTCATTATTAGCAAACATAATTTTAAGAAAGATTGAGGTTATGGATATTCAGATATATGAAGCTCTTAGTGAATTTAAAAGAAAATTATACAATAAAAGATAACATAAAAATTTATTACTATAAATTTGAAACAAGAAAAGGAGGACAAAACTTGAGAACATAGAATTTGTAAAGTTATTTACTGTTGGAGCTAGTTCAATCTTTTCATGTAAATATTCATTTCACATTTTATATCTAAGTGTAAATATACTTATCATTGTAACACCTAATGCTCAATTTTATGCTTCTCTTTTATTAGTCAATATTCTACTCCATAAAGTATTGCAAGTCTCACCACCATCTTATAAGACTTTATCTTAAGATTAAGTGGTATTTCTCTATCATAATATGTCGGGGCATTCCTCCACTTCAACCATTCAACTTGAATTCTACTAATGAAATCTCCATCTATTTCACCATCACTTTGAGAAATAGATTAAACTAACAAATGAAAATAAATCAATTTCCATTAATGTAGGCCAAATAGGTTATAAGGTTTAGCAGATCGATAATAATTTATGAATAGTGGGTACTCATAAACAAAATGTTAGGTCATCTGGAATGCAGAAGGCTCTATCAAAATAATTCTATTGGATAAATAACATAGAAGACCTCAAATGTTGAACTTTTTTTTTTTTCACATCGATGAAAACCCTTCCTCTTGATCTTAGATCTAGAACAAGGGAGAAGAGTGCTTTTCACTATAATTTATGGAATCTAAGACAATGCTAAAATCTAAAATTCTTACACTAAATTCAATTTTAACTCAAAGCACCTCATATATTCAATTATGGTTTCCATGTTATAAAGGAAGCAACAAGAACTACAGTAGGCACTTGATGCTTTAATGGAATCACCTCGACATTGTGCGATGCTTACTTACTTGAAAATATTACTTAGAATATTTTTTTGGGTAAAGAGACATAACATCTCTTAATGCAGTGCCATAGGATAGAACCTCAGGCTATATCACCCTACACAAGTAAAAGGACTTAGATAATTTTTTAGCCAAGGGACACAATGTGACCCCAGCACAATGACACTATAGGGTTAACACCACAAAGCTCTAGATTTTCAGCTTGTTCATAGTGTCAAGGTGTTGTCACTCATATCTTATTTTTTATATGTGCTCAATAATTTTTATTTAAATCCTAATGCGATAAATCAACATATGCAATCATACAACACAAAATAATGATAGTAAAATTTTATTTCTAAATTTTAAAAAAGTATTAAAATTATAAAAAATGGGGAAAGAATAAACAATGGGTGGGAAGTTAATAATGATACTTGTTATCCTCTTCTTCCTCCTCTTCTTCCTCCTCCATGCCCAATGCCGCGGTAGTTACATAAGGTTGATACTAAGGTGCAGTAGGAGGGAGACTTGGTTTGGATTTGCAAGATTGCAACTCTGGAGTATGTTGACCAGTGCAGTATTGAATTGAGTCATGTAAGAGAATTGCAACTGTTGTTCATCCATATGATAATCAAACTTATGCCTGAGCTCCTACCTATGACTATCTTATTGATAGAACATCTTCAACAAATTAGAGCCCAGGCTCATTGACAGATCTCAAGCTGGCCAAAATTCAAGAAAGAAGAAGACTTAGCCATTAGCTAAGGCCCATTTTATGATTTCATCTTTTTTATTTATGTAATTTTTAATTTTCTTCTAGAAACTCTATGTTTGAAATTTTGCATTTAAAAATTCAAAGCATGACATGTGAGGTGGTTGAATCCACAAAAAATAATACCATATGAAATGGGTGGATGGCATAAAATAATAAGGCAATTTAATGCTTCACATTAATGTGGCCACCTACCTTTCCCTCCATGTTTTGAATTCTTTTCCTTTGAAAGATGCTTGTAATGGCTATAAATAGCCCCTCTTATTAGAATGAAGGAGATCTTTTGGCAATTACAAAATTTTGAGTTATTCTTGTGGTTTGAGAGCTTGGTGGCCAAACCTTGGCAATCCTTGGTGAGCGCTATCAACATATCCTCTTCCTTCACCTCAATTCCACGTTCTCTCAATCTAATCAAAAAAGAAGAATCCCTCCATCAAATTTGGTATAAAGCCACAATGAGCAAATTTGGTCAAAAGTTTCTTCAACAAGGGAAACTCAATGTTGGACTTGTCTTCAAACTTGTGATTTTCTTGGACTTGTGATTAATTAATTTTCTTTTATGTGATAGTTTAAAATATATTAGTAGCTTGGAAAGATTTATATTTCTTACAAGTTTATGGTGATAGCATAAAATTTCAATTAGTAAGCTCCATTATATATTTTAGCCATTTTCAATTGTGTGAATCCCCTCCTCTCAAAAAAAAAGAGAAAAAAAATTTTAAGAATACCTTGGTATTTCATCACCTAAAGCAACCTAGCCATTAGTGCAAATCAAAATATAATTACTTGCTTTATTATCTTTGTTATTATTTATGGTTAATTTTAAAGTTTCTTTGATTAACTTTGATAACTTGCTTTCTTAAAAAAAGAAAAAGATTGATAAATTTGAGCATTTTCATTTCATTGCATTAAAAATATATATATATAATATATGCATGCATAATGATATAAGTGTGTTAAACTTGGTGATTTTGGAAGCTAAATAGGATTTTGTCAAAAAGACCTAAACTATCTAAGGAGAAATTGGGATTGAAGTGGTCTTGTACCCCCCTCCTCACCTGGAAGTTCTCTTAGCTTAAAATTTCACTTTGATTGCACAATTATATTATACATATTTATTAATTTTTTCATTTTTTTCATTTTTTTCATTAGTCCCTTTTCATATATCTTTTTTTTTCTTCCTTAAAAAAAAAATCTCATGGCACCAAAATCTATCTCTCAAGATCAAGTTGAAAATTTGACTAGATTAGTTGATGCCATAGATCTTAGGATCCAAGATAATGAATTAAGAACTCAATAAATATTAGAAGAAAGTAAGAATCAAATGCAAGAACTGAAACAACAATCGCAAACTCTTTTAGTGCATCTACAAAATAATAGAGTACCAACTCCTCCTCCAATACCTCATTCAATAGGGATAGATGAAGAAGATTCATATCCAAACCATAGAGAAAATCAACCACTTAGAAGACAATCAATTGCTAGAAATGGTGGAAGGGGAGAAAATTATTTTAAGGCTATAAAAGACTCTAATGATCCATCTCAAAGAGTTAAAGTAGAAGCCCCAACTTATGATGGTATACATTATCCAAATAAATTTCTTGATTGGTTAGTTAAAATGGATGACTTCTTTGATTGGTATAAAATGGATGATTACCAAAAGGGTTACTTTAAATGAAATTGATAGGGCAAAAATTGGATAAATACTTTAGCTAAGAACAAAGATTAGAAGGACAAACCTCACTTGGATAGAAATGAAAGAAATGTTAAGAACAAAATCTCCTAGGCATCATGATAAGAATCTACATAGTCAATTATTAACTTTGAGACAAGGTAATTATCTTGTCAATACTTGAACACTTTTGAAGATCTATTTTCTAATGATTAATTTGATAATGATTGGCAATTGAATAAATTTGTTATTGGACTTAGGGCTGAAATTAGAAATGAAGTTGAATTATTTGACCCACAATCTTTAAAGGAAGCATTTCATTACGCATTATTAGTTGAACAACAAAAGAAATCCACTTCCCTCTCTAAAATTAAAAGTCAAGTACCTTCTATTTCATCCCATAGATCTACTGTTAGACCAGCCCATCCAAATGGCCCATCCCACTACCTAAAACTTCAATTGAAGGAGCTCAGAACATTAGGGAAGTAATATGTTTTAAATGTCATAAAAGGTCATATGCAAAATCAATGTAAAGCTCAAATCTTATTTTAGAAGAAGTTGAAAATCAATAGATGATAATCTAGAAGAAGTTTATGATGACACCCCATTATCGATGAAGAATTGGAATTGATGACCCTCATGTTAATGTGATGAGATGTCTTCGTAATAAATGAGGCAGGATTGGAGAAAGAATATTTTAGCATGTATGTTTTGTGTAATGAAAAGAGATGTAGGTTAGTTATAGATAGATCTATGAATGTCATTTTGACACATACCTTTCGAGCCAACCTAAAATAAACCTCACCCTAAACCATTTCATGTTAGTTGGGTAAATCATACATCTCTTCCCATCCTCATGTTTAGTTCTATTAAAATAGGAAGCTATGAGGATCAAGTTTGGTGTGATGTTCTCCCTATGGACATTGCTCATATTCTCTTAGGACGACCTTGACTATATGATATGAATGTTATTCACTATGGTAGGGAAAATACTTATGTTTTAAACATAATAATAACTATTAAACTCTACCAATAAGCCGGTAGAAAAACACCCTCCATAACACCACACAAAATAACTCCGACTTGCACCTAAGCCTCTATTAAAGAAAAATGCCAAACTTCAATTAATTATCATAGAAAATCCTCTTGTTAGCTAATTCATTTCGATGCTTACTTTAAAACACCTACTCTTTCTCCTTTGAAAAGATAAAATAATAGGTTTTGGTGCTTTAGAAAAGAATTTTCTAATCCATTTCTTTACATATTACATGTAAAAAGTCATACTGATTCTAATGAGACTCACATTTGTTGTAATTCTCTTCTCTTCTCGATTTTAATGATATTACACGATGAGCTTCACGATAGCTACCTCCTCTAGAGACATTCAACATGCTATTGAGTTCTTAGGTTCTCAACTTCCTGTCTTCATTATAGGATGAACCTAAAGCATGTTGAGATTAAAAGACAAGTTGAGGAATTATTAAGAAAGGGCTTTATTCAAGAGTCTTAGCCCTTATGCGGTCCAAATTAACTAAGAAAGATGGAACATGGTGAATGTGTGTTGATAGTCAAGCAATAAATAAAATTACTATCAAATATAGTGTTACTAATTAGATGATATGTTAGATTTAATCTCAAAACAAATTTTTTTTTCAAAGATTGATCTAAAAGTGGATATCATAAAATTGATTAGATAGAGATGAGTGGAAAGCTTTTAAGACCATTGGACTTTATGAATGGCTTGTCATGCCCTTTAGTTTCAAATGCTCTAGCACATTTTATGAGATTAATGAATCTGTTCTTAAACCATATAGGTACATTTTGGTGTGTATTTTGATGATATTCTAATTTTTAGTCCAAGTGAAAATGAACATCTACAACACCTACAAAAAGTCTTTGAACTACTTAGATAAGAGAAATTATATATTAATTTAAAAAAGTGTTTCTTTTTGCAAGTTGAGGTAATCTTTTTAGGCTTTATTATATCCACTACTGGGCTTAAACCTGATCCTTCTAAAGTGAAAGCAATCTTAGATTGGCCACCACCTAAAAGTTTTATTGAAGTTAGAAGCTTCCATGGTTTAGCCACTTTTTATCAATTTATTAAATTTTAGTACCATTGTTGCTCTAATAATGATATACTAAAATTAGATAAATTTTGTTGGACTTCTAATGCATAAAGGCCTTAGAGCAAATTAAAGTTCTTATCACTTAGCACCAATCCTTAGGCTTCAGATTTTTTCTAAAGCCTTTGGTGACATGTGATGCTTATGATAGGTGGAATTTTAAGTCAAGAATCATCTATAGCATTCTTTAGTGAAAAGTTAAATGAAGTTAAACAACAATATTCCACTTATGATAGAGAGTTTTATGCTGTAATTCAATCCTTAAGGCATTGGCGACACTATCTCTTACAAAGAGAATGTATACTTAATTCCGATCACCATGCCTTAAAGTTCATTAATTCTCAACAAAAATTAAGTCATAGGCATGCAAAATGGGTTGAATTTTTACAAGATCTTTAGTTCTAAAGCATGCACGGAATTGAGAATAAGCATTTGATGCTTTATCAGAAATAATGATTTTCTCTTTATAATATTGATAGAATTAAAGATGATTATAATGTGTGTCCTGACTTTCACCTAACTTATCTTGAACACCTAGATAAACCAATAGCTTTACAAGGGACATTCTTGATAACAAATAGATATTTATATAAAGGAAAACAATTATGCATTCCTCGATCTTCTCTTAGAATTCCTTATCAAGCTACATCTTGGGGTGTATAATTTTGGAAAGGATAAGACCATATGTTTATTAGAAAATAGATTTTATTGGCCTTCATTAAACGAGATGTTCAAAATTGGCTCAATGTTTAGTTTAGCATTCATAAACTATCAAACAAAGGTCTAGACAATACAACGCCTTACATATTCATATAGGCCTTGGGAAGACTATCAATGGATTTTATTCTAGGATTACCTAGGACTCGAGGACATGATAGTATTTTTGTTAGTGGATAGGTTCTCAAAATGGCTCATTTCTTACCTTGTTCAAAACAAATGAAGCTTCTTATATAGCCAAATTATTTTTTAAGGAAATAGTCGACTCTATGGTCTCCCTTTAACCATTATTTACTGAGAGATGTTAAGTTTGTCTCATATTTTTGGAAAACATTATGGAAATTATTAGGTACCAAATTAAAATTTTCTTACGCCTTTCACCCACAAGCGATGGACAAAGCTGAAGTAGTTAATGCATTACCTTAGGAAATTTGCTTAGATGTTTGGTAGGTAAAAGTTTAGGAAATTGGGATTTACATTTACCAACCTCCGAATTTGCCTATAATAGTACTATATCTAGAACTACAAAAAAATCACCATTTGAGATAGTCTATGGTCAAAACCCATGACGACCAATAAATGTAGCAAACCTACCATCTCATGTATTTTCTGATGCTGCATTCTCATTTGACAAAGATTTTCAAAGCCTCCATGAAGATATAAGAAAGCAAATTACTATAAGTAATGATAATTATGCTTCTAAGGAAAATCATAATCTTTCAACTAAAGAATATAAAGATGGTGATTATGTATTGATTCGCATTCGGCCTGAGCGTTATCAAACTACTAAATATAAGAAATTACATGCACGAGCTTGTGGACCATTTAAAATTCTTAAGAAAATTGGAACTAATGCTTATCACCTTGATTTGCCTATTGATATGTTTATTCATCCAGTTATTAATACAGATATTCTATCATATGAAGGAATTAGAAAACCTCCACTTGTTCAGTCTAACTCTTTAGCAGGAGATATAGCACCGTACTTGCAGAAGCCCTCTTCCTTTAAAGTTGACTATATTATCACTAAGGAAGCACCCATTAATCCAGCTTCTGAACATCATTTTCTAGTTCGTTGGAAGAATAAGCCACTAGCTAAAGACACATGGTTGACCCGTAGTGATTTGGAGACTTTAGCCCCATAATTAGTAGAAGACTTCTTAGATTTCAACTCTACGGAGCAGAGTTCAATTGAGCCCAGGGGAGTTGATGTAGAACATCATGAAAATCAATAAATTAGAGCCCAAGGCCCATTTACAAGATCTCAAGCTAAAGCCCAAGAAAATTCAAGAAAGAAGAAGACTTAGCCCATTAGCCTGCTAAGGCCCATTTTATGATTTCATCTTTTTTTATTTATGTAATTTTTAATTTTCTTCTAGAAACTCCATGTTTGAAATTTTGCATTTAAAAATTCAAAGCATGACATGTGAGGTGGTTGAATCCACATAAAATAATAGCATGTGAAATGGGTGGATGGCATAAAATAATGAGGCAATTTAATGCTTCACATTAATGTGGCCACCCACCTTTCCCTCCATATTTTGAATTTTTTTTCTTTTGAAAGATGCTTGTAATGGCTATAAATAGCCCCTCTTATTAGAATGAAGGAGATCTTATGGCAATTACAAAATTTTGGGTTATTCTTGTGGTTTGAGAGCTTGGTGGCCAAACCTAGGCAATCCTTGGTGGGAGCGCTAGTTATCCAACATATCCTCTTCCTTCACCTCCAATTCCCACTTTCTCTCAATCTAATCAAAAGAAAGAATGCCCAGCTAGGGACTTGGAAGATTAAGGTCAAGGTCTTGGGCCACGTGAAGTCTCTCTCACTTCAAACCTCGACCCAAATCCCCTAATTATCCTCTTTATTAGAGTAGCATTCTGAATGAGTTTTTCATTATCACTTCCATTAGTATTAAGAGGCCTTTCATGTTTGATTAGGTTTCTCTAAGGTTAACCCAAATCTAGGAATAATGAAATATTTATTAAATCATTCTCTAGATGGAACTAAATCATTACAACATGCTTTAAAAATAACTTAAGGTAGGGATGAAGAGGGTTAAGCCTCTTTCTTCTCTTTACAATATTTAGTTGCTAAGTAAAAACTAAATGAAACAACAAAATACAAATTAAAATCCACCAATCCATTAAATAACTTCAAATGAAACCACCCTAAATGTATAACTTAAACAATTCCAAGATCTAGATAATCATAATTCTAAAGCCTAGCTAAGACATACCGCATTAAGCTTAAGAACACATATTAGAATGTTAAGTCACCACTTCTAGCTTTAGGTTAGGACGGTGTATGTATTGATATTGTGTTTTATTTTATAATGTAATATTTTAGACTTGATGTTAGGGTTATGATTTATAGACTAAATGTTAGGCCGTTGTGAGTCTAGTGTAATTTTCATCAGGGGATTATGCTAATGGGGTCACTAAAATACATATAAATTCCTCTACTTGTAAGTTATTTATGCCCCATAAGCGTAATCCACATTAGGACAGGTGCGCTTAGTTATCTATGTGCAGGGTGTTATGTATAAATTATAAAATATAACTGCTTAGGTGTGGTTAGATTTTACCTTTTCATAAAAATATAATTTTGCAATAAAAATTAGGATTAGTGTAATGGGATTTAGGATGAGCAGTGGCTAGAAGGCATAGTCCTAGTTGGCCCTATGAAGCCTTGGAACATAATAAAATCAAGAAGAAAGAAGAAAGAAGGAAGAAGAAAGAAAATCAAGGAATGAAGACCCCATAATATCTAATTTAATTTCAATTGTAATATTCTTTTATAATCCAGGTTATATAAAGGTAGAGCTATTTTCGATTTTCTCTTTTCACAGGTGTTGTTACAGCCACACCAAGCTTTTATTCTTTTACAATAATCCATACATGTTATGAATGTTATGTTTAGTTTACACAATAGAAATTTTATCTTCTTCAAAGTTTTTAAACTTGATATTTGAATGTATGGCCTCGATGTGATAGGCTCTTAGAGAAAATTTAATTTTTCTACCCAATTAACCACTCATAACTAAATTTTAAAATACCTTGCAATCTCAACTAAATCCTGGATATAATCAAGATAACTAAAAGAGTTAGCAACCCCTTAGCTAAATGTTGAATGTCTAACATCATGCATACCATCTTGTTTCACTTTTAAAATAAGGAGGGCCTCCATTCCTACACTTTAGAAATGCTAGACTGTGAGCGCCTCATGATGGAGATCTCCTCTTTCATTATGATTTGGCCAATAACTTAATTACATCATGCATTTAGGAATAAAATGTCCTAAGCCTCTATCCAAAATATTATGTCAAAATTATATAAAATTTGTTGAATTTTACATTTAGACTAAGTTGTGTACTCATTCCAATCGTGATCTAGTCTTTTAGGGAGTGAGATTAGGACTCTAGACTCTTTCTAAATTAAATAATAGCCTAGCTATCTCACAAGTACATAAGATCAGCCTTCATGGTTTTGAATCATAGGAGGTGTTAGCTAGCAGCCACTCCAAGTGGTTATAAGTCCAGAGGAGTCAGACGAGTTTATCCTCTTATGTGGAGGTGAACTCTTATGTTCCTTTTCATCTTAAACTTTGGCTTCTATCTTGTGTTAAAGCTCCATAGATTTAGGATCTGAGATTTCTTATTTCCTTTGGGGCATAAGCATAAATCCTCACCTCTTAGGCATTTCCATAATCTTATGCTAATGGATTGTAAGCCCTTGCATTCTAACAAAATTTCAATTCAAATTAAAACAAACTCTTTCTTTCAAATATATAAAGCCTCACCATAGGGGAGATTGGAGTGCTCACTATGCTTCCTAGTATCATGAGTGCTCCTTACTTATCTACCTTTAGATCACAAAATAAGTCTTTCCAATTGAATATTCCCATTTGATTTTCTAAAAATAACCAATTCATTGATAGCCTAACCTTAAAATTTTTGGAGATATTTGATTGACTACTTTAATTGAGAGTATTCTTATGAAATATAATTTTTAGGATGTAATTAACTATGGAGGCTTTGCTTCATAGGGAACAAATGAACCAATCATAAAAAAAAACTCTGTTTTACTTTTCTATGTAAAGTAGGGGAAGAATCTCTAGTATATATGAAGAACCATCATGCCTTATGAGCCCTTATTAGGTGATTAGGTCCAATATATGGTGGTGTTTCTATCTTTTGAGATAGTACATCATACCTTAATGTCATGCCCGATTACTTCGATAAGTACCCTCTAAGATCTGTGTGGTATCCACTTATTATCCAAAATAAAACACCACATATTTTTGGTAACCTTGCTAATGTTACCAGTGTGCATATGCTTGATAGAAATGAAATAGTGCCAAGCCTTAGATGTTGCTATTCGGCCGACATCATGAAAGTTGATAATTCTTTCTTCCTACCATTTTCATTGCACATTTGCATTTCCACCGAAAAGAAAATGGAGGATCTCATCAAAATCAGGATGATCATTATAATAAGAAATATATTTATTGTACTCAATATCTCAAAGATTGTAATATGCATTAATAGCACTACGATTATAACTTACTAGTTTCCCACCAATATATGTTTTATTGTCCTCGCTCTCCGGTGCATTTGTGAAGAACTCATGCACCATCGAGATGAAGCGAAGCTATTATCATATACTAGCTTGACCCAGCCTCATCATACTATCACCCATTCAACACTACCGTTGAGATCCTAGAAGCTCCTCTCTAGGATCAAGTGTTTGTGGACAAGGGAATTTTGATACCACTTGATGCCCTCTTGTCGCTCACTACCTTTCTATGGGGCATGATGAAAAATATAAACTTGAGAGAAGAAAAGAGTAGAGAGAGATAGAGAGAGAGAGAGAGAGGAAATCTTTAAGGAGAGAAATCATGGAATGAAATCCTTAACAAACCTAGGTCTAAATCATTTTCAGTCTTTGCGAGCACACATACTACAGGTGCCTCTAGCCTCTTGAGTTGCAGAACATAGCACTAGCGCTACGACACCCAAATGTAGCACTGAGGCACTAGCAGCCTATCCCATCGATTACTGTGTGATCAAAAAGTTAAATTTAATTAAAATAAATCTTCTAACTAACGTGTAAGAAAAGTAATGCAGTGTCATGGCTCTCTGACCCAATTATGCGGTGCCAATTAAAATGAGGTTGTCATTTCCCTTTTAATCGATGGTATAACTATCCAAAATCTTGATTGGCATCAGGGTGCTACAATGCAACATTGTGGTGCTTGTTAAATGGTGAAACAACAAATAATGGTTGCATCATGGTGCCACCCAATCCTCGGTGCCTCATAGCTCACATGTGCACATGTCCTTTAAAATGTAACCTAAGTAGGATTGGGCTACACTAATACAGTGCATAGATGTTGTATTCCGGTTGCTAGGTTCTAATCCATTAAATTTAAAATTTATTAAATTTCAAAAAAACATCCTCTATTCGTTTTCCACACAAATAAATTCATATCTGTCCACCATGTGGACAACCCTAATTTTGGCATTCTAAAAATGTATGTATGTCCAGTATTTTCTATGTTCGCCATATGAACACCCCATAATTCATTCAGTAGATAAAACCAATTAACATCTGTTCACCATGTGGATAACCCTAACTTTGACATTCCGAAGGGATGTAAGCCTAGCCTCCTGTTTTGTTCAACATGTGAACACCTACTGCTCACTATCTAACACCTCATAATTTGTTCACTACATGAACACTCTTTGATCTCATTTTTAGTGGAGTTGCTAAGGATGTTTTGTGGCATGGGGTGAAGTGGACATCCCATGGTTGGTAAACCAATGCCTTTCCAAGGTGAAGTTGACTTCATCATGGTTAATGGCTAGATGAGACAGCCTTGGTTCATGATTGGCCAGTTAAGGAGTGTTGAAGGCATGATAAGGGGGTTGCCTTGGCCAAAGGTGGGGAGTGAACTTTACTATTTTGTGTTTTTTTCTCATACTAAATCCTTGGTTCACTTGAAATGGATTAAATAAACTTCAACATAAGTTAGATCAACTTAGGTAGGTGTGGAAGAGTCTAAGGATGAGTCATGATATGTTTAGCTTGGTTTGGACTTAGTTCGATAGGGTTTGACTCATATTTATCTCAATACACCAATTTGGGCTTAATTGGGTTAGGTTGACCAAATGGTATGTTTATACATTTATACAACTCTTCACATACTTAATATTGTGATTCTTTTTATTGAAGCAACATCACCTAATAATGAACAAAGTGTTAAACATTTGTTTGAAAGAGATTAAGTAGTGCTTTTGAACACCTTTGAAAATCATATAGAAAGACATATCCCAATTCTTTCTTACATACAAGCCAAAGAATGAATCAATCTATCAACTCTATTTCATTACTTTGTACATTTAAATTGTTAGAAGTCAAGAGTATCTCTTGATTATCTGAATTGAAAAGAAATATTTTTTTAGAATTTTAATTAAAAATTCATTTTCCAGTTAAGAAGTATCACTATAATCAAATTTTCTTTAATTAGATGGTTGCACTATAGACATGTAAAAAAAAGCTTATCAATTCTCATGAAATCATTCCCATCATCATCAATTCAAATAAGAGCACATTATGATCACATTATTAAGAATATTTTCCAATTCATGGATAAATCCACTAATAATATAGAAGGGACAAACAACATAAATAAAAAATCTTTATTATATTATCAACCAATCGTAAGAGGGTTAAACAAAATTAGACCAAGAAATAAAAACCATTAGTTATTATAAGTTAAAGTATAGTGTGGTCACCTTACCAACATAAATAGGAAAGGAAAGAAAAGGAAATGTAGATGCATCCTCGCCCGCCTTACCCCTCAAAAAAATAAATAAAAAATAATAAAAAAATAAAAACTATGCAAAGGATCATGGCAAGGTTTAAAAGCCTTAATCCCTTGCTAAATAATAATAATAAAGCCTCAATTTATTTTCAAGGCAATGTATGTATTAAATGTAATGGTCTATACTATTAGTGTACACAGGGGGTTAAATTTTCTAAGAAAATATTTTTTTTCTTCTCCAAAGACTAATTTTAAGATCTCTCTTTCTTGCTTCCTCAAGAACTAAATTTTATTTGTTTCTCTTTAATTTTTTATCTTTATGACTTGTGGCCAATTTTCTTCCAAAATTTATATCTTTTTAAGAAATATAAGTAATTTAGTATAGATAATAATTAATAACAAGACAAATCATTTTCCAAGTAAATGATACACCAACTTAATCTTTTTCTAACTGAATGACATAGTTAAGGCTAATAATTGAAAATCAAAAGTTATACAAAAGTTTGATACAACTAGTACAAACCTTAAATCATAGTTGACTAGACTTCTACCAATCTACTGGAACATTACTTCAATTTCATCTCCATCTTTCATTTCAAACTCCTCTGGTGTTTGTTCACCACAAAGACATTGACCATTAAAGATAAAGGCAGCATAAGTAGTAGAGAATTGCGTTTACAATAATTTTCCATGAGCTTTATAAGTGGGGTCCTACATTTAATCTTATAGTAGATTTCATTATCCAATAGGCCTTTAACCTTTATGAAGATAATATTTTCGTGATTTGGCATCTTATTCTCTACTTGACGGGTGCCTAACATTCTTAACCTTGCTTGTCTATGATATCATAATTATAGTTTTCAATGGTTTCCCTATTGTTCCAGAGTAGAAATGCATTTCTCTCTACATTTAGCAAGATTGATTTAATCAATCATTTGTTTCTCCTCATTAGATTATATATTTACCACTTTTTAGAAGAATAAACATACCAAATAGTGAAAAACTTTTGAATAAATTTTGACATAAATTATATATATATATATATATATATATATATATATATATATATATATATATATATATATATGGGAATTTACATATAAAAAAATAACACATTAAAATTATTTCTAACAAATATGGTAAAGAATATAAACAAAAATTATTATAACTTCTTTTGGAAATAAATATTATAATTTCATAACATACTAAGAGTAGTAGATTTTATTGTAGAGAGGTTGATTATATGGCAAGAATAACATATAGAATTATAGAGATGTTATTGATCATTAAACTTTATATGGGATGATTAGACATTGGCTGGCATTTTCTAATATGTATCTTTGTTAAATTTAATTCAAATTATATACATACAAAAGTGAAAAAAAAAGCACGCAATTTTAGGTACCAAGAATTCCATTTTTTAGTTAAATATTTTGAAGTAATTTTAAAATGTTTTATAGAAAATTGTGGATATATTTGTTATAAAATTTTTTTGTAAATATTATTTCAGTGTAATTAGTTAGGAATATATCAAGAAAAAAAATTAATATTAAAATATTTATCATATTTGAAATGCAATGTATTTTGTCCTAGCTTTAAGTTGTTAAACTTTAACTTGTATTTAGATTACAAACAAATTTTACTAATATGAAAGGTGTGAATTATTACAGCCCAAAATTATCCAAATAAGTCCGGTACAACGTGAACTACGATAAGTTGGACACTAGGCATAGCATATTCTACTTTTGGTATTTGAGTTTATAATTACAATATGTTCATAGTTTTTAAATATTTTTAAATTTTTTGCAGTATAATCATTTAAGTATAGTAACAAATAAGTTCTATTATTAATTAGGAAGATTTACACACATATTCACTTATTATGATGCATACATATTCACTTAACTATTAAATGAATAAAAATGATGTGTAATGTTATAACAATTGATGCCTCCTCATGTAAACCTTCAAAAAGATTTGCATCTAAAAAATACACTCATAACAATTGATGTTATGTTATATTCATGGAAATTTTCTTTTTCTTTTTTAAAGCTATTTGTTAATTGATTCATTTGTCACTTGAAATAGCTAATTTAAATTTCAACTATATGTTGTTTTGGTATAGATTAAAATATTTATCAAGAAAGAGGCCAAATACGAACATGATAAATAAAAAAGACAACAAAGAAAAAGAGAAATATAGTTGTTATACAACAACAACAACAACAACAACAAGCCTTTATCATTTATGTGGGTCACATGAATCCTTCTTCTCCATTGTGTCCTATTATGTGTCAAATTCTCATTTAATTGAGTACACCAAGGTCATTTTTTATACATCTCGACCAAGTCTTTTAGGTATATCTACGTTTCTTAACATAAGACAAATCTAATGCATCTACTATCCTAATAGGGTCATCAAAAGGCCGAAGCCTTATCTGACCGAACCATCTAAGGCGACTCTCTCTATTCTTATCTGCCACTAGAGCTACTCCAACTTTTTCGCATTTTATCTCTAAGAGTAAAGCCACTCATCCACCTGAGCATCCTCATCTCGAAGATGATATCTTAATCTTCTCTGGTATGTTGGCATATCCAAAATTAACTAGATAATATTTTCCTATTTTAAAAAATATATTAATTATTAAAAATAAATTATCATTCAGCAATTTCAAAAAAAAATATTAATTAAAAATAAAAGTTAGCATACCTTCTAGTGGCATAAAAAGTTTTAATTGAGTATTTGATTTGTATTCTAAAAAACATCTAGCATCATTTGTTGTCCCCTCTCAACTAGATAGTACATAAGTACTTTTATATTAAAGCCACATGTAGACATTATATTTTGAGTTGGCTCCTTATATTTTCCTCAATGTGGGATTTGATCACCTTTAGGCACATGTTCAGTCACATGTGTTCCTTCAACTACGTCAATGTAGTCTTATTTATAAAATTTATGAGTAACCATATTATATTTCTTAAAATAAATACATTAAAAATATTAAATTTCAACATGACTTAAAAAGGATAATACTTTGGATTATTTTTTGATCTTAAGTGGAATAATGTCAAATGATGGAGGAACAATTATTTCAGCTCCTAAATGACAAATTTCCTTCAAAGATGTTTTAAAATGATGTAAAATTGTTTCCAATGAATCTTGAAATCATTTAACGGCAACTTGTAAGCGCTCATTCTATGATAAAATTAACAAAAATATTGCAAGTTGCTCCTCAACAGTCAACAATTTTGAGTCTTTCATCAAACCCTTACTCTTCATAATAGTACATAAATTCAAGAAAACATAAGGTTCCATTCTATAATTTTCATAACACTGAGCTAGTTGGTCTCAAAGTAATTCATTGAGATATTCATGACCACGAGGACTTGAAGTTCTACATGGTTCTTTGGATAAATAATGCTTATTGTAATCATCAATACAACTAAGGACAATTGGTAAATGAAATTTCTCATCATAATCACTTTCAAAATCTGAATTTGAAGTCATTTGTTTCATGTTATGAAGATGAAGTAAATAGCGAAAAGATTAATTTCAATAGTAACATTCATAGAAAAGGTGGAAGAAATTACTATTGTTGAGTAATAGTTGTATTGATTACTGGAAGAAAGAAATTACTTATTTAATTTCATATTTATGTGTGCTTGTACTAGAATTTGGATAGAACTTTACTTTACATGTGTAAATGATTCACTAAAAACAAAATATTTTGCACTACTTTCATTTCTATGGTTCTATACTCATTCATATGTATTTAAGAATAACAAGTATACAGTCTAGACATCTCGGGAATATGAGGCTTTAAGTATCCCCATCAACGTCATTGATTATCTCACTTCCCTAGTTTAAACAACATCACATACTTGCTTAAAACTCTAATTCATGTGTGTGTGTATTTAGCTAAGGAATGGAATTCCTCTTTCCTACCTAAAAATATGCATTCATAATCATTTAAGTATGCCAAAATATGTTGCATGTATAGGTATATTATGTCTTAAATCATATGTATGATATCGATGATGAAAAGGAATAATATAACATCCTCCATGTGATAGGATTCAATTCCATTAATCTTAAAAGGCCTTTCATCTTTGAATAGGTTTCTTTAAGGTTAACCCAAATCTAGGAACAATAAAATATTTAATAAATCATTCACTAGAAGGAACCAAATCATAACAACATGCTTTAAAAAATAACTTATGGTTGGGATGAAGAGGGTTAAGCCTCTTTCTTCTCTTTACAATACTTCGTTGCTAAGTAAATACCAAATGAAACAAAATAAAATATAAATTAAAATCCACCAATCCCTTAAATAACTTGAAATGAAACCACCCTAAATGTATAACTTAAACAATTCCAAAATCTAGATAATCATAATTCTAAAGCCTAGCTAAGACATACATCACATTAAACTTAAGCACACATATTAGAATGCTAAGTTCTTTTTAGGTTAGGATGGTGTATGTAATGATGTTGTGTTTTGTTTTGTGATATAATATTTTAGACTGGATGTTAGGGTTATGATTCATAGACTGAATATTAGGTCATTAACATTATTTTCTTTCAGAGATTATGCTAATGGGATTGCTAAAATTAATATAAATTCTTCTACATGTAAGTTATATATGCCCCCTAAGCATAATCTGCATTAGGGCAGGTGGGCTTGGTTATCCATGTGCAGGGTGCTAAGTCCAAATTATGAAATATAACTACTTAGGTTTGTATGTATGTTTAGCTAACATCTATTTTACAGGTGTAGTTAGATTTTACCTTTCCATAAAAAATATAATTTTGTAATAAGAATTAGGATTAGTGTTATAGGGTTTAGGATGAGCAGTGGCTAGAAGGTATAGTCCTAGGAGGCTCTATGAAGCCTTGCAGCATAATCAAATCAAGAAGAAAGAAGAAAGGAGGGAGAGGAAAGAAAATCATGGAATGAGGACCCCTATAGTATCTAATTTAATTTCAATTGTAATATTCTTTTGTAATCCGGGTTGTATAAAGGTAAACTCGACTACCCAATTTTCTCTTTTCTTGGGTGTACGGCGATACCTGGCCACACCAGGCTATTATTCTTTTACGATAATCTATACATGTTATGAATGTTATGTTCAGATTGTGCAATAAAAATTGTATCTTCTTCATAGTTTTTTAAACTTGATGTTTGAATGTGTGGCTTGGATGCGATAGGCACTTAGAGAAAATTTAATTTTTCTACCCAATTAACCACTCATAACTAAATTTTAAAATAACTTGAAATCTCAACTAAAGCCTAGGATATAATCAAGATAACTAAAAGATTTAGCAACCCATTAACTAAATGTTGAATATCTAACATCATGCATAACATCTTGTTTCACTCTTAAAATAAGGAGGGCCTCCATTCCTACACTTTAGGAAATGCTAGACTATGAGAGCACCCCTCATGATGGATATCCATATTGATTTGGCCAACAACTTAATTTCATCATGTATTTAGGCATAAAATGTCTTAAGCCTTTGTCCAAAATATTGTGTCAAAATGATATAAAATTTATAAAATTTTTCATTTAGACTAAGTCATATACTCATTCCAGTCATGATATAGTCTTTTAGGGAGTGAGTTTAGGACTCTAGTCTCTTTCCAAATTAAATAATAGCCTAGCTATCTCACAAGTACATAGGATCGGCTTACATGGTTTTGAATCATAAGAGGTGTTAGTTGGCAGCCACTCCAAGTGGTTATAAGTCTAGAGGAGTCGGACGAGTTTATCCTCTTATGTGGAGGTGAACTCTTATGTCCCTTTTCAGCTTAGATTTAGGTCATACTTCTAGCTTGTGCTAAAGCTCCCTAGATTTAAGATCTAAGGTTGCTTGTTTCCTTTAGGCCATGAGCATAAATCCTCACCTCTTAAGAATTTCCACAATCTTGTGCTAATGGATTGTAAGCCCTAGCTTTCTAATAAAATTCCAATTCAAATTAAAACAAACTCTTTCTTTCAAACATATAAAGCCTCACCATAGGGTGGATTGGAGTGCTCACTATGCTTCCTAGTATCATGAGTGCTCCTTACTTATCTTTCTTTGGATCCTAAAATAAGTCTTTCCAATTGAACATTCCCACTTGATTTTCTAAAAATAACCAATTCATTGATAACCTAACCTTAAAATTTTTGTAGATAATTGATTGACTACTTTAATCGAGAGTATTCTTATGAAATCTAATTTTCAAGGTTGTAATTAACTATGGAGGCTTGCCTTCATAGGGAACTAATGAACCCATCATAAAATAAACCTTATTTTACTTTTCCATGTAAAGTAGGGGAAGAATCTCTGGTATATATGAAGACCCATCATGCTTTATGAGTCCTTATTAGGTAATTAGGTCCAATATATGGTGATGTTTCTGTCCTTTGAGATAGTGCATCATACCTTAATGTCATACCTGATCACTTCAATAAGTACCCCCAAAGATCTATGTGGTATCCACTCGACATCTGAAATAAAACACCACATATTTTTGGTAACCTTGCTAATGTTACCAGTGGGCATAAGCTTGATAGAAATGAAATAGTGCCAAGCCTTAGATGCTACTATTAGGCCGACATCATGAAAGTTGATAATTCTTTCTTCCCACCATTTTCATTGCACTTTTGCATTTCCACCAGAAAGAAAATGGAGGATCTCATCAAAATTAGGATGATCATTATAATAAAAAATATATTAATTGTACTCAATATCTCAAAGATTGTAATATGCATTAATAACACTATTATCATAACTTACTAGTTTCTCCCTAATATATGCTTTATTGTCCTAGCCCTCCTATACATTTGTGAAGAACTCATGCACCAGAGATGATCAAGATGTTATCATATGCTTGAGACCTCATCCTATGATCACCCATTCAACACTACCATTGAGATCCTAAGCTCTCCCCGGATCAAGTGTTTGTGGACGAGGGCATTTTGATACCACTCCTCGACATTAACACTAACGAATCTGTTGCCATCACTTGATGCCCTCTTCTTGCTCACTACCTTTCTATGGGACATGATAAAAAATATAAACTTGAGAGAAGAAAAGAGCAGAGAGAGAGAGAGAGAAAGGAAATTTTTAAGTAGAGAAATCGTGGAATGAAATCCTTAACAAACTGGTCCTATTTATAAATTATACCCAAAGACTGCAGACAAACATGGTGCCTCGATGCTAGCCTCTTGAGTGAACTTAACACTACCAAATGTAAAGGCACTAGTCACTATCCCATCTACTTATGTAGTCAAAAGTTAAATTTAATTAAAATAAATCTTGTAACTAAGTTGTACAAAATGGAATGCAATGGCATGGCTCTCTGACCAATACTACGGTGCCAATGAAAATGAGGTTGTCATTTCCCCTTTAATCAATTGTATAACTATCAAGAATCTTGATCATCATGGTGCTACAATGCAACACTGTGGCGCTTGTTAAACGGTGAAACGACAAATAATGTTAGCATCACGGTGCTACCCAAGCCTCGGTGCCTCATAGCTAACATGTGCACATGTCCTTTAAAATGTCACCTATGTAGGATTGGGCTCCACTATAAAAAGCATGATTGTATTCTGTTGCTAGGTGATACATAAATTTTAAATTTACTAAATTTCAAAAAAACATCCTCTATTCGTTTGCCACACAAATAAATTCATATCTGTCCACCATGTGGACAACCCTAATTTTGGCATTCTAAAAATGTAAGTCCAGTATTATATGTGTTTGCCATATGAACACCACATATTCATTTAGACACGCAAATTCAAATCCATCCACCATGTGGATAACCCTAATTTTGATATATTCCAAAAGGGATGTAAGCCCAACCTATTTTGTTCACCATGTGAATGCGTTCGTCACCATATGAACACCTTATAATTTGTTCACCACATGAACACTCTTACACTATTGATCTCATTTTTAGTGGTGTGGCTAAGGAAGTTTTATGGCATGGGGTGAAGTGGACATCCCATGGTTGGTAAACCAATGGCTTTCCAAGGTGAAGTTGACTTCATCGTGGTTAATGGCTAGATGAGATAGCCTTGGTTCATGATTGGCCAGTTAAGGAGAGCTGAAGGCATGATAAGGGTGTTGCCTTGGCCAAAGGTGGGGTGTGAACTTTACTATTTTGTGTTTTTGTCTCATAACAAACCCTTGGTTCACTTGGAATGGATGAAATCAACCTTAACATAAGTCGGATCAACTTAGGTAGGTGTGGAAGGGTCCAAGGATGATGATATGTTTAGGTTTGGACATAGTTTGATTGGGTTTGACATTTTGATTTATATAGGCTAATTTGGGTTTAATTGGGTAGGTTGATCAAATGATATGTTTATACATATATGCAACTCTTCACGTACTTAATATTGTGATTCTTTTTATTGAAGCAACACAACCTAATAATGAACAAAGAGTTAAACATTTGTTTGAAAGAGATTAAGTACAGCTTCTGAACACCATTGAAATTCATATAGAAAGACATATCCCAATTCTTTCTTACATACAAGCCAAAGAATGAATCAATCTATCAACTCTATTTCATTATTTTGTACATTTAAATTGTTAGAAGTCAAGAGTATCTCTAGATTATCTGAATTGAAAATAAACATTTTTTTAGAATTTTAATTAAAAATTCATTTTTCATTAAGAAGTATCACTATAATCAAATTTTCTTTAATTAGATGGTTGCACTATAGACATGTAATAAAAGGCTTATCAATTCTCATGAAATCATTCCCATCATCATCAATTCAAATAAGAGCACATTATGATCACATTATTAAGAATATTTTCCAATTCCTAGATAAATCCACTAATAATATAGAAGGGACAAGCAACATAAATAAAAAACTCTTTATTATATTATCAACCAATAACAGAGGTTAAACAAAATTAGACCAAGAAATAAAAACCATTAGTTATTATAAGTTAAAGTTTAGTTTGGTCACCTTGCCAACATAAATAGGAAAGGAAAGGAAATGTAGATGCATCCTCGCACTTACCTCAAAAAAAATAAATAAATAATAATAAAATAAAACTATGCAAAGGATCATGGAAAGGTTTAAAAGCCTAATCCCATGCTAAATAATAATAACCAAGGCTCAATTTATTTTCAAGGCAATGTATGTATTAAATGTAATACTATGATTAGTGTACATAGGGGTTAAATTTTCTAAGAAAATATTCTTTTTCCTTCCTAAGACTAATTTTAAGATCGCTCTTTCTTGCCTCCTCAAGAACTCAATTTTATTTGTTTCTCTTTAATCTTATCTTCATATTGTGGCCAATTTTCTGCCAAAATTTATTTGTTTTTAAGAAATATAAGTAATTTAGTACAGATAATTCATTAATAACAAGCCAAACCATTTTCCAAGTAGTGGTGGACCCATATGTTTCTGGGTGGGCAATTGCCCACCCAATATTTATTCTGTACTCACAACCCTAACAAGTGAGATGCAACTCTAAGCAAGCTTTCTTCATCTCGTTCTCTCGTTTCTCTCATTCTCCACATGTCAGTCAATCGGCTTTGCAACTCGCAATATCTCCTCATCTCATTTTTCACCTCTCCCATTCTCCACACATCGAGACAGCCGCCATTGCAACTCGCAAGCCCGAGATGAAAGAACAATGGAGAACCTAGAACGCTAACTAAATGCTAACTAATGAAAGATTTATTTCTCCTTCTTTGCATTAAATTGCTAAATTTTTTTTGATGATTTTGATATCTCCTTCATGAAGGTTGTCAGTGCCACACTTGGTCATTGTAGTTCTTAATTCTTATTTTATTGTATGAATCAGAAAAAAACTTTTTATAATTTTTAGTAATAATTTTTTACTCAATGCTTCTTTGATGAAGTAGTTGTGATCAAACAATCTATTTCTCCTAGTTTTGTACTTTTCCTTATGTTGATTTTTTTACTTTTATTTGATGGAAAATTGTTGTGGATGCTTGAAAATGGATAATTAGATGAGTTTTCAAAACTTAAAAAACTTGCTTTGAAATACTCATAAAATTAAATTTTATTTATGTATGCATTTTGATATAGATTATTTTTTAAATAGTATAATATAATTAAATACTAGAGAATATAAATTGAATATTTATTGCAGAATTTTATTTTATTTTAATTATTAATATTTCCTCAAATATTAACACTAAATTTTTTCTATCGAATAAAGTTAAAAAAAAAAGTTATACAAAAGTTTGATACAACTAAAATTAACATAGACTTTACCAATCTACTATCAATTCATTTCATTGTTCAAACTTTTGACCATTAAAGAAAAGGCAACATATAGTAGACATTAAGTTATATGATTTCTTAGATGGGTACATTTAATATAGTCTATTTTCTTTTGATACTCTATCTCTTCACCTTGCTTGTCTATGATATCATAATTATAGTTTTCCATGGTTTTCCTGTTGTTCGAGAATAGAAATGTATTTCTCTCAACATATGGCAAGACTGATTTAATCAATCATTTGTTTCTCCTCATTAGATTATATATTTACCTTTTTTAGAAGAATAACAATGACATACCAAATAGTGAAAACACTTTTTTGGGATTTTACATATAAAAAATAACACATTAATATTATTTGTCATAACAGATATGGTAAAGTATAAACAAAAATTATTTTAATTTCTTTTGGAAACAAATATTATAATTTCATAACATACTAAGAGTAGTAGATTTTACTGTAGAGGTTGATATTATGGCAAGAATAACATATAGAATTATAGAGATGTTATTGATCATTAAACTTTATATGGGAAGATTAGACATTGGCTGGCATTTTATCATCTTTTAAATGCAATGTATTTTGCCCTAGCTTTAAGTTGTTAAACTTTAACTTGTATTTAAATTACAACAAATTTTAACGTGTATGTAATATTTTTTTTTACTAAAATTAGATTATAATAAATTAGAATAAAAACATTTCCTTTGTAAATAAAATTTAATAATATTAGTTCACCATGGAATAAATTTACAAATAGTAAAAAGGATTAATTAAAATAAATTAAATCATAAAGGAATTTCTGCTAAACTTATTTGATCTACAAAAAGAAATTTTATTAATATTTTGAATATAGCCTAAAATAACATTAATTTTATTAAAATAAATTAAAATATATCTTACTAAAGAAAATCCTTAGTACCTAAAATTGCCTAAATAAATAAAAAAATATTTACAACAAATATGTCCACAGTTAATTTTGTAATACATTTTTAGTAACATTAGGTTACTGCAGCTTAAAAGAAATTTTTTAGTTTTAATATAAAAATTCATCTCGCAAAAGATTCTTTATTAATATTATGAAAATTGTGTAATATATATTTGGTCAAAATAAATTTTACTTATTTTATGAAATTTGGTAAAATAATTTTTGAAAGGTGTGAATTATTACATTAAAATTATCAAAGAATGACATGGATGCTACAAATATAGCTTTTCAATTTAGCTATTAATTTGTCATTAAATGAGAATGACAAAATTACGCAGTCCTCAATCATCATGTGGTTTGGTGTTTTACAACTACGATAAGTTGGACACTAGGCATAGCATATTCTATTTTTGGTATTTGTTTATGATTATGATATGTTCATAACTTTTAAATATTTTCAAATTTTTTGCAGGATAATCATTTATGTATAGTAACAAATAAGTTATTTTCATAACAATTGATGTGTTATGTCATATTCATGGAAATTTTCTTTTTTTTAAAGTTATTTGTTAATTGATTCATTTGACACTTAAAATAGCTAATTTAAATTTCAACTATATGTTATTTTGGTATAGATTAAAATATTTATCATTAAGGAGGCCAAATATGATAAATCAAAAGAAAAAAGAGAAATGTAGTTGTTATGCAACAACAACAACAGCATTTATCCCACCATGTGGTCAACTACATGAATCCTTCTTCTCCATTCTCATTTATTGAAGTACACTAAGGTCATTCTTTATACATCTTAACCAAGTCTTTTAGGTCAACCTACCTTTCTTAACAGGCAAATCAAATGCATCTACTCACCTGGGTCATCGATAGATGCTTTATCTCGCCAAACCATCTAAGAATTCTCTAATCTTATCTTGGAGCTACTAAACTATTTCAACATACTCATTTTACATTTTATCTTTAAGAGTAAAGCCACTCATCCACTGAGCATCCTCATCTGCAACACTTAATTTAGTCTTTTGCTTCTTTTATTCCAACATTCCACACCATAAATTATTATGACTTACCACCATCTTTTAAAATTTTCCTTAAGTTTAAGTGGTACTTTTCTATCTCACATCCGGATGCATTCCCCACTTCAACCATCCAACTTGAATTCTACTAATAACATCTCCATCTATTTCACCATCATTTTGAATAATAGAGCCTTGATATCTGTTTCATGCTTGTGTAAATGTAGTTGTTATAAGTGAAGCTTAAATAAACAACATTTATATTATAGACAAATAGGGTAGTGAAGAATCTCCAAAACTATTTTGCATAATAATTAAAAGAAAAGCTTAGATTTTATCATGTTTTTGAATGATTTCTTTTAAATTAGGTTTCAATTGTTTTATTTCCCTTTTATAGGCCAACGACTTATTGTTTTATAAAGATAAAAACATACTCTTTTAAACTAAGGAGCCGTTTGAGATTACTTTCAATGTTTTGTTTTCTATTTTTTGTTTATGTTTACATAAAAAATATATATTTAGTATTCTTATGATTTTTTTTTGAAAAACAAAAAACATAATATATATTTGGTTTTCTCATTTTTCAAAAAAACCTAAAATATCGAGAGATTAATTATTACATTCTAAAGTTATTTTAAAATGTGGTTGAGAAAAAAAGTTGCTGTTAACATAAATTTAAGCCAATCTATAATGAATTAATAAGCTCAATAACATAAATAATTAGAATAATTCCTAATTAAATTAGAAAATGAAGACACAACATTCCATATAATCAATATAAAAATATCTCATTTTACATTATACAAATATTTGAGAATTCTCAACATCTAGATAAATAAAATAAGATAATTAATAACTAAATTCTATTATGTGCATGATTTCATAATTCTCTTGCAACATGATCATGAAAGAGAGCTATGTACTACAATTGAGATTGAGTAACATCAACTTCAATAATATTAGACAATATACCGATTGATGTAGAACTTCTTTCTATATCAATAATAAAATTTTCATTTTCATACATCTCAAATAATATGTCTAATCTAGATTATTATTTTATAAATTATGCATTGCACAATAAGTAATTATTATATAACTTTGTGTGCATAAATCATAAAAAAGGCATTTTAAAATTTTTTTTAGCTTTAGAACTCTAAAATATTGCTCAATATTTTTTAAAGAGGAATGTCTATAATTAAAATGCTCTCATGTCTTTGAGGTTGAGTATCCTAGTGATAATCATAAAGGTGATATCTTAATCTTCTGGCATGTTGGCATATCGAATTAACTAGATAATATTTTCCTATTTCAAAAAATATATTAATTATTAATAATAAAATTATCAGCAATTTCAAAAAAAATTATTAATTAAAAATACAAGTTAACATACCTTCTAGTGGCATAAAGATTTAATTGAGGATTTGATTTTATTCTAAAAACTTCTATTGACCTCATTTTTAAATGAGCTCTCAACACCTCCATTTAGACATAGGATTCCTCTTAGACTTTAAGAGATCCTTAGTCTTAAGACACATCTAGTGATTAGGTGGATGTCAACCTCAAGACTTAGAAGGGTTAGCCATAGGAATAGGTCATGCCTTAGGGGTGTTAGGAAATTTACCTACCCATAGCTTGAACCACTCCTCACCTACCTTCCTTTAAGTCAAACTCCAAATCAACCTTAATTGATTTCCTACAAACTAAAATCAACTCCATGTGATTGAAACCCATGATTAAAACCCATGATTGAAATTCTTAAGTCCAAAATCTTTCCTAAATCCTTAATTTCCCTCTTAAGGACTTAGCTTAGATCAACTTCAAATCTATTCAAACCCTTGAGATTTTCTCATGATTCATTTATATTCTCATTTATATAGATATATAAATGAAATATAAATTCAAACCAATCAAACTAAACTTAAAATTCAAAATCAATTCATGAAATTTTCCTAAGTCCTTTTAAATTCCTTTTAAAAGACTTAGCCTAAACCATGTTCAAATCATTTCAAATTCATGGGATTTTCTCATAACTTTTATTCTTATTTATATTCACATATATAAATGAAATATAAATATAAATAAATCAAATTAAATCAAAATTCAAGCTTCAAACTCTAAAATTTCTAAGTCCATTAATTTCCTTTTAATAGACTTTTAAATCATGATCAAATCACTTCAAATCTTTGAAATTTTCTCATGATCCATTTTTATTCTCATTTATATTCACATATATAAATGAAATATAAATTCAAACAATCAAAACCAACTCCAAAAATCAAACTCAAATCTATTCAAAATCCAACCTAAGCTATTTAAGTCAAAATCTTGAGCTTAGCCAAATCAACTTCAAACCAAGCCAAATTCTTGATTTTCCTTCATGATTCAATCAAACCTACAATCATGAATTCAAATATAAATATAAACTTTAATCACCAAATCAAAAATCAATTCAAAAATCAAAGTTCAAATCCTTTCATATTCTTCCTTTTGAATATGAAATTGTCAAATGAATCAAAACCATTTGACTTCAAATCACTTGTAAATGGATTTATATTTCAATCATAAGTCCATATACAAGTTCAATCAACTTCAAATCAAGCTTTGACCATATTTGACCATTAGGCTCACTTGACCCAAGTAAAAGTATTTTATGAGGCAATCCTAACCAAATTGGATTGAACTAAGCCAATCTTTGCCTCATTATGATCAACAATCATCATGGGATGATCAATCAACCAAATCCAAACCAAGTCAAACTAGGATTGACCAAGTCAACACTAAACCAAAATGAAACCTAACATAGCCAAAATCCACCAAAGGCCAAATTGATTGAAACCATTAATCTAAGTTCATTCATGGCCTATGTTTGAACTTGACCAAGCCAACATTTGAGCTAGCCAATTACTTGACCCAAGTTGACCCAACTTGACTGAAAAGTCAAAATGGGTCAAAACTTGATCTAAGCAAATTGATTGAAACCATGGGTCAAGTTCATTCATTGTTGAAGTTGACCAAAGCCTCAATAGCCAACTAGACCTAACTATTAATTGACCTTAGACCCAACTTGACCTAAAGGGGTCATGTTGAGCCAAATTTGAACTTAACCCAAATTTATTGGAAACAAAGATGCCAATCCACTCCATATGGATAACAAAACTAAGGTCAACTTGACCCATTTGACCTAAATGAAGCCATATGAGCCAAATTCAAAACTAAACCAAATTGAACCAAACCAAGCCACCAAAACATTTCAAATGGTCATATGAACTTGACCCAACCCTTGGTTTGACCTAATTTGACCAATTGGTCAACTTGACCCAAGTTGACCCATTTTGACCTAAATGGGTGAACATGAGCCAAACCTTATCAAAATGAATTCCTCTCATGAAACTTCAAAACCTAGTTTCTCCACATACCCAACATATCCAAATTAATAAATAAGCAAAATGACCATTCTATCCTAGGACATAGAATAAATTTGGCTAATCCATGGGTTGTTCATGCCCTCTTCATATCCACTTGATACCTTCCTTTACCTCAATGGGACCTAGTGGTGCACCCAATGGTTTGGGTCAGCAAATGGACCCAAGGCCAATCCCGCCCCATAAATTGGCTCATCCAAATCTCTCCTCCTCCCAATTTGATGCACATGGGAGGTTAGAATCCACTCTTTTAAACCGACCATGTGCAAAGAGAAAACAACCTAAACAACCTCCAATTTGAGCAATTGGATCAACAAAGGAGGTGTAGACCATCCATGTGGGGAGATATACTTCCTTTAATTCAATTCAAACTTATCATTCCCTCATTGAAGCTTAGAGTGTTGGGAGAGATCAGCTGAAGCATTCTAAGTGGGATTTGAAAAGTTGCTTTCAATTTTCTCCATTGGAAAATAGCTCCTTTGAATCTTCAATTTCCTCTACACTAAAATCTACTGCAATTCCTCTTACACACTTCCTCTGAGGATTAATTTGAGTGCACCCAAGCATCCATTTGAGTTCCCATAGTAAGGAGAGAAGGAATTGAATCAAAGCCGCAAGGGAGATCAAGTGGTCCAGAGCAATCCACTCAACCCCAACCTGAAAATTTCAACAGGGCCTCATCTCCACGCTACCTCATCGATCTCGAAGTGAGGTATGGAATTTTCAACCACCTAGCATGAGGTGTTGATCTTTGTGAAAGAATTTTCAAGTCATGCAAAATCCACTATTGGTTGCTCCTTAGTAGCTTTAAAACAATTTTGACCAAGCATATCAGCGGATCTTCCCTAGATCAACTCCTTGATCCTGGGGAAGAATGGAGATCTGTCCAACCATGCATTTTGGATGGACAAATTATTCTCATTTTAGAGTTAATAATCCTTTATAAACCAGGATGATCCAGATGCAATCGATGACAAAGATCAAAGCCCCAATCCCTTCCATTTGGTTGGGACAATTAAGTGGGATTCTCACAGCATGATGCATGTAAAGCACGCCAGCGCCCCACCGTGAGTGATATTTGTTTAAGGATTTATTTAATTAAATTCTAATTAATTCTTAGCCTTCTAAAATCATATCTCCCTCAATAAATATCAAAAAATATGAGGTAAAATCCTATGGAAAGATAATTAAACCTAGAATATTTTTAAAATCATTTCAATGGATTTTGAATTATCCTTTTCTCTAATTTTAGGTTTTATTAAAAATTTTATTTTGCTAATTACCTCTTAATTAAATATCTGATTAATCCCAAACTTATTGGGTATATTTTAGGGGATGAATTCTGCCTCCCTTAATTTTCTTGGTATTTATTGAAGGCTTAATTGGGGAAATTACAAATGTGTTTCCTAATTACCCTCCTTATGTAATTAAGGATAATTAGGGTGTGATTAATGATTTTAATCCATTATTAGAGTTGATTAAGGTCATCTAGATAAGAGGTTTAAAAATAATTTTATGGCATTTCCCAAGTTATTCCTAAACTCCTTTTGTTTCCTTAATCTCTTAATTAAGGGTTAATTCATTAATTTCCCTAATTAATTTTAAAAATTCTAAAAAAAAACTTAGAACTTAATTAATCTACTTTGGGTAGATGCTTAGGTGTTTAAGTCTAAGTTCAATTAAATCAAAACCCAATTTGTATGTGTGAAGGGGTGTTTTGAAATTACTTAAGCTAAACCTTAGCTTAATTAACCATTAATCATAAATTGCATTAGGCCCTTTTCTTTTGTGAGTTTTTATGTCAATAGGCTCATAATTACTTGGTTAACTATGCTAAGGTGGTGTAGGTAAGGTTAATTAACTTGTTTAATGCATACCTTAACCTAATCAAAATTTAAAATAAATATAATCATATAAAAATTAAAAAAATATCAAACACATGGGGAATGGGTTAGGAACAACAAACTCAACTCACTTTAAAATTAAATTAAACTCAAACTCAAATATAAATCAAATTAAACAAACTTTGGTTTACTTTAAGCTTTCTTATTCCATAAGTATGTCTTTAGGATTTAATTAAAGTGAATGTGTTTACATGCTTTCACTTTTGATTCTTTCCCAACATGTTAAATTTATATGACATGTGGTTTCATGCATTCATATTTTCAAATTCAAACATAAAATGAAATTGTTCACTTTATGTCAAATTTGCATGTGTTGGCTAAAGTAGAAATATGAGTGGATATTATCACTACTAAATTCAAATTATTTTCAAAACATATAAATCAAATGCCTAAAACTAAAAGTATGCTACTTTTATTTTAATTATAAGCTTGCATGTGAAAGAATATAAAGGATATGCTTAGTATAGGTTTTCCTTCTCTTCTTTTAGTGTAGTTTTGAATAGTATTTGGAAAGATGTATGGTTCATTTGAAAAGAACCTAACATTTACCTAATTCTATATTCTATTCATTCTACACACTATTACTTAAGAAGGATACTTATGCTTGCATATATAAATTGCATAAACAAACAAAATCAAAACAAACTTTTGCATTCTTTCTTTTCCATTCATTTCTTTTGTACACATGTTTGCATTTAAGGAAGTGGTATATTAACCCAATGTGAGGCTTTAAGTAGCCTAAGTAGGTTTTATACCTTACATCCTTAGTTAATAAACTATACTCACTTATTTTCTTAATTTCATGTGTATGTGAAAAATTGGATAAAGAAACCCTTTTCTACTTAAAAAAAAATCATGCATATGAAACTTCAAAATTTCCTTAAATGGATTACTTAGCATGCATCATAAAGTGTGTTAAATATTCTCATATGTATATATATGCTCATTCATATGCATGTTATACATGTTGGGAAAGAAAAGTAATGTGTGTTTTGTGAATTTAGTTCATTTTATTTAATCTTAAAATATCTTTCTTTTGAATAGGTTTGTTTAGAGTTTATCTAAACTTAGGATTAATTAAAACTAAATCAAAAATTCACTAAACAAAACTAAAATGTGAATCTACTTTAATAATTACTTAGGTGGGAAGGAAATTCTTTTCCTCTTTATAACTAAGTAATTAATTATATGATTCATTTGAATCAAATCAAAACATGAAATAAAATCAACCCAAAATAATTAAACAACTTAAATAAAACCCTCCTCTAAGTTGAACATGTTTTCACACTTAGAAAATTTGAACTAAAGTCATAGCTAAGCATACCACACAACCTTCAAAGCACACATTAGCCAAAGTCACCACTTCTAGCTTTAGATGGGAGGTGCATGGTTTGATGTTTGTTTTATTTTAGATATATATTTTGATGATGATGTACCATAGAATGAATGGTAGGGTGATCTTAATCTAGCCATTATTTTTTGCAGGGGATTGTGCTTATGGGGCGCTATCATAAATAAAAAATATAAATGCTTTTGGTTGGAGGTGCTTATACCCCTAAGCATAATCCAATAGGCCAGGTGGACTTAGTCACCCATGTGTGGGGTGATAAGTCCAATATACATACTTGGGATTTGTGGATTATTTTAGCTAACCTTTGTTTTGCGGGTGTTAGAAATTTCATTCATTCCTTTTCATGTAAATTTTACAATTAGATTTTGGAATGATTGTTATGGGATTAGATGAACATTGGTCATAAGATCCTATCTTATGCACATGTGAGGCCTTGGAGCATCCACCTTCCAACCATCAGAAAGAAAAGAAGAGCAAAAGAAGAAGAAAGAAGAAAAAGAATGAAGAAATGAAACTTGAAGACCCCAATAACAATGAGTTCCTTGCTTTGTATGTAATTCATTTGTAATGGGTTGTATAAGGTTAGAGCTCAGCTACCCAATTTTTGGTTTGTACGGGTCGACCACATTTGGCCTTTATTCTTTTGCCTTAGCTTTATAAACTGATTGATGATTTGTTTAGCTTTGCATTAAGTGGCATCCTTTTCCTAGTTTCTTCCTTTGTATGGCCTCGATGTGGATTAGGCTCTTAGGGAAAAAATAAATCTTTACCAAATTTAATAATTCAAAACTAAAATTAAAGAACTCATAACCTCACCAAAGCTTAGGTTTAAAATCAAGATAAAAGAATTAGCAACCCTTTTGGATGAGTATTTCTTTATAACATCATGCACAAATGCATCTTATTTAACTCTTGATTGGAGGACCTCCACCTTTGCGAGAAACTTGGCTTCATGGTAGAAACACACCTCCTCCCTTCTCAAATTTTGGCCCATAATCTCATTTCATTAGACATATGAATCCTATTAGAAGTCAAAATGATTGTGAAAAAATGAAAATAAAATGAAAATTAGATGATGTGAAGACTTAGTCTCTTTTAAGCTATTAGTAGGAAAAATAATAGGACTTAATTATAGGGAAATTGAAACCATTTTCACCTTTTGATTTAGGTTATGCTTTTGGCTCTCAAAAGCTCCCTATATTTAGGTTTGGTTGCTTTTTTCTTGTGGCCCTAAGCATAAATCCTCACCTCTAGGCATTTCCATAACCTTGTATTATGGAATTAAAAATCTTCTAATATAAATTCAACTCAATCAAACTAAATCAATTTCAAAATATAAAGCTAACCATAGATAGTCTGAGATGCTCGCTAGATTCAAGCATCATGAGCATCTCCTACTTATTCCCATTTGGCTTCGATAATAAATCTTTAGTTAATCAATCCCATTTGATCTTCAAAATAAACCATATGATTGATAGTCTTTTCCTATTAAAATTTTTAGAGATAATGATCATTTACCTTAATCAAGAGTTTTCCTAAGGAATCCCCACTCCTTAGATGTAATTAACTATGGGGCTTGCCCTTGTAGGAACTTAATGAACCAGTTTAAAATAAACCCTACTTTACTTTTCATATGTAGGAGAATCTCTAGTACATCAAGAGAGGTCCTTAGGAGTCCTTATTTTGGTGATTAGGTCCATTATAGGGCAGTGACTTCTATCTTTCGAGATAATACACCTTTCCTTAATGTTGTACTTGATTACCTTAATAAGTACATCTATAGATCTGCATGGCATCCTCAAAATATGAATTTTTATAGTCTTGTCTTTCTCTTCTCCCACATTTGAAAGGCTAACATATGAAATTTTCACCATAGATTTTCTACTCTGGGATGGTCTCTCCATCTTTGGTAAATGATCATTCTATTTAATTGGGTTTGTATTTTTTGTATGAACCTTAGACTATCTTTCTTTTCATTGGCACTTGGCTTATTTCTTCTTGTTAAGCTAGCCAACATCTTTATGTTTTTGGACCTCACCCCATGTTAGTCTTAAAACCCTTGGTCCCCAATGGGTAAAAAAAAATCTAAATAAAGAAAACATTTAAAGACTTCCTCTTTATCATCTTTATGATGAAGAAAGGTTCATTCTAAAATAATAAAGACAAAATTAATTTTTCATAAAATTTCTTTCAAAAGCACTCTTCAAAAATGCACTTAATAAAATATATTCACAAAATTTTCTTAACACTCATGTAACAATTTCATTGTTACATGAAATCTTCAAAATAAAATAACAATCTTTTCCAAAAGCATATTCATTTTGATGAAGATTTCATTTCAAATAAAATGAACAATCATCTTCCCAAAATCACAATAAAAAATAAAGTTTTCAAAAGCATACATGAATCTTTCCATTCAATACACTCACACTTATTGAATGAAGTTTCATTTAAACAAAATTAAATTTTCCAAAAGCACAACATCTTCCTTTAATTCATTTTGATGATGATTTCATTTTAAAATAAATGAGCAATCATCTTTTCAAAATCAAAATAAAATGAAGTTTTCAAAAGCACATGATCCTTTCCATTCAGATACTCACATATTGAATGGAAGTTTCATTTCAAATAAAACTAAACTTTTCAAAAAATATATGAACATCTTCATTTAATATACTCAAATTTATTAAATGAAGATTTCATTCAAACAAAATAAAATTATTTGGAAATCCATTTAAACATATCCCATATATGATTAAGTTAGAAATCTCTTTCAAAAAAAAATAATCACACACAAAATAAAAAACTTACATATTTCAAAATAAGATTGACTTCATTCCTACATACCCAAATTTGTTGAATGGGAGTACTTTATTCGAAAATTAAAACCTAAACAATCATACTTTCAAAATTCTAACCACATTTGGATCTTCATTTAAAATACTCAAATTTGTTAAGTGAAGTGTCCAAATCCAAAATAAAAAAAAATAATAATAATAATTCAAAACACATTTGGAACTTCATTTACATACCCAAATTTGTTAAGTTCTAAACCAAAATAAAGATTTTCAAAATTTTGGAACTTCATTAAACATACCCAAATTTGTTAAGTGAAGTCTCAAATCAAAATAAAATTTTTTCAACACATTTGGAACTTCATTTAGCATACTAAAATTTGCTAAGTGAAGTCTCCAAATTCCAAATCCAAAACAAAAAATTTTGAAACAACACTTTGGAACTCCATTTAGCATACTCAAATTTGCTAAGTGAAGTTTCCAAATCCAAAACCAAAATTTTCAAACACATTTGGAACTTCATTTAGCATACTCAAATTTTCTAAGTGAAGTCTCCAAATTCCAAATCCAAAACTAAAAAATATTAAAAATACATTTGGAACTTCATTTAACATACCCAACTTTGCTAAGTGAAGTTTCCAAATTCAAAAAAAACAATAAATTCAAACACATTTTGGAACTTCATTTAACATACCCAAATTTGCTAAGTGAAGTCTCCAAATTCAAAATCCAAAATTTTCAAACACATTTGGAACTTCATTTAGCATAATCAAATTTGCTAAGTGAAGTCTCCAAATTCAAAATCAAAATTTTCAAAATACATTTGAAACTTCATTTAACATACCTTTGTTAAATGAAGTCTCCAAATTCAAAATTAAAAAATTTTAAAACACATTTAGAACTTCATTTAACATACCCAAATTTGTTAAGTGAAGTCTCCAAATTCAAAATTCAAAATTTTCAAAACATATTTTGGAACTTCATTTAGCATACTCAAATTTGTCACTTGAAATAGCTATTTTAAATTTCAACTATATGTTATTTTGGTATAGAATTAAAATATTTATCAAGAAAGTGGCCAAATACGGACATGAAAAATAAAAAAGACAACAAAGGAAAAGAGAAATGTAGTTGTTATACAACAATAACAACTAGCCTTTATCCCACTATGTGGGTCAGACTGCATGAATCCTTCTTCTCCATTGTGTCCTATTATGTGAAAAATTCTCACTTAATTGAAGTACACTAAGGTCATTCTTTATACATCTTAACCAAGTCTTTTTAGGTCAACCTCTACCTTTTGTAACACAAGGCAAATATAATGCATCTACTCTCCTAATAGGGTCATCGGATGGCCGATGCTTTATCTGGCCAAACCATCTAAGGTGACTCTCTAATCTTATTTGCCATTGAGCTTCCATCTTTTTCGAACATATTCATTTTGCATTTTATCTCTAAGAGTCCACTCATCCAGAGCATCCTCATCTGTGCAACACTTAACTTTGTCTTATGCTTCTCTTTCATTGGCCAACATTCCACACCATAAATTATTACTGGACTTACCACCATCTTTTAAAATTTTCCCTTAATTTTAAGTGCTACTTTTCTATCACACAATAGGCCAAATGCATTCCTCTACTTCACCATCCAACTTGAATTCTACGAATAACATCTCCATCTATTTCACCATCATTTTTAATAATAGAGCCTTGATATCTATATCGCTCACGCTTGTGTAAATGTAGCTGTTATAAGGGAAGCTTAAATATAACTTAACATTTATAAACAAATAAGGTCATGACAAATATCCAAAACTATTTTACATAATAATTAAAAAAGAAAAGCTTAGATTTTTATCATGGTTTGAACGATTTCTTTTCAATTAGGTTTCAATTATTTTATTTCCCTTTTATAGGCCAAAGACTTATTCTTTTATAAAAATATACAAAAAAAAATCTTTTATAAACTAAGGAGCCATTTGGGATTACTTTCTATTTTTTTCTTTTTTTTGTTTACATAAAACAAATATTTAGGATTCTTATGATTTTCTTTTGAAAATAAACATAAATATATATTTTTTTTTCTCATTTTTTAAAAAATTAACCAAAACTAAAATATTGAGATTAATTATTACACTCTAAAGTTATTTTAAAATGTGATTGAGTAAAAAAATTTCTATTAACATAAAATTTAAGCCAATTTATAATGAATTAATAAGCTCAATAACATAAATAATTAGAACAATTATTAATCAAATTAGAAAATAAAGACACAATATTCCATATAATCAATATGAAAATGTCTCATTTTACATTATACAAATATTTGAGAACTCTCAACATCTAGGTAAATAAAACAAGATAATTAATAACTAAATTCTATTATGTGCATGATTTCATAGTTCTCTTACAACATGATCATGAAAGATAGCCATGTACTGCAAATGAGATTGAGTAACATCAACCTCAAAGATAAAATAATATACATTGATGCAAAACTTCTTTTATATCAATAATAAAATTTCATTTTCATACATCTCAAAAAATCTCATCTAGATTGTTATATTATACAATTATGCATTGCCCAATAAGTAATTATTATATAACTTTGTGTGCATAAATCATAAAGAGGCATTTTTAAAAAAAAAATAATAATTTAGCTTTTAGAACTCTTGAACATCAATCAATATTTTTTAAAGAGGAGTGTCTATAATTAAAAAGCTCTTCTTGTCTCTCAAGTTGAGTGTCCTAGTGATAATCATGAAGACGATATCTTAATCTTCTCTGGCTTGTTGGCATATCCAGACTTAACTAGATGCAATTTTCCCATTTCAAAAAATATATTAATTATTAAAAATAAAATTATCATTCAGCAATTTCAAAAAAAATTATTATTTAAAAATAAAAGTTTGCATACCTTCTAGCGGCATAAAAAGATCTAATTGAAGATTTGATTTGTATTCTAAAAAACTTTTTGCATCATTTGTTGTCCCCTCTCAACCAAATAGTACATAAGTAAATTTTATATCAAAGCCACATGCACACATTATATTTTGGGTTGGCTTCTTATATTTTTCTTAATGTGGGATTTGATCACCTTTAGGCACATGTTCAGTCACATGTGTTCCATCAATTACATCAATACAGACTTATTTATAAAATTTATGAGTAACCATATTACATTGCTTAAAATAAATACATTAAAAAATATTAAATTTCAACATGACTTAAAAAGGTAATACTTTGGATTATATTTGATCTCAATTGGAATAATGTCAAATGATGGAGGAAAAATTTTTTCAACTCCTAAATGACAAATTTCCTTCAAAGACTTTTTAAAATTATGCAAAATTATTTCCAATGAATCTTGAAATCATTTAGCGAAAACTTGTAAGCGCTCATTCTATGATAAAATTAACAAAAATATTGCAAGTTGCTCTCAATTCAATAATTTTGAGTCTTTCATCAAACCCTCTTCATAATAGTACATAAATTAAACAAAATGTAAGGTTCCATTCTATAATTTTCATAACACAACTAGTTGGTCTCAAAGTAATTCATTGATATATTAATGACCATGAGGACTTGAAGTTCTACATGGTTCTTTAGATAAATAATGCTTATTATAATCATCAATATAATTAAGAAATAGGTAAATGAAATTTCTCATCATAATCACTTTTCAAAATCTGAATTTGAACTCATTTGTTTCATGTTATGAAGATGAAGTAAATAGTAAAAGATTAATTTCAATAGTAACATTCATAGAAAACATGGAAGAAATTACTATTGTTGAGTAATAGTTGTGTTGATTACTAAAAGAAAGTAGAGTGGAAAAGAGAAATGATGGAAAAGAAAGAAGTTAAAATCCACAATCACTATCACAATAATTATAACTAATAAAAGAAGCCTCAATGTCATAGAAACTAAGTAGACCATAAAGCTATATTATACTAATTCCATTATATTATTGCTCAAAAGAGAAAACATCAAGAAAAAGTTAAATGTGTATTTATTAATACTACATGACATCATAATATTCAATTATTTTAAAGTAAGAATCCAACCCATCTTGCTACATTCTAGCATATGAAAAAACATTTTCATCCATTTTGGATCTTCCTGAAACTTTTGCAAGGTCATAGAGTGGCTCACGTCATCTAGATCTTCAATCAAATTAACAAAAAACATGCAATCAATTAATAATCATTTGATTGGTTCACATGAAGATCTAGATGACATAAACATTCTCTTTTTCATAATGTCAGCCTTTCTTTTAGAATTCTCTCTCAATATGTGCAATGTATTAGTAATAATACCTGAAATATTTATCTTCTTTCATGTTTTAAAATTAGCTTTCTCTTAAATGCAACAACATCATATTTATCTTTATTCATAGATTCATCTATAGATTTTATTTCACTTTCCTCAGCCTCTTTTTCTTTAGTGTCTGAAGAAAGTTTGGTGAATGGATGTTGAAAACTACCAGTTGCAGTAGTGTCACCACAAATCTAGCATAGACTCTCATACATTGGGCATTCTTTTTAAAAAAATTTTTCACTTTTGTTGATCTAAATATTATTAAATAAATATATTTAACATAAAAAAAGTAATGAATATGAGTTTTGAAATTAATATTTTATTTACTACCTTATATAACTTGGAGGAAACATCTTTGAATGCTATCACTTGTCCTGTGGTAGCATTATAATCAATTTCAATTTTCTTTAGTAACTTAGAAAAGTCCCTCCAATGAGTTCTAAGAGTGTTGAACTTATTTTTTTTCAATTGTTCTTGTTTGTATTTTATTTTTGTTGTTATTTCAATACCATGCAAAATGCATGACCATGTTGCTTGATTAAAAGTAATTGTTTGCCTATTTTCATTAATGACCTCATTTTCCATATGTTGGATAAAACTTTGTTGATTTTTATTAGACCATACTTCTTCTTAACTTGATGTCATTATATCAACAATATCCATAATTTATCAAACTAAAAAAAGATTTACTTTTCTACTTTATAATTGATCAAAGTACAAATAATTCTAAAATTATAAAGTATATAAAGCATGGCTTTTGTATATGAGTATGAATGTGAATTAGTTCAAAAGTCTAAAGTAGCACAAAACATTGTTAATGAAACTTTTAATATCTCATGTATATAAAAAAATTATTACAAGAAAATCATTGCTGATAAATCTGATATGCTTGTAAATGTTTTTTTGACAAGACAAGTTAAACTTCATCAAAATAAGATTCTTTTTACAATAAAAAATAACTAAGGAAAATCATTGTAGGTAAATAAGATATTTCAAAATTTGAGTATTAGAGACATGCATCTAAAATCCATAAGAAGGTGATGTGAAGTTATTAAGACGAAACCATGCTACAAGATGCTCCTAACCTCAGCAACCATGGAAACAAGTTTGATAAGATGTCATAATAAACACATTAATTATCCATTATCAATAATTGCAATGAATTCTTTACCTAAAAACTATTTTTGATATTCAAACCAAAGGTAGTATCTTTCATATGCATAAAATCTTAGCTCATAAGCTACCTTGTTGTAGCAGTAGAGCAGACTTGATGAAAAAGCAGAAATTGCCAAACTAATTAAAAAAATACTACATGATACATGTAAAAAAAAGCCTTAGAGGTGATCATAAGATGTGAGATATGAAGCTACAACTTTCAAGGAATGCTGAAGAAGCAAAAAACTTTAAGATTTTGATGTATGAGACATTATAAAATATAAACACTCTAATCAAAACTTAGTCTGTAGATATTTAAAGCAGTCTAGGAAAATATTCCCTGGAATCAATTGGAGCTCACCATCGACTAAATTGCACATTTGGTTTGAGGTAAAAATCATTATTTTCTTAATAAAAGATAAACATGTCATGAGAAAAACCTCAACAAATTAAAAAAACCACATGTTGTTGTGTGTATTGCCATCAAAAATGGAAAATCATATAATATAGTCAAAGGAAGAGAGTGTCTCAAGAGATTTGATTAGAGATACTTGTATCATATTATAAAGGAATTTTTGTGAGCAAAATTCCATCAATGAAATTTAGTAGAGATAATAGTTTTGATTTTAAACTGATAATTAAACTAGAATGAAAGTGCAATAACACACATACAAAAGCCCCTAAGAAATATCCAATAAAAATATAGGAGATGATTGGGAAAAAAAGGATAATGTAGAAACAAATGAGGAATTTTGGATATATAATATATCATTTGGCATTAGAGCTAACTTTGACAATGAAATTATTTACTAAAGAAATTCCATGTTTACTAGCATTTTGGTATGAAGCCATTACTCCATATAAATTTTACTTCTTAATAAGAATAAGAGAAACCCTCTCATTAACAACTTGGAGCATATTGATTGCATTCAAAACTTGGATATAGTTAAACCAAGAGATAGGTTTCCGGGATGATAAGAAGATAAAAATATTAGATAGATTTATTAACTCAAAATGTAAGCATGAAAAATTCATTATTAGCAAACATAATTTTGAGAAAGATTGATGTTATGGATATTCAGATATATGAAGCTCTTAGTGAATTGAAAAGAATACTATATAATAAAGGATAAAATAAAAATTGATTACTATAATTTTGAAAGAAGAAATGGAAGATAAAACTTGAGAACATAGAATTTGTAAAGTTATTTACTCTTGGAGCTACTTCAATCTTTTCATGTAAATATTCATTTCAAATTTTATCTCTAAGCATAAATATACTTATAGTTGTAACACCTAACACTCAATTTTATGCTTCTCTTTTATTGGCCAATATTCTGCTCCATAAAGCATTGTAGGTCTCACCACAATATTATAATATTTTATCATAAGATTAAGTGGTATTTCCCTATCATACAATATTTATGGTGCATTCCTCCACTTCAACCATTCAACTTGAATTCTACTAATGAAATCTCCATCTATTTCACCATCAGAAATAGATTAACAAATGAAAATAAATCAATTTCCATTAATGTAGGCCAAATCATAAGGTTTAGTGATCCATAATAATTTATGAATGGGTACTCATAAATAAAATGTAAGGTCATCAATAGAAGTCTCTATCAAAATAATTCTTTTGGATAAATAACATAGAGACCTCTAATGTTGAACATTTTGTTGGCATCGATGAAAACCCTTCCTTCACAATCTTAGATGGAATAAGGAGAAGAGTGCTTTTCACTATAATTTATGGAATCTAAATGCAGATAAAATGTGCAAAAATCCTAAAATTCTCATACTAAATTCAATTATTGTTATAAAGGAAACAACAAGAACTAGTGAGTATTTTTGCTTTAATGGAATCACCTCAAGAGCCATATGTACTTAGCACTAAAATATTACTTAGAATGTTTGGGTAAAGAGACATAACATCTCACTGAGCCATAGGATATGCAAATATCATAACACAAGTAAAGGACTTAGGTAATTTTTTAAGGATAATGTGACTGACACCATAACTTTAGGGTTAACGCATAGTGCCAAGCTCCTAGATTTTCAGCCTATTCATGAACATGTTGTCATTATATCTTATTTTAATATGTGCTCAAAAATTTTAGTTAAATCCTAAAGTGATAAATCAACATATGCAATCATACAACAATAAAATAATGAAAGGAATTTTATTTGTAAATTTTAAAAGTATTAAAATTATAAAAGTTGAAAGTATAAACAATGGGTGGAAGTTAATAATCATACTTGTCAGCCTCTTTCTTCCTCCTGCATTCTGTAGACATAATCATACTAAAGTATATAGTTGAGGAGATTTATTTGCAAGATTTAACTATGGAATATGTAGATATTGAACAGTCATGTAAGAGAATTGCATCTATTTGATCCATATGATAATCAAACATGAGCATCCTACATGACTACTCTTATCCATTTCTTAAGTTGACTTGAGCCAATTTCTTGGAATTGCTTGACTAACTTGGAAGATTAAGGTCAAGGTCAAAAGTGTCTCACTTCAAACCCAAATCCTCTAGTTATAGGAGCATTTTGAATGAGTATTTCATTATACTTTCCCCCTTTTTATAATTTTTAATACTTTTTAAAATTTGCAAATAAAATTTTCTGCGGTACATAAGGATACTAAGGTGTAGTAGGAGGGAGACTTGGTTCAGATTTGCAAGATTGCAACTATGGAATATGTTGACCAGTGCAGTATTGAACTGAGTCATGTAAGAGAATTGCATCTGTTGTTGATCCATATGATAATCAAACTTACGCCCTGAGCCTCCTACCTATGACTACTCTTATCCACCCTTTTCTTAAGTCTGTGACTTGACTGCCAATTTCTTGGACTTGCTCGACTATGGACTTGGAAGATTAAGGTCAAGGTCATGGAAGTCTCTCTCACTTCAAACCTCGACCCAAATACTCTAATTATCCCCTTTGTTATAGGAGCATTTTGAATGAGTATTTCCTTATCACCCCCCTATTATTAACCTCACTTTTGGAGTGAGGATTCATCCTATCTTAGACTTACGAGTCTTCTAGACACTAGAATCTCCTTAGTCAAAGGTCACTTCTAGTTATTAGAAGAACACTAAACCTAAACCTAAAGACTTAGGAAGGAATAAAAGGCTATGCCTGGACAAATAGGGGATCTACATATCTTAGCTCAACCCATTATCTATCCCTTAATTATATTGAAACCAATTCAACCAAACCTAATTAGTTTTCATTTCATATCCAAGCTCCAAGCCAAAGTGAATTGAATTCAAACCCACCTTGACCCCATAATCCAATCTTATGGATCAAACCTAAGCTCCTTCAATCAAATCAAACTCAATTGATTTTCACAAAAGCACTTCAACCATTCAAATCTATTTCAAATCCTTCCAAAGCCTACAATCAAACCAATTTGATCAAACCATTTCAATCAACTCATTTGAACCCAAAATGTTCAAATGAGACAAAATAATTAAATCCAACCAGCCAAAGCCATCAATCAATCTTAAATTAGTTATTAAACTTAATTCAACTCAATTCAACCTAATCCAACTCAAATTGTCCCATTTAGTTCACTTGACCCAAAGTGACCTAAAGCGCCCATTTGATCCAAACTTTGATCCAACCCAAATTGGATTGGATGAGCCCATCCAAAACCTTCTACAAAGATTATTGATCACCCTTGATTGTCTAATTACAATCAATTGGGTAAAACCAAGCTAATTTGATCACTTGACCCAAGTTGACCCATTTAGCATATATGAACCAAATTGAACCAAATCTCATTCCAAATCAAATCAATTGAACCCAATGATTCCTACCATTCATAAATTGATCATTGAATATGATTCAACCATCAATCAAGCCAAACCAAGCCTAATTGGCCCCTTGACCCAAGTTGACCCAAGTTGACCCAATTTGACCTAAAGAGCCAAATTGGGCCAAACCTCAATCCAATCCAAATTCATTGAAACCAATGACTCAAATTAATTACATAATGATTATTAAACATGATCCAAGCCTTAATTGAATCCAATTTGTCCAAGTCAACCCAATTGACCCATTCTTCCCAATATGACCTAAAGGGTCAAATTGGTCTAAATCATTCCTAAATCCAAATTAATTGAAGCCAACACCTAAAATCATCTTAAAATCATCAATTGAATCTAAACCAACCCCTAACCCAAGCCAATTTGGTCAATTTGACCAAATTTGTCAACTTAGCCCATTTGACCCATATGAACCCATATGAGCCAAATTCAAATCCACTTCAAATCAAATCAAACCAATTGAACCTAAACATCCCAAATGATCATTTGAATGTGGCTCAACCCTTGGTTTGACACAATTTGACTAATTGGTCAACATAACCCAATTTGACCTAATTTGACCTACATGAGTCAAATTGAACCAAACCCAACCAAACTAACTCCAAACTTATTCAAACTTGGCATGACCCATCCTTAGGTCGCCATGGGTTAGGCCAAATTAAACCCAACCCATTTCAAATATGAATTAGCTTAAAACTCATTGGGTTAGCCCCTCTGAATGGGACAAAATTCCCATTTGGATGGTCAAACCCACTCTCCTTAGTAGCCACCCTAAGCTCAAATGGGACATGAGGACTATTGGCTCACCTAACCCAAAGCTGATTGGGTCAACCATGAGCCAAGTGTAGGTGAGCTAACCAGAACTGCCACATTGGAACACTTGGAGGATGTGGTACACTCCACCTCAGCCCTTGCCAGCCCACTTCCTCTACTCAACCACTCAAGGTGCACCACCGCACCTCACTGCCATCCCTGACTACCTGCACCTGCCGGACGGCTACCAAAGGCTGATTCGATCCGAACCATTGGATTGATTTGGTGGGGAGTATACTCTTCCCCATCTCATTCCAAACATCCAAAGAGCTTTAATGAGTCGAGATGAGCTTCCCTAGAGCCTTCCCGAGATCCCTTGAGCCTCCCATTGCCGACGAGATCAAACCCAGTGAAATGGAGCCTCTGCTCCATCCAACTCCCCCTGAACTCCACCAAAGCCAAATGAACCCCACCAAATCCAAATAAACTCCACGCACACCTTCTCCAAGCTTCGATGAGGTGGAATGAATCGATTCTCGATCGATTTGAGTACTGGAGATCACCCCTAGACCAACTCCGGTGACATTTTTGGTGGCCCTTGGTCCACATAGCCACTGGTAGGGAGGCAACTCACAAGCTTCACAACAAGACTTCACATCTATAAGACAAAGCTACCTTAGTTGTTGGACCACTGGTCTTGAGCTTTGGTGAGGTATTTTTGGCAAATTGTAGAAATCCCTTAACGTGTTGGTCTTTTATGAAAGAAATCAAGATTTCATGCAATTTCAACCATATGATCTCCTTAGATCTATCCCTTGAACATTTGAGTCAATTTCAATGCCTCACAAGCTCCAATGATCTTAGATTGACCAGAGGAAGGCAGATAATGTCCATCTTTTAGGGCTTGTGGATGAAGGATCATCCAATATCCATTCTATGTGATTAAAATAGATGGTCATGATTAATCTGATTAGATATATCTGATTTATCCCTTAAGAACCATGGAATTAATCCCCACCATCTGATCCGAGATTGACGAGGGATGCATCAAGCCGACTCAAAGACTCCATTGTTAATCCAATCATGGTGCCACATGGAAAGTGATGCCACGTTAGCTCCAATGTGGCGTCGACCAGATTAGGGGTTAATTAAAATAAAAATGTAATTAATTACTCACAAATTTGAAAATTCATAACTAATTATTGAAAAATCCTAAAAACATAAGTAATCCCATTTTGGAAAGGGTAAATAGAGGAGAATTTAATAAAAGTAACTCCCTTATGGTTTTAATAGTGAATAAAGCTTAATTTGGGCTTGAAATGTTTTCTTAATTAGCTTAATTATTTGGCCAATTGATCTCAAATCTAAAATATTGGTTTAATGGGATGTCCTCTACCTCCCATAATTTTCTTGGGATTTATTAGCTAGATAATTGGGGGAATTTAAAATTTAAACCCTAATCACCTTCATTAAGTGATTTAATAACTATTTAAAGTTATAAATAGTATAAATTAGTTAATTAAACATGGTTAAGATTTGTTAATAGTGGAATGATGAAGGTGAATGGTTAAGACCTCTTTCTTAATGGTTTCCCTAAATTCATTTCATTTGAAAAAGTAATTAACTGAAGATTTAATTAATGAATTAATGGAGTAATTAATGATGAAATTAATCAAATTGAAATGATAATTACTTTGAATAATTAACATTCAACTCATGGGTTTCTTTTATGTGTTCAAAAATATAAAGACCTTTAAAGAAGTTATTATTAATTTATGGTCGTGGGAAAATCATAAGAGTACTTCGCTTAGTTATTCCCTTAATCAAATTAACACTTAAGCATGAGCCTATTGCATTAGGTCCATTAGGAGCATTGCAATTTTAATTTCACATTTGTGTCTTTTGCTCTTTGAGTTTAACAGTTCAAACCCAAAACCAATTTGTATGAGAAGCTTTGGTTTTCCTTAAATGCTTTTATTCAACTTGATTGTACTTAAGAATTAATGTGATTGAATGCATTATGTGGCTATGTTTAATTATTTCTTTTCAATCATTGAAAATGTTGTATGCCATGTGATATCATGCATTCATGTTTTCTAAAATAAATAAATAAATAAAAGAATCAATGGAATTTATTTCTATGTAAGTTGCATGCGTTGGATTAATCCTATTATATGTGTGGCTATTATCAATAATAAATTTCAATAGCTATTTTCAAAGTTATAAATTGATAATGAAGATTTAGAGTTGTGATTAGCTATGAATATTCTATATGATTTGCATGTGTTTATAGCTTAAACATGTAAACATATTGCTTTATCAATATAATTCATGTATTGGGGTTTACATATGTTTGAATGATAATAAGTATATAGCCTGGACATCCCCAAAAAAATATGAGGCTTTAAGTAGCCCCACGGAGGTCATTGATTATCTCACTTCCATGGTCAACAAAGACACATACTCATTTAATTTCATGTTTATGTGTGATTGTACTAGAATTTGGATAGAACTTTTCTTTACATGTGTAAATGTTTAACTAAAACAAAATCTTTTGCATGGCTTTCATTTTTATGGTTGTATACTCATTCATATGGATTTAAGAAAAACAAATATATAGTCTGGACATCTTGGGAATACGAGGCTTTAAGTATCCCCATGAAGGTCATTGATTATCTCACTTCCATGGTTTAAACTACATCATGTACTTGCTTAAAGCTTTAATACATGTGTGTGTGTATTTAGCCAAGGAATGGAATTCTTCTTTTCTACCTACAAATATGCATTAATAATCATTTAAGTATGCCAAAATATGTTGCATGTAAAGGTATAGTAAGTCTTAAATTATATGTATGATATCGATGATGAAAAGGAATAATATAACATCCTCCATGTGATAGTGATTCAATTCCATTAGTCTTAAGAGGCCTTTCATGTTTGAATATGTTTCTTTAAGGTTAACCCAAATCTAGGAATAATAAAATATTTAATAAATCATTCACTAGAAGGAACCAAATCATAACAACATGCTTTAAAAATAACTTAAGTTATGGATGAAGAGGGTTAAGCCTCTTTCTTCTCTTTACAATACTTAGTTGCTAAGTAAATACCAAATGAAACAAAAGAAAATACAAATTAAAATCCACCAATCCCTTAAATAACTTGAAATGAAACCACCCTAAATGTATAACTTAAACAATTCCAAAATTTAAATATTCATAATTCTAAAGCTTGGCTAAGACATACCACATTAAGCTTAAGCACACATATTAGAATGCTAAGTCACCACTTCTAGCTTTAGGTTAGGATGGTGTATGTAATGATGTTGTGTTTTATTTTGTGATGTAATGTTTTAGGATGTTGAGGTTATGATTCATAGATTGAATGTAAGGTCGTTGTTAGTCTAATGTTATTTTCTTTAGGGGATTATGCTAATGGGGTCACCAAAATAAATATAAATTCTTTTGCTTGTGTGGTGAAAATATTTTTCCTCCTTCATCTATCCTTTTGAAGAGGATAAATGAAAATAGAAATATACACCTTTTGGGACACCACGTAGATCCATAGATGTTCTTATTAAGGTGATCAGATATGACATTGAGGAGAGGTGTACTATCTCGAGAGATAGAAGTCACCACCCTACAATGGACCTAATCACCTAAGGACTCTAAGACAATGGGTATATGTAGAGATTCTTCCCCTACTTTATATGAAAAAGTGAAGCAGGGTTTATTTTAAACTGGGCTCGTTAAGTTCCCTATAGGGGTAGGCCCCCATAGTTAATTACATCCTAAGGGATGGGATCCCTTAGAATATTCTCAATTAATGTAAATGATCATTATCTTCAAAGATTTCAATAAGTAGGACTACCAATCGATTAGTTTATTTTTTGAAGATCAAATGGGATTTATCAAGGAGGGGGAGTTATTATCGAAGCCAAAGGAAGATGAGTACGAGATGCCCACGATGCTAGGAAACCTAGCGAGCATCTCAAACTATCCTATGGTTAGGGTTTACATTTTTGAAATTGATTTAATTTATTTTGAGTTGAATTTTTATTAGAAATTTAGGACTTATGATTCCATAACACAAGATTATGGAAATGACTAAAAAGTGAGGATTTATTCTTATGGCCCACAAAGGAGAGAAGTAACTCAGAACCTAAATCTAGGGAGCTTTGGCAAGGGCCAAAAGCACAAACTAAATCTAAGGAAAAAAATGGGTATTTGGATTGCCTCCACAAGAGAGGACAAATCACCCGACTGCTTGGACTTACAACTTTCTAGGGGTGGCTTCCAACTAACTCTCCCTATGATTTTAAATTCATGTAGGCAAGTCGTATGGTTTATGGAAGATGGTCATGCTGTTATTCATTTAGAAAGAGACTAAGTCCTTAAACTCACTCCCTAAAGAGACTAGATCATGTAGGGATATGCTTAAAATGATCTAACTCTAATGCAATTCAGATTTTATTTTATTTTTATTTTTGGACAATCATTTTGACTCAGGCTAATAGGATTCATATGCCTAATTCATGAGAAATGAGATTATTGGCCAAAATTAGTGAGAAGGGAGGAGGTGTGTTTCCACCATGGCTCTCAAAGGTCAAGCCAAGTTTCTCTAGCAAAGGTGGAAGCCCTCTAATCAAGAGTGAAAATATTATGCATTTGTGCATGATGTTATTAAAGTACTCATCCAGCTAAGGAGTTGCTAAATCTTTTATCATGATTTTAGCCTAAGCTTTAGGATAGGTTATGAGTTCTTTAATTTTAGTTTTGAATTATTAAATTTGGTAAAAGATTTATTTTTTCCTAAGAGCCTAATCCACATCCAGGCCATACATAAAGCAAAGAAGAAACTAGGAGAAGGATGCCACTTAATGCACAAGCTAAACAAATCATCAATCAATTTATAAAGCTAATCGCAAAAGAATAAGAGGCCATTGTCAGGTATGATCGGACAAACTTGAAAAAAAATTGGGTAGCCAAGCTCTACCCTTATACAACCCAGATTACAATTGAATTAAATATAGTTAAGCAAGGAATTCATTGTTATGGGGGTCTTCAAACTTCATTTCTTCATTCTTCTTTTCTTCTTTCTTCTTCTTTTCTTCTTTTTTCTTGGTTCCTTCTTTTGGATGGTTGGAAGGTGGATGCTCCAAAGGCTTCACATGGCATATAAGATGAGATCTTATGACCAATGCTCATCCTAATCCCCATAACAATCATTCCAAAATCCTAATTATAAAATTTACATGAAAAGGAAAAGTAAATCTAGCTAACACCTGCAAAATAAAGGTTAGCTAAACAAACCACCAAATCCCAAGCATGTATATTGGACTTATCACCACACACATGGGTGACTAAGTCCAAATGGCCTATTAGATTATGCTTAGGGGTATAAGCACACAGACAAAAGCATTTATATCTTTATTTATTATAGCACCCCTTAAGCATAATCCCCTACAGAAGATAATGGTTAGACTAAGATCACCCTACCATTCATTCTACGCACATACATCCTAACATCCAATCTAAAACATATATCACAAAACAAAAGCAAGCATCAAACCATGCACTGCCCTAACCTAAAGCTAGAAGTGATGACTTAGTCTAATGTGTGTGCTTTGGTGGTTTGTATGGTATGCTTAGCTATGGCTTTAAGTTAGAACTTTTTAAGTGTGAAGCATGTTCAACTTAGAGGAGGGTTTCATTTGAGTTATTTAATTATTTTGGATTGATTTTATTTTTATTTTTTGATTAGGTTCAAGTGAATCCTACAATTAATTACTAAGTTATAAAGAGAGGGAAAGAGAAGTGAACTTCTATTTTCTTCCCTAACCTAAGTAATTTCTAAAATGGATTTTTGTTTTTGGTTTTGTTTAGTGAATTTTTTGATTAAGTGTTTTAATTAATCCTAAGTTTAGATGAACTCTAAACAAACCTATTGAAAAAGAAGGGCATTTTAAGATTAAATAAAATGAACTAAATTCACAAAACATACATCACTTTATTTCTTTCCCAACATGTATAGCATGCATATGCATGAGTCCTAAGAATATCTATACACATAAATGAGAATGTTTAACACACTTCATGATGCATGCTATGCAATTCATTTAAGAAAATTTGAAAGTTTATGATGCATGATTTTCATTAAGTAGAAAAGGGATTTGTTATCCAATTTTCACATGCACACATGAAGGTAAGAAAAGCATAAGTGAGTACAGTTCCATTGTTAACTAGAGGTGTAAGGTACAAGATATACTTAGGGCTACTTAAAGCCTCATGATCTCAGGATTGTCCAGACTAATATACCACTTTCCTTAAATACAAACATGTGTACAAAAGATATGAATGGAAAAGGAAGAATGCAAAAGTTGGTGTTAGTTGTTTTAATTTTGTTTATGCAATTTATATGTGCAAGCATAGGTATCCTTATTAAGTGATAGTATAGGAATGAATAGGATGGAATTAGGCAAATGTTAGGTGCTTTTCAAATGAACCATACACCTTGCCAAATCCTATTCAAAACTATACTAAAATAGAAGAAAAGGAAAATCTACACTAAGCACATCCTTATATTCTACTCACATACAAACTTATAAGTAAGATATGAGTAACATACTTTTAGCTTTGATAATTGATTCATATATTTTGAAAATAATTTTAATTTAATAGTGATAATAGCCACTCATATTATTACTTTAGCCAACATATGCAATTTGACATAAAGGAAACATTTTCATTTTAAATTTAATTTTTGAAAAGCATGGATGCATGAAACCACATGACATACATATTTAACAGGTTGGGGAAGAACTAAAGTAATGAAAGCATGTAAACACATTCACTTCAATTAAATCCTAAAGACAATCTTATGAAATAAGAAAGCTTAAAGTAAATCAAAGTTTATTTAATATGATTTTTTTTGTTTTGAATTTGATTGAATTTTGAAAATATGAATTGAGTTTGTTGTTCCTAACCCATTCCGACAAGTGTTTGATATTTTTGTTCAATTTTTATATGATTAGATTTATTTTATACTTTGATTAGGTTAAGGTATGAATTAAGCATGTTAATTATCCCTTACTTACGCCACCTTAGAATAATTAATCAAATAATTATGAGCCAATGAGATGACATAAAAACTTACAAGGAATTTAAATTTGCAATGCTCTTAGGATGAAAGGGGCCTAATGCAATTTGGCTCATGATTAATGATTAATTAAACTAAGGGGTTTAACTTAAGTAATTTCAAAACACCCCTCACACTATGAGTTTAGTTTTGATTTTCTTAATTGAACTTAGGCTCTTGAACACCTAAGCATCAAACAAAAGTAGATTAATTAAGTTTTGGAAGATTTTAGAATTTTTTTAGAAATTAATTAAGAGGTTAATTAGTGAATTATCCTTAATTAAGAGAGGATTAAGAAAGAAAAGGGGTTCAGGGAATAGCTTAGGTGAAATGCCCCAAAATTATTCCCAAAACCTCTTATTCACTAGATCAAACCTTCATCAACTTCAATAAGGGATTAAAATACTAATAAAACCCTTAATTATCCTTGATTACATGAAAGGGGTAATTAGGAAATGAATTTGCCCCCAATTAAGCAACCAATAAATCCCAAGAAAATTATGAGAGGCAGAAATCATCCCCAAAATATACCCAAGAAGTTTGAGATTAATCAGTGTATTAATTAGAGAGTAATTAGCAAATTAATATTCCCAATAAAATCTATTAAAACTAATTTTAGAATATTTTAGATTGAATTATCTTTAGTGATAATTTACCTCATATTTTTCTAATTTTCTTTAGGGAGATATTAATTTTTGTAGTTTAGAGGATTAATTTGATTTATTTAACACTTAAATCCAATGGCGTGACACGCAGGTGATGACTCAGATGTGCTTTACACATGTCAAGCAACAAGCAACCACTTAAATGTTTTGTCACAGTGCCACGTGGAGGCGGTGCTACGTGGTTTGGTATCCGCCATTTGATCAAAAATCGAATGGCCAGGAATTAACCTATGATTTAGAGGGATGAAATAGGTGTGCATTTAATCTTCTGTCCATCCAAAACATGTGGATGGACAACCAGAGATCACCCAAGTTCTTCCCTGAGGAATAATGGGGACTATACACTTTTAAAGGGAAGATCCGAGCTCGATTGAGCTCAAATTAAAATGAAATCTTGGACACACCATCTAACCCTAATGATAATCACATCTAACGGTTGAAATTTCATACCATTAACATTTCTTTCACAAAGGACCAACACACATGGAGTTTAGTGGTCAAAAAATGTCTAACCTCACCGGTGCTCGATTCCCTTGGAGGAGCTTCATCTAGTTGAGATGAAGCTGTGGTGAAAGTTTTAGCTCCTGAGGTTGAGTGGACAGCTTTATGGACCAACTCCTCCTTAGCTTCCTCATGACTTTGATCTAGCTAAGCCTTCCTTTGCCTTTGGAGCTTGGGAAAAGGCTTGGGCAAGCTCGACTTGACCCTCTGGTGGTGTGTGCAAAGGCAATTTGGTTGAATTGGAGTGTGGAGAAAGTTTGCAAATCAATGGAGCTCCCTTATTTTACATTGAGGAAAACTGAGAATGGAAAACTCAAAATCCTTCTATGAAGCTTAGGATCACTCTAGGATGGCTCCTAACACTCTCCCTTACTCAATCAAACTAGCATGTGTTGAATTCAAGTGGAATTAGGGGGAGTATATCTCCTCCTATGGCAATCAAACAGACAAAGTTCTACTTATCATTTTGATCCAATTGACCTTAGGCAATGGGTTGTTTGGTCTGTTAGAAGCTTGTACATGGTCAATTTGGGCTAGGGAGTCAAGTGGTAACCTCCCATGTGCTTCAAAATGAGTGGGAGCATGATTCCCATATGGCCAATTTGAGCCATGTGCTTGGTTTTGGCCTTGGGCCAAGTTAGGCTGACTCAAACCCATTGGGTTGGGTGCACCACCCTCCATAGGGTTTACTTGACCTATTAGAAGGTATCAAGTAGGTATGAAGAGGACTTGACCAAATTCCACATGGATTTGACCAAAATTTTGTTCTATAACATAGGGGTAGAATTATCATTTGGTTGATTTTTGAATTTGGATATGTTGGGTATGTTGAGAAAATAGGTTTGGCCAAGTTTCATTGGATTTGGAGTTCATTTGGTATGATTTGGCTCATGTTGACCCATTTAGGTCAAAATGGGTCAACTTGGGTTAAGTTGACCAACTGGTCAAATTGGGTCAAACCAAGAGTTGGGTCAAGTTCATATGACCATTTGAAATGTTTTTGTTACTTTGATTTGATTCAATTTGGTTTAGGTTTGAATTTGGTTCATATGACTTCATTTAGGGCAAATGGGTCAAGTTGACCAATTTGACCCATTTAACCTATTTGAGCTAGGTCATGGGTTGGTTTAGGTTTGGTTAATCATATGAAGTGGATTGGTACTTTGTTTCCAATCAATTTTGGTTAAGTTTGAATTTAGCTCAACATGACCCAGGCCAAGTTGGGTTCAAATCAAGTTAGGTCTAATTGGCCAATTAAGGCTTTGGTCAAGTTTAACAAGTGATTTGGAATGAACTTGACACATTGGTTTCAATAAATTTGACTTATATCAAGTTTTGACACATTTTGACTTTTTAGGTCAAGTTGGGTCAAGTGGGGTCAAGTTGCCAATTAGGTTAGGTTAGACTCAAATGCTGATTTGGTCAAGTTCAAACATAGTTCATGAATGAACTTAGATCAAGGGTTTCAATCAATTTGGCCTATGGTGGATCTTGGCTATGTTAGGTTTCATTTTAGCTAAGTGTTGACTTGGTCAACCCTTAGGTTTGATTTAGTTTGACCCAATTTGATTGATTGATCATCTCATGATGATTATTGATCATGAGATATGAGTTTGATTCAATAAAATTGGATAGATTAATATTTAATTTGGCTCATAAGAGGTACTTTAGGTCACTTTGGGTCAAGTGAGAGCTAAGTGGGTCAAATGGCTTGGTCAAAGCTTCATTTGAGTTTGATTGAACTTGTATGGACTTATAATTGAAATATAACCATTTGCAAGTGGTTTGAAGTCAAATGGGTTTTGATTAATTTGATAATTTCATATTCAAAGGAAGAACATGAAATTTGGGGTTTCATTTTGAATTGAGTTTTGATTAAGTGATTGAAGTTTGTTTTATATTGATTCATGATTGTAGGTTGATTGAATCATGAAGGAAAATCAAGAGTTTAGCTATTTGAAATTGAGGCTAAGTTTAAGGTTTTGACTTGAATTTTAGGATTTTGAATAGATTTGAGTTTGATTTGGAATTTGTTTTGATTGTTTGAATTTATATTTCATTTACATATGTGAATATAAATGAGAATATAAATGAATTATGAGAAAATAATTTGAATGATTTGAGCATGATTTATAAGTCCTTAAGAAAGATTAAGGACTTAAAAGAAGGATTTTAAATTTGAATTTGAATTTGTTTGATTGATTTATATTTATGTCAATTTATATTTAAATATAAATGAAAATATAAATGAATTATGAGAAAATCTCATTAATTTGAATTGATTTGGGCATGATTTAGGCTAAGTCCTTAAAAGAAGATTAAGGACTTAAGAAAGATTTTAAATTTGGAATTTAAATTTTGGATTCGATTTGATTGATTTGTATTTATATTTCATTTATATATGTGACTATAAATGAGAATATAAATGAATTATGAGAATATCTCATGAGTTTGAATTGATTTGAGCATGATTTAGGCTAAGCCTTTAAAAGAAGATTAAGGACTTAAGAAGGATTTTAAATTTGGAATTTAATTTTTGGATTTGATTTGATTGATTTGTATTTATATTTCATTTATATATGTGAGTATAAATGAGAATATAAATGAATTATGAGAAAATCTCATGATTTTTAATTGGTTTGATCATGATTTAAGATATGTCCTTAAAAGAAGATTAAGGACTTAAGAAAGATTTGGACTTAGGAATTTCATCCATGGGTTTCAATCATGGATTTCAATTATGGATTTCAAACACATGGAGTTGCTTTGAGTTTGGAGAAAATCAAACAAGATTGATTTGGAGTTTGAATTGAAGGAAGGAAGGTGAGGAGTGGTTCAAGCTAAAGGTAGGATAATTTTCCTAACATCTCTAAGGCATGACCTATTCCTATGGCTAACTCTTCTAAGTCTCTGGGGCTAGGTTGAGTGTCCACCTAATCACTAGATGTGTCTTAAGACTAAGGACCTCTTAATGCCTAAGAGAAATCCTATGTCTAAGATAGAGGGGTTGAGAGCTCATTTTAAAAATGAGGGCAACAAAGGACACACAATAGGTGTGGTGTGACTAATAAGAACACCACACGCATTTGTGTATTTCACAAGCACTAATAAAAACAAACTACTCCTAACCCAAGGTGTAGAGAGAATCTAGAGATTAGTACAATGTGGCTCTACTTATGTCAAGGACATAAGAGAGGGAAGGAGGAATCCACTAGGGATAGAGTGTGAACCTTCCACTAGGGAAGCAGGATTAAGTCATCCGCAAGGGGATGAGAGGTTTCATTTGATTTAAGTCTCACCGAGGAGAAATTTCCACTAGGGAAAAGGGTTGAATTTGTTTTAATTTTGTTAGGTTTGAATTTTGAGATGAGCCTTGTTGGTTTGCAATGGACTGCACTGAGTAGGATCCACGGAGGCCAAGACCTAACTCAGATTTACCAATCCAAAGGGGTAGTCTACTAAACACATAGTAGGACTTGTAAGTTATTTATGCCTCCTAAGCATAATCCATATTAGGACATGTGGGCTTGGTTATCCATGTGCAGGTTGCTAAGTCCAAATTATAAAATAAAACTGCTTAGGTTTGTATGTATGTTTAGCTAACATCTATTTTGCAGGTGTAGTTAGATTTCACCTTTCCATAAAAATATAATTTTGCAATAAGAATTAAGATTAGTGTTATGAGGCTTAGGATGAGCAGTGACTAGAAGGCATAGTCCTAGGAGGCCCTATGAAGCCTTGGACCATAATGAAATCAAGAAGAAAGAAGAAAAAGAAGAAGAAAGAAAATCAAGGAATGAAGTCCCCATAGTATCTAATTTAATTTCAATTGTAATATTCTTTTGTAATCAGGGTTGTATAAAGGTAGAGCTCGGCTACCCAATTTTCTCTTTTCTTGGGTGTACGACGGTACCTGGCCACACCGGACCATTATTCTTTTACGATAATCTATACATGTTATGAATGTTATGTTTAGATTTTGCAATAGAAATTGTATCTTCTTCATAGTTTTTTAAACTTGATGTTTGAATGTGTGGCCCGGATGTGATAGGCTCTTAGGGAGAATTTAATTTTTTTACCCAATTAACCACTCATAACTAAATTTTAAAATAACTTGCAATCTCAACTAAAGCCTAGGATATAATCAAGATAACTAAAAGATTTAGAAACCCCTTAGCTAAATGTTGAATGTCTAACATCATGCATACCATCATGTTTCACTCTTGAAATAAGGAGGGCCTCCATTCCTACAGTTTAGGAAATGCTAAACCTATGAGAGTACCCCCTCATGATGGAGATCTCCCTCTTTCTTTGTGATTTGGCCAATAACTTAATTTCATCATGCATTTAGGCATAAAATGTCCTAAGCCTTTGTCCAAAATATTGTGTCAAAATGATATAAAATTAAAATTTTTTAACATTTGGACTAAGTCATATACTCAATCTAGTCATGATCTAGTCTTTAGGAGTGAGATTAAGACTCTAGTCTCTTTTCAAATTAAATAATAACCTAGCTATCTCGTAAGTACACAAGATCGACCAACATGGTTTTAAATCATAGGAGGTGTTAGCTGGCAACCACTCCAAGTGGCTATAAGTCCAGACGAGTTTATCCTCTTATGTGAAGGTGAACTCTTATGTCCATTTTTAGCTTAGATTTAGCTCATGCTTCTAGCTTATCCTAAAGCTCACTACATTTAGGATCTAAGGTTGCTTGTTTCCTTTGGGACATGAGCATAAATCCTCACCTCTTAGGAATTTCCACAATCTTATGCTAATGGATTGTAATCCCTAGTATTCTAACAAAATTTCAATTCAAATTAAAACAAACTCTTTCTTCCAGACATATAAAGCCTCACCATAAGGAAGATTGGAGTGCTCATTAAGCTTTCTAGTATCATGAGTGCTCCTTACTTATCTTCTTTTGGATCCCAAATAAGTCTTTCTAATTGAATATTTTGATTTTATAAAAATAACCAATTGATTGATAACCTAACTTTAAAATTTTTGGAGATAATTGATTGACTACTTTAATTGAGTGTATTCTTATGAAATCTAATTTCCTAAGATGTAATTAACTATGGAGGCTTGCCTTCATAGAGAACTAATGAACCCATCATAAAATAAACCCTATTTTACTTTTCCATGTAAAGTAAGGGAAGAATCTCTGGTATATATGAAGACCCATCATGCCTTATGAGTCCTTATTAAGTGATTAGATCCAATATATAGTGATATTTCTATCTTTTGAGATAGTACATCATACCTTAATATCATTCCCGATCACTTCAATAAGTACCCCCTAAGATCTGTGTGGTATCCACTCAGCATCCAAAATAGAACACCACATATTTTTGGTAACCTTGCTAATGTTACCAGTGTGCATAAGCTTGACAGAAATGAAATAGTGCCAAGCCTTAGATGCTGCAATTAGATCGACAGCATGAAAGTTGATAATTCTTTCTTCCTACCATTTTCATTGCACATTTGCATTTCCACCAGAAAGAAACTAGATGATTTCATGAAAATCAGGATGATCATTATAATATGAAATATATTAAGTGTACTTAATATCTCAAAGATTGTAGTATGCATTAATAGCACTATTATCATAACTTACTAGTTTACCCCCAATATATGCTTTATTTTCTCAGCTCTCCTGTGCATTTGTGAAGAACTCATGCACCACCGAGATGATGCATAAGCTGTTATCATATACTAGCTTGACCCAGCATCATCCTATGATCACCCATTCAACACTACCATTGAGATCCTAGAAGCTCCTCTCTAGGATCAAGTGTTTGTGGACGAGGGCATTTTGATACCACTCCTCAACATTAGCACTAATGAATATGTTGGCATCACTTGATGCCCTCTTCTTGCTCACTATCTTTATGTGGGGTATGATGAAAATATTAACTTGAGAGAAGAAAAGAGTTGAGAGAGAGAGAGAGAGAGAGAGAGAGAGGAAATCTTTAAGGAGAGAAGTCGTGGAATGAAATCCTTAATGAACCTGGGTCCTATTTATAAATCATACCCACCATTGCAAGAGCAAACATGGTGCCTCGGTGCTAGCCTCTTGAGTTGCAGAACATAGCACTGGTGCTGTGGCACCCAAATGTAGCACTAAGGCACTAGTCAGCCTATCCCATCAGTTATTGTGTGGTCAAAAGTTAAATTTAATTATAATAAATCTTATAACTAACTTGTACAAAAAGTAATGCAATGATGTGGTTCTCTGACCCAATACTACGATGCCAATTAAAATGAGGTTGTCATTTCCCATCTGATCGATTGTATAACTATCAAGAATCTTAATTGGCATCATGGTGCTACAATGCAATACTGTGGCGCTTGTTAAATGGTGAATCAACAAATAATGTTAGCATCGCGGTGCCACCCAAGCCTTGGTGCCTCATAGCTCACATGCCCACATGTCCTTTAAAATGTCACCTAAGTAAGATTAGGCTCCACTATAATACACATAGATGCTACATTCCTATTGCTAGGTGCTAGTCCATTAAATTTTAAATTTATTAAATTTCAAACAAACATCCTCTATTGGTTTTCCACACAAATAAATTCATATCAGTCCACCATGTGGACAACCCTAATTTCAGCACTCTAAAAATGTATGTATGTCCAGTATTTTATGTGTTCGACATATCAACATAGCATAATTCATTCAGCACACGAAAAAATTCATATCCATCCACCATGTGGATAACCCTAATTTTAACATTCCAAAGGGATGTAAGCACAGCCTCCTATTTTGTTCACCATGTGAATGCTTGCTCATTCACAATACGAACACCTAATAATTTGTTCACCACAACAACACTCTTACACTATTGATCTCATTTTTAGTGGAGTGGCTACGGAAGTTTTGTGGCATGGGGTGAAGTGGATATCCCAAGGTTGGTAAACCAATGGCTTTCCAAGGTGAAGTTGACTTCATCACGGTTAATGCATGATAAGGGGAGCTTAAGGCATGATAAGAGTGTTGCCTTGGCCAAAGGTGGGGAGTGAACTTTACTATTTTGTGTTTTTGTTTCACACTCACTTGGAATGGATTAAATCAACTTCAACATAAGTTGCATCAACTTAGGTAGGTGTGGAAGGGTCCAAGGATGAGTCATGATATGTTTAGCTGGGTTTGGACTTAGTTTGATTCGGTTTGACTCATATTGATATATATAGGCCAATTTGGGTTTAATTGGGTTAGGTTGACCAAATGGTATGTTTTTACATATATAAAACTCTTGAAGTACTTAATATTGTTATTATTTTTATTGAAGCAACATCACCTAATAATGAATAAAGAGTTAAACATTTGTTTGAAAGAGATTAAGTAGTGCTTTTGAACACCTTTGAAAATCATATAGAGAGACATATCCCAATTCTTTCTAACATACAAGCCAAAGAATGAATCAATCTATCAACTCTATTTTATTACTTTGTACATTTAAATTGTTAGAAGTCAAGAGTATCTCTTGATTATCTAAATTGAAAAGCAACATTTTTTTAGAATTTTAATTAAAAATTCATTTTCCAGTTAAGAAGTATCACTATAATCAAAATTTCTTTAATTAGATGATTGTACTATAGACATGTAAAAAAAGGCTTATCAATTCACATGAAATCATTCCCATCATCATCAATTCAAATAAGAGCACATTATGATCACCTTTTTAAGAATATTTTCTGATTCATGGATATATCCACTAATAATATAGAAGGGATAAACAACATAAATAAAAGCTCTTTATTATATTATCAACCAATCATAAAAGGGTTAAACAAACTTAGACCAAGAAATAAAAACCATTATTTATTATACGTTAAAGTATAGTGTGATCACCTTGCCAACATAAATAGGAAAGGAAAGAAAAGGAAATATATATGCGTCCTCGCTTGCCTTACCCCTCAAAAAAAAAAAAATAAAAAATAAAAAAATAAAAACTATTCAAAGGATCATCTCAAGGTTTAAAAGCCTTAATTTCTTGCTAAATAATAATAATAAAGCCTCAATTTATTTTCAAGGCAATGTACGTATTAAATGTAATGGTCAATACTATTAGTGTACATAGGGGGTTAAATTTTCTAAGAAAATATTCTTTTTCCTACTCCTAAGACTAATTTTAAAATCTCTCTTTCTTGCCTCCTCAAGAACTCAATTTTATTTGTTTCTCTTTAATCTTTTATCTTCATGGCTTGTGCCTAAATTTCTACCAAAATTTATATGTTTTTAAGAAATATAAGTAATTTAGTATAGATAATCATTAATAACAAGCCAAACCATTTTCCAAGTAAATGATACAACAACTTAATCTTTTTCTAACTAAATGACATAGTTAAGGCCAATAATTGAAAGTCAAAAGTTATACAAAAGTTTGATACAACTAGTACAAACCTCAAAACATAGTTGACTAGACTTTTACCAATCTACTGGAACATTACTTCAATTTCATCTCCATCTTTCATTTCAAACTCCTCTGGTGTTTGTTCACCACAAAGCCTTTGACCATTAAAGATAAAGGCAACATAAGAATGTAGTATAGAATTGCATCTTATAGTAGATTTCATTATCCAATAGGCCTTTAACATTTATGAAGATAATCTTTTCATGATTTGGCATCTTATTCTCACCTTGATGGGTGCCTAACATTCTTCAACTTGCTTGTTTATGATATCAGAATTATAGTTTTCAATGGTTTCCCTATAGGTCCAGAATAGAAATGGTTTTATGCATTTCTCTCTACATATAGCAAGACTGATTTAATCAATCATTTGTTTCTCATTAAATTATATGTTTATGCTGTTTTAGAAGAATAACAATGACATACCAAATAGTGAAAACACTTTTGAATAAAATTTTAAAGGTTTTGGTGACATATATATATGGGATTTTACATATAAAAAAACACATTAATATTATTTCTCATAACATATATGGTAAAGTATAAACAAAAATTATTATAATATCTTTTGGAAAAAATATTACAATTTCATAACATACTAAGAGTAGTAGATTTTACTGTAGAGAGGTTGATAATATGCCAAGAATAACATATAGAATTATAGAGATGTTATTGACCATTAAAATTTATATGGGATGATTAGACATTGGATGGCATTTTCTAATATGCATCTTTATTAAATTTAATTCAAATTATATACATACAAAAGTGAAAAAAATCAGGCAATTTTAGGTACCAAGAATTCCGTTTTATTTAAATATATTTAAAGTAATTTTAAAAATGGTTTATAGAAATAACTATGGGTATATTTGTTATAAAAAATTTTCTTAATATTATTTCAATGTAATTATTTATAAATATACCAAGAAAAAATTAATATTAAAATATTTATCATCTTTTAAATGCAATGTATTTTGTCCTAGCTTTAAGTTGTTAAACTTTAACTTGTATTTAATTACAACAAATTTTAACTTGTATGTAATATTTTTTTTACTAATATTAGATTATAATAAATCAGAATAAAAACATTTCCTTCATAAAAATTTGTATGTAATACATTTTTAGTAACATTAGGTTACTGCAACTTAAAAGAAATTTTTTAGTATTAATATAAAAATTCATCTCACAAAAGTTCTTTGTTAATATTATGAAAATTATGTAACATATATTTGGTCAAAATATTTTTTGCTTAATTTATGAAATTTGCTACAAATATTGCTTTTAAATTTAGCTATTAATTTGTCATTAAATGAGAATGACAAAATTATGCAGTCCTCCTTCGGTATGTGGGGTAGGCTGCATGAATCCTTATTCTCCATTGTTTCGTATTATGTGACAAATTTTCATTTAATTGAAGTACACTAAGGTCATTATTTATACATCTTAGCCAAGTCTTTTTAGGTAAACTTCTACCTTTCTTAACATAAGGCAAATCTAATGCATCTACTCACCTAATAGTCATCACATGACCAATGCTTTATCTGGCAAACCCATCTAAGGTGACTCTCTCTAATCTTATTTGCCATTGGAGCTACTCTAACTTTTTCCTGAACATACTATTATGCTAGAAAACCAATTAGAGAGAAAAGTTTATCTAGCTTTGTTTGAGTTCAAAGACACACAGATGTTTGAAGAATTAATAAGAAAACTCTAGAATTTTAATGGAAAAATTAAAAGAGAGAAAAATCATTATCTAAGAAATCTTCCACTATGTATCTGTTTCAAGAAGTACAAAATTTACCCGATAATGAGATTACAGAATTGTATATGAGAAGGGTTGACAATGAGAATCTATAATAACAAGATATATAAATACATTGATTGTAAATTGGTAGTGGTAGAGATGACATCACGACCGACGATGAAAATCATGGTGATGACAAAAGATGGCGGCGATGGTATATATGACGTTGGTCGGCGATAATGATCACAATGGATAAATGTAATATGTCAATGATGATTAGATAGAGATAGTGATCGATGGCGCATTTAGTGGTGGTTACTAACGGTGGTCGGCGATCATCGAGTGATGACACAATTATGCTTGGAGGATTTTCAAGCTTTAGAGCTCTCTCCTCTCTTTTTCTTATTAAGAGAAGGTCGTTTAAGGCAATCAAGGCCCGTAGTTCATACGATGAGGCTCGGTTTAAAGAGACGCCAATGTCGTCACCGATTCAGGTGATCAATGCCAGTTCATACGACGAGACCAATTTTTTCATCAGAAGAGTATTAACTATCCTGTCACCGACTGTGGAGGTTATCAAGGCATAGTTCATAGGCTTTTTCTCGAAAGAGGTATCAACTGTCCTCATCGGACCGATCGGATTCGGAGGAAATCAAGGCCCATAGTTCATAAGGTGAGGCTCCAGTTTTCCCTCGAAAGAGACGTCAACTCTCTTTGTCGGACCGACCAGGTTTGAAGGTGATCAAGGCCCGTAGTTCATATGGCGAGGCTCCAATTTTCCCTCGAAAGAGGCGTCAACTGTCCTCGTCAAATTGACTGGGTTCGGAGGTGATTAAGGCCCATAGTTCATACGGTGAGGCACCAGTTTTTCCTTGAAAGAGGAGTCAACTATCCTTGTTGGACCGACCAGGTTCGGAGGCGATCAAGGCCCATAGTTCATAAGGCGAGGCTCCGGTTTTCCCTCGAAAGAGGCGTCAACTATCCTCATGACCAATTGGAGGCAATCAAGAGTTCATACTGTGGCTCCAAATTTTTCTCGAAAGAGTCATCAAGCCCCTCACTGACATCGCCGGAGGTGATCAAAGCCCGTAGTTCATACGGTGAGGCTCTTCTGGAGATCAAGGTTCAGAGTTCATATGGGAGAGGCATCACGACCGCTTGTGCCGATGATGACCAAACGCATAATGACAACGGTCGATGGTGGTGATGGAGGCACCAGCGGCAGCTTGGCCATAGGTGGTCGGCCCGACCGGCGACGATAGTTGATGATGCCAAACTGTGTGTGTGCTGAACTCCGCAACAAAGCTAAGGCGTAAACTTTTTTTCTACCGCAACTGGTTTTCTAGCACGAAAAATTCTCATTTGGCATTTTATCTCTATGAGTAAAGCCACTCATTCACCTGAGCATCCTCATCTCTGCAACACTTAACTTAGTCTTATGCTTCTCATATATTGGCCAACATTCCATGCCATAAATTATTACATGACTTACCACCATCTTTTAAAATTTTCCTTAAGTTTAAGTGGTACTTTTCTATCACACAATAGGCTAGATGCATTCCTCCACTTCAACCATCCAAATTGAATTCTTCTAATAACATCTCCATCTATTTCACCATCATTTTGAATAATAGAGCCTTGAAATCTGAATCATTCACGCTTGTGTAAATGTAGTTGTCATAAGGGAAGCTTAAACATAACTTAACATTTATAGACAAATAAGGTAGTGACGAAACTCCAAAACTTTTTTACATAATAATTAAAAAAGAAAAGCTTAGATTTTTCTCATGGTTTGAATGATTTCTTTTAAATTAGGTTTCAATTATTTTATTTCCCTTTTATAGGCCAATGACTTATTGTTTTATAAAAAGATAAAAAACATACTCTTTTATAGACTAAGGAGCCATTTGGGATTACTTTCTGTTTTTTTTTGTTTTCCATTGTTTTTGTTTACATAAAATAAATAAATAAATAAATATATATATATATATATATATATATATATTTGGTTTTCTCATTTTTCAAAACATTTAACCAAAAAACTAAAATATTGAGATTAATTATTAAACTCTAAAGTTATTTTAAATGTGATTGAGTAAAAAATTGCTATTAACATAATTTTTAAGCCAATCTATAATGAATTAATAAGCTCAATAACATAAATAATTAGAATAATTCTTAATCAAATTTGAAAATAAAGACACAACATTCCATATAATCAATATAAAAAGGTCTCATTTTACATTATACAAATATTTGAGAACTCTCAACATCTTGGTAAATAAAATAAGATAATTAATAACTAAATTCTATTATGTGCATGATTTCATAGTTCTCTTGCAACATGATCATGAAAGACAGCCATGTACTACAATTGAGATTGAGTAGCATCAACCTCAATAATATTGTGCAATATACCGATTGATGTAGAACTTCTTTCTATATCAATAATAAAATTTTCATTTTCATACATCTCAAATAATCGGTATGATCTAGATTGTTATATTATAAAATTATGTATTGCACAATAAGTAATTACTATATAACTTTGTGTGCATAAATCATAAAGAGGCATTTTAAAAAAATTAAAATTTAACTTTTAGAAGTCTAAAACATCGCTCAATATTTTTTAAAGAGGAATGTCTATAATTAAAAAGCTCTTCTTATCTTTGAGGTTGAGTGCCCTAGTGATAATCGCGAGATTGACATCTTAATCTTCTCTGGCATGTTGGCATTTTGAGAATTAACTAGATAATATTTTCCTATTATAAAAAATATATAATTATTAAAAATAAAATTATCATTCAGCAATTTCAAAAAAAATATTACTTAAAAATAAAAGTTAGCATACCATCTAGTGGCATAAAAAGATTTAATTGAGGATTTGATTTGTATTCTAAAAAACTTCTAGCATCATTTGTTGTCCCCACTCAACCAGATAGTACATAAGTAAATTTTATATTAAAGCCACATGCACACATTATATTTTGAGTTGGCTCCTTATATTTTCTCTATGTGGGATTTGATCACCTTTAGGCATATGTTCAGACACATGTGTTCCATCAATTATGTTAATGCAGTCTTATTTATAAAATTTATGAGTATCCATATTATATTGCTTAAAATAAATACATTAAAAAATATTAAATTTCAACATGAATTAAAAAGGCTAATACTTTTGATTATATTTGATCTCAAGTGGAATAATGTCAAATGATGGATGAACAATTATTTTAGCTCCTAAATGACAAATTTCCATCGAAGACTTTTAAAAATGATGCAAAATTATTTCCAATGAATGTTGATATCAATTAATGGCAACTTGTAATGCTCATTCTATGATAAAATAAACAAAAAATATTGCAAGTTGCTCCTCAACAGTCATAAATTTTGAGTCTTTCATCAAACCCTTACTCTTCATAATAGTACATAAATTTAAGAAAATATAAGGTTCCATTCTACAATTTTCATTACTCTGAGCTAGTTCATCTCAAAGTAATTCATTGATATATTCATGACCACGAGGACTTGAAGTTCTACATGGTTCTTTGGATAAATAATGCTTATTGTAATCATCAATACAATTAAGGGCAAATATTAAATGAAATTTCTTATCATAATCACTCTCGAAATCTGAATTTGAACTCATTTGTTTCATGTTATGAAGATGAAGTAAATAGCAAAAAGATTAATTTTAATAGTAACATTCATAGAAAAGGTGGAAGAAATTACTATTGTTGAGTAATAGTTGTATTGATTACTAAAAGAAAGTAGAGTGCTTTAAAGAGAAAGAGAAATGATGGAAAAAGAAAGAAGTTATAATTAACAATCCCTATCAAAACAATTATAACTAAAAAAGAAGCCACAATGTCATAGAAACTAAGTGACCATAAAGCTATATTATACTAATTCCGTTATATTATTGTTCAAAAGAGAAAACATCAACAAAATGTAAAATGTGCATTTATTAATACTACATAACTTCATAATATTCAATTAATTCAAAGTAAGAATCCAACCCATCTTGCTACATTCTAGCATATGAAGAAACATTTTCATCCATATTGGATCTTCCTGAAACTTTTGCAAGGCAGTAGAGTAGCTCATGTCATCTAGATCTTCAATCGAATTAAGAAAAATCATGCAATCTATTAATAATCATTTGATTGGTTCATATGAAGATCTAGATGACATAAACATTCTCTTTTTCATTATTTTAACCTTTCTTTTAGAATTCCCTCTTAATATGGGCAATGAATTAGCAATAACATCTGAAATATTTATCTTCTTTCAAGTTTTGAAAGTAGCTTTCTCTTAAATGTAGCATCATCATATTTCTCTTTATTCATGGATTCATCTATAGATTTTATTTCACTTTCCTCAATCTCTTCTTCTTCAGTGTTTGAAGAAACTTTGGTGAATGGATGTTGAAGACTACCAATTGCACTAGTGTCACCAAAAATCTAACATAGACTCTCATACATTGGGCATCCTTTTATGAAATGTTTTTTGTTAATCTAAATATTATTAAATAAATATATTTAACATACAAAAGTAATGAATATGAGTTTTAAATTTAATATTTTATTAACTACCTTATATAACTTGGACAACATCTTTGGAAGATATCACTTGTCCTATCATAGCATTATGATTAATTTCAGTTTTCTTTAGCAACTTAGAAAAGTCCCTCCAATGAGTTCTAAGAGTGTTGAACTTATTTTTTCAGTTGTTCTTGTTGTAATTTATTTTTTTGTTATTTCAAGACCTTGCAAAATGCATCTCCATCCTGCTTCCTGCTTGACTAAAAGTAAGTATTTGCCTATTTCCATTAATGACCTAAATTTCCATGTGTCGGATAAAACTTTGTTCATTTTTATTCGACCATTCTTCTTCTCAACTTGATGTCATTATATCAACAATTTCCATAATTTATCAAACTAAAAAAAGATTTACTTATCTGCAATACAATAGATCAAAGAGCAAATAATTCTAAAAGAAGAACGTATATAAAGCATGGATTTTGTATATGAGTATGAATGTGAATTAGTTCAAAAGTCTAAAGTAGCATAAAACATTGTTAATGGAATTTTTAGTATCTCACGCATATAAGGGATATCATTACAAGAAAATCTTGTGATAACCGATATGCTTGTATTTATTTTGACAAGACATGTTATACTACATCAAAATAGGATTCTTTTTACAATAAAAAATCACTTAGAAAAATCATTATAGGTAAATAAGATATTTTCAAAATATATTCAAAATTTGAGTATTAGAGACATGCATCTAAAATCCATAAGAAAGAGATGGGAAGTTATAAAGACAAAACCACACTACAACATGCTCATAACCTCAACAACCCTGAAAACAAGTTTGATAAGATGTCATCATCAACACATTAATTATCTATTATGAATAATTATAATGAATTCTTTACCTAAAAACTATTTTTCATATTCAAACCAAAGATAGTATCTTTCATATGCATCAAAATATAATCTTTGCTCATAACCTACCTTGTTGTAGTAGTAGTAGAGTAGACTTGATGAAAAAGTAGAAACTGCAAAACTAATTAAAAAAAACAACATGATACATGTAAAAAAAAAATCCCTAAAGGAGATCATAAGATGTGAGATATGAAGCTACAACTTTCAAGGAATTCTGAAGAAGCAAAAAACTTTAGTTAATCCTCCAGAGAATGAAGCTTGTGATGTATGAGCCATTATAAAATATAAACACTCTACTCAAAACTTAGTCTGTATATATTTGAAGTAGTCAAGGAAAATATCCTGAATTTGTTGGAGCACACCATAATAACTTGCACTTTTGTTTTGAATTAAAAATCATTATTTCCCTAATAAAAAATAAACATGTCATAAGAAAAACTTCAAAAAAAAACCACATCTTGTTGTGTCTATTGCCATCAAAAATGGAAAATTGTATAATATAGACAAAGGAAGAGAGAGTCTCCAAGAGAAGATGATTTGAGAGACTAGTATCATTTTATAAAAGATTATTTTGTGCAAAATTTTATCAATGAAATTTAGTAGAGATAATAGTTTTGATTTTAAAGTGAGACTTAAACTGGAATGAAAGTATAATAATACACATAAAAGCCCCTACAAAATATATAATAGAAAATATAGGAGATGATTGGGAAAAAAGGATAATGTAGAAACAAATGAGGAATTTTGGGCATAAAGTATATCATTTGGCATTTGAGCTAACTTTGACAATGAAATTATTTACTAAAGAAATTCCATGTTTACTAGCATTTTGGTATGAATCCATTACTCCATAAAAATTTTACTTCTTAATAAGAATAAGAGAAACCCTCTCGTTAACAACTTGGAGCATATCGATTGCATTCAAAGCTTGGATATAGTTAAACCAAGAGATAGGTTTCTGGGAAGATAAGAAGATAAAATAAAGATAAATTTATTAACTCAAAATGTAAGAATAAGAAATTCATTATTAGTAAACATAATTTTAAAAAAGATTGAGGTTATGGATATTCAGATATATGAAGCTCTTAGTGAATTTAAAAGAATACAATATAATAAAAGATAACATAAAAATTGATTACTATAATTTTGGATAAATAACATAGAAAACCTCTAATGTTGAAATTTCTTTTGGCATTAGATGAAAACCCTTCCCCTCTGTCGATCTTAGATTTGGAATAAGGGAGAAGAGTGATTTGCACTATAATTTACAAAATCTAGCAATGCTAAGACAAAATGCTACCAAAAACTCTAAAAATTCTCACACTAAATTCAAATTTTAACTCAAAGCACCTCAACAATGGATATCAACATTGCAGTGGTATGTTATCTGGTTTCCATGTTATAAAGGAAGCGATAAGAGTTAGCATTGTAGGCACTTCAGTGCTTTAATAGAATCACCTCAACACTGCTGTGTGATGCTTACTTAGCACTAGAAATATTACTTAGAATATTTTTTGGGTAAAGAGGCATAACATCTCTCAGTGCCAAAGTGCCATCGGAAAAGCACCTCAACACTATATCACACAAGTAAAAGGACTTAGATAATTTTTCAGCTAAGGGGCACAATGTGACCCCAGCACCATGACACTATAAGGTTAATGCCACAGTGCCAAGCTCCTAGATTTTTAAGCCTAATCATAGTGTCAAGGTGCTGTCACTCATATCATATTTTTTATATGTGCTCAAACATTTTTATTTAAATCCTAAAGTGATAAATCAACATATGCAATCATACAACACAAAATAATCAAGTAAAATTTATTTAAATGGGAGTATAAACAATGGGTGGGAAGCTAATAATCATACTTGTCAGCCTCTTCTTCCTCCTCTTCTTCCTCCCCCATGCCCGATGCCTGTGGGGTAGTTACATAAGGCTGCTACTAAGGTGCAGTCGGAGGGAGACTTGGTTCAAATTTGCAAGATTGCAACTGTGGAATATGTTGACCAGCGCAGTATTGAACTGGGTCATCTAAGAGAATTGTATCTATTGTTGATCCATATGATAATCAAACTTATGCCCTGAGCCTCCCGCCTATGACTACTCTTATCCACCCTTTTTCTTAAGTCTGTGATTTTACTACCAATTTCTTGGACTTGCTCGGCTAGGGAGTTGGAAGATTAAGGTTAAGGTCCTAGGCCACGTGATGTCTCTCTCACTTCAAACCTCAACCCAAATCCCCTAATTATTCCCTTTGTTAGAGGAGCATTTTGAATGAGTATTTCTATCCTCCCAACCGCCACACCACAATGCATAAATTGTAAATAAAAAAAGGGTGACTGTACCAGATAATAGTACACCTCTTTAGCATGTTACAAATAGAATTATAAATGACATTCTTAATATCAATTGTAAATCTCCACTGTATAGAAAATTTTAAAATAACCCTATTGTTGACCTCACTTTTGGAGTGAGAATTCATCCTTTTATCTTAGACTTATGAGTCTTCTAGAAACTAGAATCTCCTTAGTCATAGGACACTTCTAGTGATTAGGTAAACACTAAACCTAAACCTAGAGACTTAGGAAGGTACCATAAGCTTAGGCTATGCCTTAAGAAAAATAGGGAATCTAGCTATCCTACATCTTAACCCATTATCTATGCCTATCCTCTTAATCAAAATTAATTTCAATTCAATTCAACCAAACCTAATTGGATTTCATTTCATATCCAAGCTCCAAGCCAAAGTGATTTGAATTAAAACCCACCTTAACCCCATTATCCAATTCTATGGATCAAACCTAAGCTCATTCAATCAAATCAAACTCAATTGATTTTCACAAAAGCACTTGAACAATTCAAATTTGTATTTCAAATCCTTCGAAAGCCTACAATCAAACCAATTTGATCAAACCATTTCAATAAACCTAACCAACCCCATTTGAACCCAAAATGTTCAAATGAGAAAAAACATAATTAAATCCAAAGCAGTTGCAATCAAAGCCATCAATCAATCTTAAATCAATTATCAAACTTAATTCAAGTCATTTCAACCTAATCCAACTCAAATTGTCCCAGTTAGATCACTTGACCCAAAGTCACCTAAAGCACCCGTTTGATCCAAACTTTGATCCAACCCAAATTCAATTGAATCAGCCCATCCAAAACCTTCTACAAAGATTATTGATCACCCTTGATTGTCCAATTACAATCAAAATAAAACTAATTTTTGATCACTTGACCCAAGTTGACCCAATTAGCCTATATGAATCAAATTCAACCAAATCTCATTCCAAATCAAAGAAATTGAAACCAATGATTCCTACCAATCATAAATTGATCATTGAATATGATTCAACCATCAATCAAAGCCAATTGTGCCTTGATCTAAGTTGACCCAATTTAACCTGAAGAGCCAAATTGGCCCAAACCTCAATCCAATTAAAATTCATTGAAACCAATGACTCAAATTAATCATAAAATGATTATTGAACATGATCCAAGCCTTAATTGAATTCAATTTGTCCAAGTCAAGCCAAATGACCCATTTATCCCAATATGACCTAAAGGATCAAATTGGTCTAAATTGTTCCTAAATCCAAATTAATTGAAGCCAACACCTAAAATCATCTTCAAGTCAACAATTGAATCTAAACCAATGCTTAACCCAAGCCAAATTAGTTAATTTGACCAAATTTGTCAACTTAGCTCTTTTGACCCATATGAACCCATATGAGCCAAATTCAAATCCACTTCAAATCAAATGAAATAAATTGAGCCTAAACATCCCAAATGATCATTTGAATGTGACTCAACCCTTGGTTTGTCATAATTTGACCAATTGGTCAACATAACCCAATTTGACCTACATGAGTAAAATTGAACCAAACCCAACCAAACTAACTCCAAACCTAATCAAACTTGGCATGAACCATCCTTAGGTCACCATGGGTCAGCCCAAATCAAGCCCAACCCATTACAAAATAATATTATTCCAAAGCCCATTGGATTAACCCATCCAAAGGAGACAAAATCCCTATTTGAATGGTCAAACTGACTCTCCTCCCCTTGGTAGCCACCCTAAGCTCAAAAGGGATAAGTGGACTACTAGCTCAGCTAACCTAAAGCTAATTGGGTCAACCATGAGCCAAGTGGAGGTGAGCTAACCCAAACTTCCCCATTGGAACACATGGAGGATATGGTACACTCCACCTCAGCCCTTGCCAGCCCACTTCCTCCACTCAACCACGGCGCCACCTCAAAGACTCACCCACCATCCAACCTGACCCTTTAACACCTACCAAATGCTAATTTGATCAACAAATTGGATCAATTTGGGAGGGGAGTAAACTCTTCCCATCTCATTCTAAACATCCAGAGAGTTTTAGTGAGTCGAGATGAGCTTCCCTAGAGCATTCTCGAGATCTCCTGAGCCTCCTATTATTGACGAGATCAAACATGAGCAAAATTGAGCCTTCGTTGCATCGAACTCCACCTAAACTCCAAAAAATCCAAATAAACCCCACCAAATCCAAATAAACTCCACCCACACCTTCCTCAAGCTCAGGTGAGGCAAAATGAGTTGATTCACGATCGATTCGAGTACTAGAGATCACCCCTAGACCAACTCCGGTGACATTTTCAGTGGCCTTTGGTCCACAGAGCAACCGGTAGGGAGGCAACTCACGAGCTTTACAATAAGACTTCATATCTACAAGTCAAAGCTACCTCAATTTTTGGACCACTGATCGTGAGCTTCGATGAGATATTTCTATGGCAAATAGTAGAAATCCCTTAAGGTATTGCTTTTTTGTGAAACAAATCATGATTTCATGCATTTTCAACCATATGATCTCCTTATATCTATTTCTTGAATATTTTGGAGTCAATCCTGATGCCTCATGAGCTTCGATGATCTTGGATCAAGCAGAGGAAGGTGACTGTCCGCCTTTCCGGGATGAAGGATCATCCAATATCCATTCCATGTGATTGGAATAAATGGTCATAATTAATCTGATTAGATTTATCTGATTTATCCCTTAAGAACCATGGGATTAATCCCCACTATCTGGTCTAAGATCAGATGGTGGGGATGAAAGCGCGTTCGACGCCATTGACTCAGCATGACACGTATAATCATTTAAGTGGCCAATCATGTGGTGCCACGTGAAAAGCGATGCCACGTCAGCTCCAACGTGGCGTCATCCAGATTAGGGATTAATTAATATTTAAAATGTAATTAGTTACTCATAACTTTGAAAAATTATAACTGATTGTTGAAAAATCCTAAAAATATAACTAAACCCATTTTGGAAAGGGTAAACAGAGGAGAATTTAATAAAAATAACTCTCCTATGATTTTAATAGTAAATAGAGCTTAATTAGCATTTGAATTTTTTCTTAATTAGCTTAATTATTTGGTCAATTGATCTCAAATCAAAAATATTTGTTTAATGGGATGTCCTTTGCCTCCCATAATTTTCTTTGGATTTATTAACTAGATAATCGGGGGAATTTAAAATTTAAAACCTAATCACCTTCATTAAGTGATTTAATAATTACTTAAACTTTTAAATAGTATAAATTAGTTAATTAAACATGATTAAGATTTGTTAACAGTGGAATGATGAAGGTGAATGGTTAGGACCTCTTTCCTAATGGTTTCCCTAAATACATTTCATTTGACAAGGTAATTAACTAAAGATTTAATTAAGGAATTAATGGAGTAATTAATGATGAAATAATCAAATTAAAATGATAATTACTTTAGATAATTAACATTCAACTCATGGGTTTCTTTTTATGTGTTCAAAAATATAAATACCATTAAAGAAGGTATTATTAATTTATGAGTGTTAAAATCATAAGAGTACTTAGCTTAGTTATTTTCTTAATCTAATAAACACTTAAGCATGAGCCTATTGCATTAGGACCATTAGGAGCATTGCAATTTTAATTTCTCATTTGCATGTCAGTTGAGGCTCATGAATAAGTGGTTAATTAAATTAAAGAAGCATAGGAAATGGTAATAAAATGAATTGCTTAATGATTCAAACTTAACTAACTCATAAAATTCATTTAATTACTTCTCTTTAAATACATTAAATTACCATCATGGGAGCGGGGGGAGGGGCCGGTGATCGAGGGTAAAAACAACAAATATCACTTCTTCTATTATAGTAACAATTCAAACCCAAAACCAATTTGTATGAGAAGCTTTGGTTTTCCTTAAATGCTTTTATTCAACATGATTGTACTTAGGAATTAATGTTATTGAATGTATTATGTGGCTATGTTTAATTATTTCTTTTCAATCATTGTAAATGTTGTATGCCATGTGATATCATACATTCATGTTTTCTAAAATAAATAAATAAAAGAATCAATGGAATTTATTTATGTGTAAGTTACATGTGTTGGACTAATCCTATTATATGTGTGGCTATTATCACTAATAAATTTCAAAAGCCATTTTCAAAGTTATAAATTGATAATAAAGATTTAGATTTCTGGTTAGCTATGAATATTTTATATGATTTGCATGTGTTTATAGCTTAAACATGTTAACATATTACTTTATCAGTATGATTCATGTATTGTTGGTTTATATATGTTTGAATAATAGTAAGTATATAGTCTGGACATCCCAGGAATATGAAGCTTTAAGTAGCCCCATGGAGGTCAATGATTATCTTACTTTCATGGTTAACAAAATCACATACTTATTTAATTTCATGTTTATGTGTGCATGTACTAAAATTTGGATAGAACTTTACTTTACTTGTGTAAATGATTCACTAAAATAAAGTCTTTAGCAAGGCTTTCATTTCTATGGTTATATACTCATTCATATGTATTTAAGAAAATAAGTATATTGTCTGGACATGTTGGGAATACGAGTCTTTATGTATCCCCAAGAGGGTCATTGATTGTCTCACTTACCTGGTTTAAAAAACAACATGAACTTGGTTAAAACTTTAATATATGTGTGTGTATTTAGCCAAGGAATGGAATTCCTCTTTTCTACCTAAAAGTATACATTCATAATCATTTAAGTATGCAAAAATATGTTGCATGGATAGGTATATTAAGTTTTAAATCATATGTATGATATCGATGATGAAAAGGAATAATATAACATCCTCAATGTGATAGTGACTCAATTCCATTAATCTTAAGAGGCCTTTCATGTTTGAATAGGTTTCTTTAACGTTAACGCAAATCTAAGAATAATAAAACATTTAATAAATCATTCACTAGATGGAACCAAATCATAACATGCTTTACAAAATAACTTAAGGTAGGGACGAAGAGGGTTAAGCCTCTTTCTTCTCTTTACAATACTTAGTTGCTAAGTAAGTACAAAATGAAATAAAAGAAATACAAAATAAAAGCCACCTATCCCTTAAAAAACATGAAATGAAACCACCCTAAATGTATAACTTAAATAATTTCAAAATCTATATAATCATAATTCTAAAGCCAAGCTAAGACATACCACATTAAGCTTAAGCACACATATTAGAATGCTAATTCACCACTTCTAGCTTTAGGTTAGGATGGTGAATGTAATGATATTGTGTTTTATTTTATGATGTAATGTTTTAGAATGGATGTTAGGGTTATGATTCATATACTGAATGTTAGGTCATTGTTAGTCTAATGTAATTTTCTTTAGGGGATTATGCTAAAGGGTCTCTAAAATAAATATAAATTCTTCTACTTGTAAGTTACTTATGCCCCTAAGTATAATCCACATTAGGATAGGTGGGCTTGGTAATCCATGTGCAGGGTGCTAAATCCAAATTATAAAGTATAACTGCTTAGGTTTGTATGTATGTTTAGCTAATATCTATTTTGCAGGTGTAGTTAGATTTTACCTTTCCATAAAAATGTAATTTTACAATAAGAATTAGGATTATTGTTATTGGGTATAGGATGAGCAGTGGCTAGAATGCATAGTCCTATAAGGACCTATGAAGCCTTGGAGCATAATCAAATCAAGAAGAAAGAAGAAAGAAGGAAGAAGAAAGATAATCAAGGAATGAAGACACCCATAGTATCTAATTTAATTTCATTTGTAATATTCTTTTGTAATCTGGGTTGTATAAAGGCAGAGCTTGGCTACCTAATTTTCTCTTTTCTTAAGTGTACGCCAGTACCCAGCCACTCCTGGCTTTTATTCTTTTATGATAATCTATACATGTTATGAATGTTATGTTTAGATTATGCAATAGAAATTATATCTTCTTAATAGTTTTTTAAACTTGATGTTTGAATGTGTAACCTGGCGGTAGGCTCTTAGAGAAAATTTAATTTTTCTAGCCAATTAACCACTCATAACTAAATTTTAAAGTAACTTGCAATCTCAACTAAAGCCTAGGATATAATCAAGCTGATTAAAAGATTTAGCACAATCCCTTAGCTAAATGTTGAATGTCTAACATCATGCATACCACCTTATTTCACTCTTGAAATTAGGAGGGCCTCCATTCCTACACTTTAGGGAATGCTTGACTTGTGAGAGCACCCCCTCATGATGGAGATCTCCCTCTTTCTTTTGATTTGGCCAATAACTTAATTTCATCATTCATTTAGGCATAAAATGTCCTAAGACTTTGTCCAAAATATTGTGTCAAAATGATATAAGATTTTTAAAATTTTATATTTAGATTAAGTCAAATACTCATTCCAGTAATGATATAGTCTTTTAGTGAGTGAGATTAGGACTTTAGTCTCTTTTCAAATTAAATAATAGCCTAGCTATCTCGTAAGTACATAAGATCAGCCTACATGGTTTTAAATCATAGGAGGTGTTAGCTAGTAGCCACTCCATGTGGTTATAAGTCCAGAGGAGTCGGACAAGTTTATCCTCTTATGTGGAGGTGAACTCTTATGTTCCTTTTCAGCTTAAATTTAGGTCATGCTTCTAGCTTATGCTAAAGGTCTCTAGATTTAGGATCTGAGGTTGCTTATTTCTTTTGGGCTATGAGCATAAATCCTCACCTCTTAAGCATTTCCATAATCTTGTGCTAATGGATTGTAAGCCCTATCATTCTACTAAAATTTCAATTCAAATTAAAACAAACTCTTTCTTTTAAAGTTATAAAGCCTCACCATAGGGTAGATTGGAGTGCTCACTATGCTTCCTAGAAACATGAGTGCTCCTTACATATCTTCCTTTAGATCCAAAAATAAGTCTTTCCAATTGAACATTCCCATTTGATTTTCTAAAAATAACCAATTCATTTATAACCTAACGTTGAATTTTTTTGGAGATAATTGATTGACTACTTTAATCGAGAATATTCTTATGAAGCTTAATTTCCTAGGATGTAATTAACTATGGAGGCTTGCCTTCAAAGGGAACTAATGAACCCATCATAAAATAAACCCTTAGAGGTGATCATAAGATGTGAGATATGAAGCTACAACTTTCAAGGAGTGTCAAAGATGCAAAAAACTTTATTTAATCAAGAATGAAGCTTGTGATGTATGAGCCATTATAAAATATAAACACTCTACTCTAAACTTAGTATGTATATACTTAAAGTAGTAAAGGAAAATATCCCTTGGAATCTATTGGAGCTCACCATCGACTAAATTGCACATTTGCTTTAGATAAAAATAATTATTTCCTTAACAAAACATAAACATGTCATGAAAAAACCTCCAAAATTAAAAAAAAACCACAAACTTGTGTGTATTACATCAAAATAGAAAATCATAATATAGTCAAAGGAAGAGAGTGTCTCTGAGAAGTGATTGGAGATACTAGTATCATATTATAAAAGAATTATTGTAAGCAAAACTCCATCAATGAAATTTAGTAGAGATAACAGTTTTGATTTTAAAGTCAGACATAAATTGGAATGAAAGTGCAATAATACACATAAAAAATCCCCTCAGAAATATTCAATAGAAAATATAGGAGATGATTATGAAAAAAGGATAATGTAGAAACAAATGAGGAATTTTGGATATAAAGTATATCATTTGGCATTAGAGCTAACTTTGATAATGAAATTATTTACTAAAGAAATTCCTTATTTATTAGCATTTTGGTATGAAGCCATTACTCCATAAACATTTTACTTCTTAATAGGAATAAGAGAAACCCTCTCATTAACAACTTGGAGCATATCGATTGCATTCAAAACATGGATATAGTTAAACCAAAAGGTAGGTTTTTGGGAAGATAAGAAGATAAAAAAATTAGATAGATTTATTGACTCAAAATGTAAGCATAAGAAATTCATTATTACAAACATAATTTTAAGAAAGATTGAGGTTATGGATATTCAGATATATAAAGCTCTTAGTGAATTTAAAAGAAAATTATATAATAAAAGATAACATAAAAATTTATTACTATAAATTTGAAACAAGAAAAGGAGGACAAAACTTGAGAACATAGAATTTGTAAAGTTATTTACTGTTGGAGCTAGTTCAATCTTTTCATGTAAATATTCATTTCACATTTTATATCTAAGTGTAAATATACTTATCATTGTAACACCTAATGCTCAGTTTATCCTTCTCTTTATTAGTCAATATTCTGGTCCAAAGTCCAAAAGTATTGCAAGTCTCACCACCATCTTATAAGACTTTATCTTAAGATTAACTGGTATTTCTCTATCACACAATATGTCTAGTGCATTCCTCCACTTCGACCACTCAACTTGAATTCTACTAATTAAATCTCTATCTATTTCACCATCACTTTGAGAAATAGATTAAACTAACAAATGAAAATAAATTAATTTCTATTAATGTAGGCCGGTTATAACGCTTAGTGATCAATAATAATTTATGAATAGTGGGTACTCATAAATAAAATGTTAGGTCATCTGGAATGTAGAAGGCTCTATCAAAATAATTCTACTAGATAAATAACATAGAATACCTCTAACATTGAACTTTTTTTTTCACATCAGATGAAAACCCTTGGCCTCTTTTGATCTTAGATCTAGAACAAGGGAGAAGAGTGCTTAGCACTATAATTTACAGAAAGCAATGCTAAGACAAACTGCTGCCAAAATCTCTAAAAATTCTTACACTAAATTCAATTTTTAACTCAAAGCACCTCGATGATGGATATCAATGTTGTAGTGCTATGTTATCTGGTTTCCATGTTATAAAGGAAGCACCAAGAACAGAGGCACTTTTTAATGGAATCACCGATTACTATGCGATGCTTACTTAGCACGAAATATTACTTAGAATATTTTTTGGGTAAAGAGACATAACATCTCAATGATAGAGTGCCATAGGACAAGAACCGCTATATCACCCTAGCACAAGTAAAAGGACTTAGATAATTTTAGCCAAAGGACACAATGTGACCCCAAAGACACACACTATAGGGTTAACACCACAATGCCAAGCTCCTAGATTGTTCATAGTGCCAAGGTGTTGTCACTCATATCTTATTTTTTATATGTGCTCAGACATTTTTATTTAAATCCTAAGGTGATAAATCAACATATGCAATCATACAACACAAAATAATGATAGTAAAATTTTATTTCTAAATTTTAAAAAGTATTAAAATTATAAAAAATGGGGAAAGAATAAACAATGGGTGGGAAGTTAATAATGATACTTGTTAGCATCTTCTTCCTCCTCCATGGATGCCTGCGGGGTAGTCACATAAGGTTGATACTAAGGTGCAGTAGGAGGGAGACTTGGTTGATTTGTAAGATTGCAACTCTCGAATATGTTGACGGTAGTATTGCCATGTAAGAGAATTGCATCTGTTGTTGATCCATATGATAATCAAACTTATACCCTGAGCCTCCTGCCTATGACTACTCTTATCCACCATTTTTCTTAAGTCTGTGACTTGACTGTCAATTTCTTGGACTTTCCCAGCTAGGGACTTGGAAGATTAAGGACAAGGTCATGGGCCACGTGAAGTCTCTCTCACTTCAAACCTCGACCCAAATCCCCTAATTATCCTCTTTGTTAGAGTAGCATTCTGAATGAGTATTTCATTATCACTTCTATTAATATTAAGAGGCCTTTCATGTTTGAATAGGTTTCTCTAAGGTTAACCCAAATCTACGAACAATAAAATATTTAATAAATCATTCACTAGATGGAACTAAATCATAACAACATGCTTTAAAAATAACTTAAGGTAGGGATGAAGAGGGTTAAGCCTCTTTCTTCTCTTTACAATATTTAGTTGCTAAGTAAATACCAAATGAAACAAAAAAATACAAATTAAAATCCACCAATCCATTAAATAACTTCAAATGAAACCACCCTAAATGTATAACTTAAATAATTCCAAGATCTAGATAATTGTAATTCTAAAGCCTAGCTATGGAATACCATATTAAGCTTAAGCACACATATTAGAATGCTAAGTCACCACTTCTAGCTTTAGGTTAGGACGATGTATGTAATGATATTATGTTTCATTTTATAATGTAATATTTTAGACTTGATGTTAGGGTTATGATTTATAGACTAAATGTTAGGCCGTTGTGAGTCTAGTGTAATTTTCATCAAGGGATTATGCTAATGGGGTCACTAAAATAAATATAAATTCCTCTACTTGTAAGTTATTTATGCCCCATAAGCGTAATCCACATTGGACAAAAAGCTTAGTTGTATGGTGTTATGTACAAATTATAAAATATAACCGCTTAGGTGTGGTTAGATTTTAACTTTTCAAAAAATATAATTTTGCAAAAATTAGGATTAGTGTAATGGGATTTAGGATGAGCAGTGGCTAGAAGGCATAGTCCTAGTCAGCCCTATGAAGCCTTGGACCATAATAAAATCAAGAAGAAAGAAGAAAGAAGGAAGAAGAAAGAAAATCAAGGAATGAAGACCCCCATAATATCTAATTTAATTTCAATTGTAATATTCTTTTATAATCTAGGTTATATAAAGGTAGAGCTCGGCTACTCGATTTTCTCTTTTCTTGGGTGTATGGTGTTACCTGGCCACACCGAGCTTTTATTCTTTTACAATAATCCATACATGTTATAAATGGTTTAGTTTACACAATAGAAATTTTATCTTCTTCAAAGTTTTTTAAACTTGATATTTGAATGTATGGCCTCGATGTGATAGGCTCTTAGAGAAAATTTAATTTTTCTACCCAATTAACCACTCATAACTAAATTTTAAAATAACTTGCAATCTCAACTAAATCCTAAGATATAATCAAGATAACTAAAAGAGTTAGCAACCCCTTAGCTAAATGTTGAATGTCTAACATCATGCATACCATCTTGTTTCACTTTGAAATAAGGAGGGCCTCCATTCCTACACTTTAGGAAATGCTAGACCTGTGAGAGCACCTCATGATGGAGATCTCCCTCTTTCATTATGATTTGGCCAATAACTTAATTACATCATGCATTTAGGAATAAAATGTCCTAAGCCTCTATCCAAAATATTATGTCAAAATTATATAAAATTTGTTAAAGTTTACATTTAGACTAAGTTGTGTACTCATTCCAGCCATGATCTAGTCTTTTAGGGAGTGAGTTTAGGACTATAGTCTCTTTCCAAATTATATAGTAGCCTAGCAATCTTACAAGTACATAAGATCAGCCTACATGATTTTGAATCGTAGGAGGTGTTAGCTGGCAGCCACTCTAAGTGGTTATAAGTCCAGAGGAGTTGAATGAGTATATCCTCTTATGTGGAGGTGAACTCTTATGTTCCTTTTCAGCTTAAATTTTGGCTTCTATCTTGTGTTAAAGCTCCCTAGATTTAGGATTTGATATTTCTTATTTCCTTTAGGGCATAAGCATAAATCCTTAGCTCTTAGGCATTTCCATAATCTTATGCTAATGGATTGTAAGCCCTTGCATTCTAACAAAATTTCAATTCAAATTAAAACAAACTCTTTCTTTCAAACATATAAAGCCTCACCATAGGGGGGATTGGAGTGCTCACTATGCTTCCTAGTATCATGAGTGCTCCTTACTTATCTACATTTGGATCACAAAATAAGTCTTTCCAATTGAATATTCCCACTTGATTTTCTAAAAATAACCAATTCATTGATAGCCTAACCTTAAAATTTTTGGAGATATTTGATTGACTACTTTAATCGAGAGTATTCTTATGAAATATAATTTTCTAGGATGTAATTAACTATGGAGGCTTGACTTCATAGAGAACAAAAGAACCCATCTTTAAAAAAACCCTATTTTACTTTTCTATGTAAAGTAGGGGAAGAATCTCTAGTATATATGAAGACCCATCATGCCTTATGAGCCCTTATTAGGTGATTAGGTCCAATATATGGTGGTGTTTCTATCTTTTGAGATAGTACATCATACCTTAATGTCATGCCTGATCACTTCGCTAAGTACCCCCTAAGATCTATGTGGTTTCCACTTAGCATCCAAAATAAAACACCACATATTTTTGATAACCTTGCTAATGTTACCAGTGTGCATATGCTTGATAGAAATGAAAGTGCCAAGCCTTAGATGTTGTTATTCAGATGACATCATGAAAGTTGATAATTCTTCTTCCTACCACTTTCATTGCACATTTGCATTTCCACTAAAAGAAAGAAAATAGAGGATCTCATCAAAATCGGATGATCATTATAATAAGAAATATCTCAATATCTCAAAGATTATAATATGCATTAATGGCACTACGACATAACTTAATAGTTCACCAATATATGTTTTATTGTCTCCTGCATTTGCAGAACCATCAAGATGAAGAAGCTATTATCATATACCAGCTTGACCCAACCTCATCCTACTATCACCCATTCAACACTACGTTGAGATCCTAGAAGCTCCTCTCTAGGATCAAGTGTTTGTGATGAGAACATTTTGATACCACTTGATGCTCTTGTTGCTCACTACCTTTCTATGGGGCATGATGAAAAATATAAACTTGAGAGAAGAAAAGAGTAGAGAGAGAGAGAGAGAGAGAGAGAGAGAGAGAGAGAGGACATCCTTAAGGAGAGAAATCATGGAATGAAATCCTTAACAAACCTAGGTCTTATTTATAAATCATACCAAGTGCTGCAGCACCTACATACTACACAGGGTGCCTCGGCGCTAGCCTCTTAAGTTGTAGAACATAGCACTAGCGCTACGGCACCCAAATGTAGCAGTGAGGCACTAGCAGCCTATCCCATCGATTACTGTGTGATCAAAAAGTTAAATTTAATTAAAATAAATCTTCTAACTAACATGTAAGAAAAGTAATGCAGTGTCATGGCTCTCTGACCCAATTATGCGGAGCCAATTAAAATGAGGTTGTCATTTCCCCTTTAATCGATTGTATAACTATCAAAATCTTGATTAGCATCATGTGCTACAATGCAACACCGTGGTGCTTGTTAAATGGTGAAATAATAAATAAAAGTAGCATCAAGGTTACCCAATCCTTGGTTCCTCATAGCTCACATGTGCACATGTCCTTTAAAATGTAACCTATGTAGATTGGGCTACATAATAGTGCATAGATGCTATTCTTTGCTAGGTTCTAATCCATTAAATTTAAAATTTATTAAATTTCAAAAAAACATCCTCTATTCAATTTCCACACAAAAAAATTCATATATGTCCACCATGTGGACAACCCTAATTTCGACATCCTAAAAATGTATGTATGTCTAGTATTTTCTATGTTCGCCATATGAACACCCCTTAATTCATTCCGCAGATGAACAAATTCACATCCGTTCACCATGTGGATAACCCTAACTTTGACATTCCAAAGGGATGTAAGCCTAGCCTCCTATTTTGTTCAACATGTGAACACCTACTCGTTCACTATACGAACACCTCATAATTTGTTCACTACATGAACACTCTTACACAACTGATCTCATTTTTAGTGGAGTTGCTAAGGAAGTTTTGTGGCATGGGGTGAAGTGGACATCCCATGGTTGGTAAACCAATGCCTTTCCAAGGTGAAGTTGACTTCATCATGGTTAATGGCTAGATGAGACAGCCTTGGTTCATGATTGGCCAGTTAAGGAGTGTTCAAGGCATGATAAGGGTGTTGCCTTGGCCAAAGGTGGGGAGTGAACTTTACTATTTTGTGTTTTTTTCTCATTGAACCCTTGGTTCACTTGGAATGGATTAAATCAACTTCAACATAAGTTAGATCAACTTAGGTAGGTGTGGAAGGGTCCAAGGATGAGTCATGATATGTTTAGCTTGGTTTGGACTTAGTTTGATGGGGTTTGACTCATATTGATCTCAATACACCAATTTGGGCTTAATTGGGTTAGGTTGACCAAATGGTATGTTTATACATATATACAACTCTTCATGTACTTAATATTATGATTCTTTTTATTGAAGCAACATCACCTAATAATGAACAAAGAGTTAAACATTTGTTTGAAAGAGATTAAGTAGTGCTTTTGAACACCTTTGAAAATCATATAGAAAGGCATATCCCAATTCTTTCTTACATACAAGCCAAAGAATGAATCAATCTATCAACTCTATTTCATTACTTTGTACATTTAAATTGTTAGAAGTCAAGAGTATCTCTTGATTATCTGAATTAAAAATCAACAATTTTTTTAGAATTGTAATTAAAATACATTTTCCAGTTAAGAAGTATCACTATAATAAAATTTCTTTATTTAGATGGTTGCACTATAGACATGTAAAAAAAAGCTTATCAATTCTCATGAAATCATTCCTATCATCATCAATTCAAATAAGAGCACATTATGATCACATTATTAAGAATATTTTCCAATTCATGGATAAATCCACTAGTAATATAGAAGGGACAAACAACATGAATAAAAACTCTTTATTATATTATCAATCGTAAGAGGGTTAAACAAAATTAGACCAAGAAATAAAAACCATTAGTTATTATAAGTTAAAGTATAGTGTGGTCACCTTACCAACATAAATAGGAAAGGAAAGAAAAGGAAATGTAGATGCATCCTCGCCCACCTTACCCCTCAAAAAAATAAAAATTAAAATAAAAAATATATAAACTATGCAAAGGATCATGGCAAGGTTTAAAAGCCTTAATTTATTTTCAAGGCAAAGTATGTATTAAATATAATGATCAATACTATTAGTACACATAAGGGGTTAAATTTTCTAAGAAAATATTCTTTTTTCTTCTCCGAATACTAATTTTAGGGTCTCTCTTTCTTGCCTCCTCAAGAACTCAATTTTATTTATTTCTCTTAATTTTTTTATCTTTATGGCTTGTGGAATTTTCCTCCAAAATTTATATGTTTAAAAAAAAATATAAGTAATTTAGTATAGATAATCATTAATAACAAGACAAACCATTTTCCAAGAAAAATGATGCACCATCTTAATCTTTTCTAACTAAATGACATAATTAAGGCTAATAACTAAAAAAATAAAGTCAAACAAAAGTTTGATACAACTAGTACAAACCTCAAAACATAGTTGACTAGACTTCTACCAATCTAGAACATTACTTCAATTTCATCCATCTTTCATTTCAAACTCCTCTGGTGTTTGTTCACCTCAAAGCCATTGACCATTAAAGATAAAGGCAACATAATGAGTAGTAGAGCATTGCATTTACAATAATTTTCCAAGGGCTTTATAAGCGGGTCCTAAATTTAATCTTATAGTAGATTTCATTATCCAATAGGCCTTTAACCTTTATGAAGATAATTTTTCATAATTTGGCATCTTATTCTCTACATAACGGGTAACATTCTTCACCTTGCTTGTCTATGATATCATAATTATAGTTTTCAATGGTTTCCTATTGTTCGAATAGAAATGCATTTCTCTTACATATGGCCGACTAATTTAATCAATCATTTGTTTCTCCTCATTAGATTATATATTTACTCTTTTAGATGAATAAACATACCAAATAGTGAAAACACTTTTGAATAAAATTTTAATGGTTTTGGTGACATAAATATATATATATATATATATATATATATATATATATATATATATATATATATATATATGGAATTTACATATAAAAAATAACACATTAAAATTATTTCTCATAACAAATATGGTGAAGAATAAAACAAAATTACTTATAATTTCTTTTGGAAAAAAATATTATAATTTCATAAAAATTCTAAGAGTAGTAGATTTTATTGTAGAGGTTGATAATATGACAAGAATAACATATAGAATTATAGAGATGTTATTGATCATTAAACTTTATATGGGATGATTAGACATTGGCTGGCATTTTCTAATATGTATCTTTATTAAATTTAATTCAAATTATATACATACAAAAGTGAAAAAAAGCACGCAATTTTAGGTACCAAGAATTCCATTTTAGTTAAATATATTTGAAGTAATTTTAAAAATGTTTTATAGAAATAATTGTGGATATATTTGTTATAAAAATTTTTTGTAAATATTATTTCAGTGTAATTAGTTATGAATATATCAAGAAAAAAATAATATTAAAATATTTATCATATTTTAAATGCAATGTATTTTGTCCTAGCTTTAAGTTGTTAAACTTTAACTTGTATTTAGATTACAACAAATTTTTACTAATATGAAAGGTGTGAATTATTACAGCCCAAAATTATCCAAATAAGTCAGGTACGACGTGAACTACGATAAGTTGGACACTAGGCATAGCATATTCTGCTTTTGGTATTTGAGTTTATAATTACAATATGTTCATAGTTTTTAAATATTTTTAAATTTTTTGCAGTATAACCATTTAAGTATAGTAACAAATAAGCTATTATTAATTAGGAAGATTTGCACACATATTCACTTATTATGATGCATACATATTCACATAACTATTAAATGAATAAAAATGATGTGTAATGTTATAACAATTGATGCCTCCTCGTGTAAACCTTCAAAAAGATTTGCATCTAAAAAATACACTCATAACAATTGATGCGTTATGTTATATTCATGGAAATTTTCTTTTTCCTTTTTAAAGCTATTTGTTAATTGATTCATTTGTCACTTGAAATAGCTAATTTAAATTTCAACTATATGTTGTTTTGGTATAGATTAAAATATTTATCAAGAAAGAGGCCAAATACGAACATGATAAATAAAAAAGACAACAAAGAAAAAGAGAAATATAGTTGTTATACAACAACAACAACAACAACAAGCCTTTATCACGTTATGTGGGGTCAGCTACATGAATCCTTCTTCTCCATTGTGTCCTATTATGTGTCAAATTCTCATTTAATTGAGTACACCAAGGTCATTTTTTATACATCTCGACCAAGTCTTTTAAGTATATCTCCACGTTTCTTAATATAAGACAAATCTAATGCATCTATTATCCTAATAGGGTCATCAAAAGGCTAAAGCCTTATCTGACCAAACCATCTAAGGCGACTCTCTGTATTCTTATCTGCCACTAGAGCTTCTCTAACTTTTTCACATTTTATTTCTAAGAGTAAAGCCACTCATCCACCTGAGCATCCTCATCTCGAAGGTGATATCTTAATCTTCTCTAGTATGTTGGCATATCCAAAATTAACTAGATAATATTTTCCTATTTTAAAAAATATATTAATTATTAAAAATAAATTATCATTCAGCAATTTCAAAAAAAATATTAATTAAAAATAAATTTTAGCATACCTTCTAGTGGCATAAAAAGTTTTAATTGAGTATTTGATTTGTATTCTAAAAAACATCTAGCATCATTTGTTGTCCCCTCTCAACCAGATAGTACATAAGTACTTTTATATTAAAGCCACATGTAGACATTACATTTTGAGTTGGCTCCTTATATTTTCCTCAATGTGGGATTTGATCTCCTTTAGGCACATGTTCAGTCACATGTGTTCCTTCAACTACGTCAATGTAGTCTTATTTATAAAATTTATGAGTAACCATATTATATTTCTTAAAATAAATACATTAAAAATATTAAATTTCAACATGACTTAAAAAGGATAATACTTTGGATTATTTTTGATCTTAAGTGGAATAATGTCAAATGATGGAGGAACAATTATTTCAGCTCCTAAATGACAAATTTCCTTCAAAGATGTTTTAAAATGATGTAAAATTATTTCCAATGAATCTTGAAATCATTTAGCGGCAACTTGTAAGCGCTCATTCTATGATAAAATTAACAAAAATATTGCAAGTTGCTCCTCAGCAGTCAACAATTTTGAATCTTTCATCAAACCCTTACTCTTCATAATAGAGCATAAATTCAAGAAAACATAAGGTTCCATTCTATAATTTTCATAACACTGAGCTAGTTGGTCTCAAAGTAATTCATTAAGATATTCATGACCATGAGGACTTGAAGTTCTACATGGTTCTTTGGATAAATAATGCTTATTGTAATCATCAAAACAACTAAGGGAAATTGGTAAATGAAATTTCTCATCATAATCACTTTCAAAATCTGAATTTGAAGTCATTTGTTTCATGTTATGAAGATGAAGTAAATAGCAAAAGATTAATTTCAATAGTAACATCATAGAAAAGGTGGAAGAAATTATTATTGTTGAGTAATAGTTGTATTGATTACTGGAAGAAAGAAATTACTTATTTAATTTCATATTTATGTGTGCTTGTACTAGAATTTGGATAGAACTTTACTTTACATGTGTAAATGATTCACTAAAAATAAAATCTTTTGCACTGCTTTCATTTCTATGGTTATATACTCATTCATATGTATTTAAGAATAATAAGTATACAATCTAGACATCTCGAGAATATGAGGCTTTAAGTATCCCCATCAACATCATTGATTATCTCACTTCCCTAGTTTAAACAACATCACATACTTGCTTAAAACTCTAATTCATGTGTGTGTGTATTTAGCCAAGGAATGGAATTCCTCTTTCCTACCTAAAAATATGCATTCATAATCATTTAAGTATGCCAAAATATGTTGCATGTATAGGTATATTATGTCTTAAATCATATGTATGATATCGATGATGAAAAGAAAAAATATAACATCCTCCATGTGATTGGATTCAATTCCATTATTCTTAAAAGGCCTTTCATCTTTGAATAGGTTTCTTTAAGGTTAACCCAAATCTAGGAACAATAAAATATTTAATTAATCATTCACTAGAAAGAAACCAAATCATAACAATAAGCTTTAAAAAATAACTTATGGTTGGGATGAAGAGGGTTAAGCCTCTTTCTTCTCTTTACAATACTTCATTGCTAAGTAAATACCAATCAAAATAAAATAAAACATAAATTAAAATCCACCAATCCCTTAAATAACTTGAAATGAAACCACCCTAAATTTATAACTTAAACAATTCCAAAATCTATATAATCATAATTCTAAAGCCTAGCTAAGATACATCACATTAAACTTAAGCACACATATTAGAATGCTAAGTTCTTTAGGTTAGGACGGTGTATGTAATGATATTGTGTTTTGTTTTGTGATATAATATTTTAGACTGGATGTTAGGGTTATGATTCATAGACTGAATATTAGGTCATTGTTAATCTAACGTTATTTTCTTCAGGAGATTATGCTAATGGGATTGCTAAAATTACTATAAATTCTTCTACATCTAAGTTATTTATGCCCCCTAAGCATAATCCACATTAGGACAGGTGGGCTTGGTTATCCATGTGCAGGGTGCTAAGTCCAAATTATGAAATATAACTGCTTAGGTTTGTATATATGTTTAGCTAACATCTATTTTGCAGGTGTAGTTAGATTTTACCTTTCCATAAAAATATAATTTTGCAATAAGAATTAGGATTAGTGTTATAGGGTTTAGGATGAGCAGTGGCTAGAAGGTATAGTCCTAGGAGGCCCTATGAAGCCTTGTAGCATAATCAAATCAAGAAGAAAGAAGAAAGGAGGGAGAGGAAAGAAAATCATGGAATGAGGACCCCTATAGTATCTAATTTAATTTCAATTGTAATATTCTTTTGTAATCCGGGTTGTATAAAGGTAGAGCTCGACTACCCAATTTTCTCTTTTCTTGGGTGTACAACGATACCTGGCCACACCGAGATATTATTCTTTTACGATAATCTATACATGTTATGAATGTTATGTTAGATTGTGCAATAAAAATTGTATCTTCTTCATAGTTTTTTAAACTTGATGTTTGAATGTGTGGCTTGGATGCGATAGGCACTTAGAGAAAATTTAATTTTTCTACCCAATTAACCACTCATAACTAAATTTTAAAATAACTTGAAATCTCAACTGAAGCCTAGGATATAATCAAGATAACTAAAAGATTTAGCAACCCATTAACTAAATGTTGAATATCTAACATTATGCATAACATCTTGTTTCACTCTTAAAATAAGGAGGGCCTCCATTCCTACACTTTATGAAATGCTAGATCTATGAGAGCACCCCCTCATGATGGCGATATCCATATTGATTTAGCCAATAACTTAATTTCATCATGTATTTAGGCATAAAATGTCTTAAGCCTTTGTCCAAAATATTGTGTCAAAATGATATAAAATTTATAAAATTTTTCATTTAGACTAAGTCATATACTCATTCCAGTCATGATATAGTATTTTAGGGAGTGAATTTAGGACTCTAGTCTCTTTCCAAATTAAATAATAGCCTAGCTATCTCACAAGTACATAGGATCGGCTTACATAGTTTTGAATCATAAGAGGTGTTAGCTGGCAGCCACTCCAAGTGGTTATAAGTCTAGAGGAGTTCGATGAGTTTATCCTCTTATGTGGAGGTGAACTCTTATGTCCCTTTTCAGCTTAGATTTAGGTCATACTTCTAGCTTGTGCTAAAGCTCCCTAGATTTAAGATCTAAGGTTGCTTGTTTCCTTTAGGCCATGAGCATAAATCCTCACCTAATAAGTATTTCCACAATCTTGTGCTAATGGATTGTAAGCCCTAGCTTTCTAACAAAATTCCAATTCAAATTAAAACAAACTCTTTCTTTCAAACATATAAAGCCTCACCATAGGGTGGATTGGAGTGCTCACTATGCTTCTTAGTATCATGAGTGCTCCTTACTTATCTTTCTTTGGATCCTAAATAAGTCTTTCCAATTGAACATTCCCACTTGATTTTCTAAAAATAACCAATTCATTGATAACCTAACCTTAAAATTTTTGTAGATAATTGATTGACTACTTTAATCGAGAGTATTCTTATAAAATCTAATTTTCAAGGTTGTAATTAACTATGGAGGCTTGCCTTCATAGGGAACTAATGAACCCATCATAAAATAAACCTTATTTTACTTTTTCATGTAAAGTAGGGGAAGAATCTCTAGTATATATGAAAACCCATCATGCTTTATGAGTCTTTATTAGGTAATTAGGTCCAATATATGGTGATGTTTCTGTCCTTTGAGATAGTACATCATACCTTAATGTCATACCTGATCACTTCAATAAGTACCCCTAAGATCTATGTGGTATCCACTCGACATCCGAAATAAAACACCACATATTTTTGATAACATTGCTAATGTTACCAGTGGGCATAAGCTTGATAGAAATGAAATAGTGCCAAGCCTTAGATGCTACTATTAGGCCGACATCATGAAAGTTGATAATTCTTTCTTCCCACCATTTTCATTGCACTTTTGCATTTCCACCAGAAAGAAAATGGAGGATCTCATCAAAATTAAGATGATCATTATATTAAAAAAATATATTAATTGTACTCAATATCTCAAAGATTGTAATATGCAATATTAACACTATTATCATAACTTACTAGTTTTCCCCTAATATATGCTTTATTGTCCTAGCCCTCCTATACATTTGCGAAGAACTCATGCACCACCGAGATGATGCTGAAGATGTTATCATATACTAGCTTGACCCAGCCTCATCCTATGATCACCCATTCAACACTACCATTGAGATCCTAGAAGCGCCTGTCCTGGATCAAGTGTTTGTGGACTAGGGCATTTTGATACCACTCCTTGACATTTACACTGACGAATCGGTTGCCATCACTTGATGCCCTCTTCTTGCTCACTACCTTTCTATGGGACATGATAAAAAATATAAACTTGAGAGAAGAAAAGAGCTGAGAGAGAGAGAGAAAGGAAATTTTTAAGCAGAGAAATCGTGGAATGAAATCCTTAACAAACCTGGTTCCTATTTATAAATTATACCCAGCACTGCAGCACCCAAACATGGTGCCTCGATGCTAGCCTCTTGAGTTACAGAACATAACACTAGCACTACGACACCCAAATGTAGCACTGAGGCACTAGTCAGCCTATCCCATCGGTTACTATGTAGTCAAAAAGTTAAATTTAATTATAATAAATCTTGTAACTAATTTGTACAAAAAGTGATGCAATGGCATGGCTCTCTGACCCAATACTACGGTGCCAATGAAAATGAGGTTGTCATTTCCCCTTTAATCGATTGTATAACTATCAAGAATCTTGATCGGCATCATGGTGCTACAATGCAACACTGTGGCGCTTGTTAAATGGTGAAACAACAAATAATGTTAGCATCACGGTGCTACCCAAGCCTCGGTACCTCATAGCTAACATGTGCACATGTCCTTTAAAATGTCACCTAAGTAGGATTCTCCATATCTATAGAGCATGCGTTGTATTCTGCTAGGTGATAGCCATAAAATTTTAAATTTAATAAATTTTAAACAAACATCCTCTATTCATTTTCCACACAAATAAATTTATATCTGTACACCATGGGGACAACCCTAATTTTGGCATTCTAAAAATGTAAGTCCAATATTTTATGTGTTTGCCATATGAACACGACATAATTCATTTAGCACACAAGCAAATTCAAATCCATCCACCGTGTGGATAACCCTAATTTTGATATTCCAAAAGGATGTAAGCCCAACCTCCTATTTTGTTCACCATGTGAACGCGTGCTCGTTCACCATATGAACACCTTATAATTTGTTCACCACATGAACACTCTTACACTATTGATCTCATTTTTAGTGGTGTGGCTAAAAACGTTTTATGGCATGGGGTGAAGTGGACATCCCATGGTTGGTAAACCAATGTCTTTCCAATGTGAAGTTGACTTCATCGTGGTTAATGGCTAGATGAGATAGCCTTGGTTCATGATTGGCCAGTTAAGGAGAGCTGAAGGCATGATAAGCCCTTGGCCAAAGGTGGGGTGTGAACTTTACTATTTTGTGTTTTTGTCTCATAACAAACCCTTGGTTCACTTGGAATGGATGAAATCAACCTTAACATAAGTCGGATCAACTTAGGTAGGTGTGGAAGGGTCCAAGGATGAGTAATGATATGTTTAGCTATGATTGGACAAAGTTTGATTGGGTTTGACTCATTTTGATTTATATAGGCAAATTTAGGTTTAATTGGGTTAGGTTGATCAAATGATATGTTTATACATATATTCAACTCTTCACGTACTTAATATTGTGATTCTTTTTATTGAAGCAACACAACCTAATAATGAACAAAGAGTTAAACATTTGTTTGAAAGAGATTAAGTACAGCTTCTGAACACCATTGAAAATCATATAGAAAGACATATCCCAATTCTTTCTTACATACAAGCCAAAGAATGAATCAATCTATCAACTCTATTTCATTACTTTGTACATTTAAATTGTTAGAAGTCAAGAGTATCTCTAGATTATCTGAATTGAAAATAAACATTTTTTTAGAATTTTAATTAAAAATTCATTTTTCAATTAAGAAGTATCACTATAATCAAATTTTCTTTAATTAGATGGTTGCACTATAGACATGTAATAAAAGGCTTATCAATTCTCATGAAATCATTCCCATCATCATCAATTCAAATAAGAGCACATTATGATCACATTATTAAGAATATTTTCCAATTCCTAGATAAATCCACCAATAATATAGAAGGGACAAGCAACATAAATAAAAACTCTTTATTATATTATCAACCAATCGTAACAAGGTTAAACAAAATTAGACCAAGAAATAAAAACCATTAGTTATTATAAGTTAAAGTATAGTTTGGTCACCTTGCCAACATAAATAGGAAAGGAAAGAAAAGGAAATGTTGATGCATCCTCGCACGCCTTATGCCTCAAAAAATAAATAAATAATAATAAAAATAAAAACTATGCAAAGGATCATGGAAAGGTTTAAAAGCCTTAATCCCATGCTAAATAATAGTAACCAAGGCTCAATTTATTTTCAAGGCAATGTATGTATTAAATGTAATGGTCAATATGATTAGTGTACATAGGGGGTTAAATTTTCTAAGAAAATATTCTTTTTCCTTCTCCTAAGACTAATTTTAAGATCGCTCTTTCTTGCCTCCTCAAGAACTCAATTTTATTTGTTTCTCTTTAATCTTTTATCTTCATGGCTTGTGGCCAATTTTCTGCCAAAATTTATTTGTTTTTAAGAAATATAAGTAATTTAGTACAGATAATCATTAATAACAAGCCAAACCATTTTCCAAGTAGTGGTGGACCCACATATGTTTCAGGGTGGGCAATTGCCCACCCAGAATATTTATTCCTGTCTTACTCACAACCCTAGCACAGTGAGATGCTGCAACTCTAAGCACAAGCTTTCTTCATCTCGTTCTCTCAGTTTCTCTCATTCTCCACATGTCGAGTCAATCGGATTTGCAACTCGCAATATCTCCTCATCTCATTTTTTCAGTCTCTCCCATTCTCCACACATCGAGACAGCCGCCATTGCAACTCGCAAGCCCGAGATGAAAGAACAATGGAGAACCTAGAGGCTGCTGCACTAACATGCTAACTAATGAAAGATTTATTTCTCCTTCGCTTTGCATTAAATTCTGCTAAATTTTTTTTGATGATTTTTGATATCTCCTTCATGAAGGTTGTCGCAGTGCCACACTTGGTCATTGTAGTTCTTAATTCTTATCATGCTTTATTGTATGAATCTGCAGTAAAAAAACTTTTTTATAATTTTTTAATAATACTTTTTCTATACTCAATGCTTCTCCAATGAAGTAGTTGTGATCAACAATCTATTTCTCCTAGTTTTTGTACTACTTTTCCTTATAATAAGTTATTTTTTTTTACTTTTATTTGATGGAAAATTGTTGTGGATGCTTGAAAATGTTGCGATAATTAGATGAGTTTTCAAAACTTAAAAAACTTGCTTTGAAATACTAAGCATAAAATTAAATTTTATTTATGTATTATATGATAGAGATTATTTTTTCTAAATAGTATAATATAATTAAATACTTTCTTAGAATATAAACTGAATATTTATTGCAGAAAATAGTAAAATTTTATTTATTTATTAATTATTTTTTGACCACTCTCAAAATAGAAGGTGGTTCCGCCCCTATTTCAAAGTAAATGATACACCAACTGAATCTTTTCTATCTGAATTACATAGTTAAGGCTAATAGCTGAAAATCAAAAGTTATACAAAAGTTTGATACAACTAGTACAAACCTTAAAACATAGTAGACTAGACTTCTACCAATCTACTGGAACATTACTTCAATTTCATCTCCATCTTTCGTTTCAAACTCCTCTGGTGTTTGTTCACCACAAAGCCTTTGACCATTAAAGAAAAAGGCAACATAAGGAAGTAGTAGAGCATTGCGTTTACAATAATTTTCCATGAGCTTTATTAGCGGGGTCCTACATTTAATCGTATAGTAGATTTCATTATCCAGTAGGTCTTTAACCTTTATGATGGTAATCTTTCCATGATTTGGCATCTTATTCTCTCTTTGACGGGTGCCTAACTTTCTTCACCTTGCTTGTCTATGATATCATAATTATAGTTTTCAATGGTTTCCTGTTGTTCTAGAACAGAAATGGTTTTATGCATTTCTCTCTACATATAGCAAGACTGATTTAATCAATCATTTGTTTCTCCTCATTAGATTATATATTTACCCTTTTTTAGAAGAATAACAATGACATACCAAATAGTGAAAACACTTTTATGGGATTTTACATATAAAAAATAACACATTAATATTATTTCTCATAATATATGGTAAAGTATAAACAAAAATTATTTTAATTTCTTTTGGAAACAAATATTATAATTTCATAACATACTAAGAGTAGTAGATTTTACTGTAGAGAGGTTGATATTATGGCAAGAATAACATATAGAATTATAGAGATGTTATTGATCATTAAACTTTATATGGGAAGATTAGACATTGGCTGGCATTTTATCATCTTTTAAATGCAATGTATTTTGCCCTAGCTTTAAGTTGTTAAACTTTAACTTGTATTTAAATTACAACAAATTTTAACGTGTATGTAATATTTTTTTTTACTAAAATTAGATTATAATAAATTAGAATAAAAACATTTCTTTTGTAAATAAAATTTAAAAATATTAGTTCACCATGGAATAAATTTACAAATAGTAAAAAAATTAATTAAAATAAATTTAATCATAAAGGAATTTCTGCTAACCTTATTTGATCTACGCATAAAAGAAATTTTTATTAATATTTTGAATATAGCCTAAAAATAACATTAATTTTTATTAAAATACATTAAAATATATCTTACTAAAGAAAATCCTTAGTACCTAAAATTGCCTAAATAAATAAATAAAATATTTACAACAAATATGTCCACAGTTAATTCTGTAATACATATTTAGTAACATTAGGTTACTGCAACTTAAAAGAAATTTTTTAGTATTAATATAAAAATTCATCTCACAAAAGATTCTTTATTAATATTATGAAAATTGTGTAATATATATTTGGTCAAAAATAAATTTTTACTTATTTTATGAAATTTGGTAAAAATAATTTTTGAAAAGGTGTGAATTATTACAGCCCAAAATTATCCAAAGAAGTCAGGAATGACATGGATGCTACAAATATAGCTTTTCAATTTAGCTATTAATTTGTCATTAAATGAGAATGACAAAATTACGCAGTCCTCAATCATCATGTGGTTTGGTGTTTTACAACTACGATAAGTTGGACACTAGGCATAGCATATTCTATTTTTGGTATTTGAGTTTATAATTATGATATGTTCATAATTTTTAAATATTTTCAAATTTTTTGCAGTATAATCATTTATGTATAGTAACAAATAAGTTATTTTCATAACAATTGATGTGTTATGTCATATTCATGGAAATTTTCTTTTTTTAAAGTTATTTGTTAATTGATTCATTTGACACTTAAAATAGCTAATTCAAATTTCAACTATATGTTATTTTGGTATAGATTAAAATATTTATCATTAAGGAGGCCAAATATGATAAATCAAAAAGATAACAAAGGAAAAGAGAAATGTAGTTGTTATGCAACAACAACAACAAGCATTTATCCCACTATGTGGGGTCAACTACATGAATCCTTCTTCTCCATTCTGTCCTATTATGTGAAGTACACTAAGGTCATTCTTTATACATCTTAACCAAGTCTTTTTAGGTCAACCTCTACCTTTCTTAACATAAGGCAAATCAAATGCATCTACTCACCTAATGGTCATGATAGATGCTTTATCGCCAAACCATCTAAGGCTTAATCTCTCTCTAACGCCGCTTTGGAGCTACTCCAACTATTTCTTGAACATACTCATTTCGCATTTTATCTTTAAGAGTAAAGCCACTCATCCACCTGAGCATCCTCATCTCTGCAACACTTAACTTAGTCTTTTGCTTCTCTTTTATTGACCAACATTCCACACCATAAATTATTATAGGACTTACCACCATCTTTTAAAATTTTTCCTTAAGTTTAAGTGGTACTTTTCTATCTCACAATAGGCCAGATGCATTCCTCCACTTCAACCATCCAACTTGAATTCTACTAATAACATCTCCATCTATTTCACCATCATTTTGAATAATAGAGCCTTGATATCTGAATTGCTCATGCTTGTGTAAATGTAGTTGTTATAAGTGAAGCTTAAATAAAACAACATTTATATTATAGACAAATAGGGTAGTGAAGAATCTCCAAAACTATTTTGCATAATAATTAAAAAAGAAAAGCTTAGATTTTTATCATGTTTTGAATGATTTCTTTTAAATTAGGTTTCAATTGTTTTATTTCCTTTTATAGGCCAACGACTTATTGTTTTATAAAAAGATAAAAAACATACTCTTTTATAAACTAAGGAGCCGTTTGAGATTACTTTCTATTTTTTGTTTTCTATTTTTTTATTTTTGTTTACATAAAAATATATATTTAGTATTCTTATGATTTTTTTTTGAAAAAAAAAACATAATATATATTTGGTTTTCTCATTTTTCAAAAAATTTAACCAAAAACCTAAAATATTGAGATTAATTATTACATTCTAAAGTTATTTTAAAATGTGATTGAGTAAAAAAGTTGATGTTAACATAAATTTAAGCCAATCTATAATGAATTAATAAGCTCAATAACACAAATAATTAGAATAATTCTTAATTAAATTAGAAAATAAAGACACAACATTCCATATAATCAATATAAAAATATCTCATTTTACATTATACAAATATTTGAGAACTCTCAACATCTAGGTAAATAAAATAAGATAATTAATAACTAAATTCTATTATGTGCATGATTTCATAATTCTCTTGCAACATGATCATGAAAGAGAGCTATGTACTACAATTGAGATTGAGTAACATCAACTTCAATAATATTAGACAATATACCGATTGATGTAGAACTTCTTTCTATATCAATAATAAAATTTTCATTTTCATACATCTCAAATAATATGTCTAATCTAGATTATTATTTTATAAAATTATGCATTGCACAATAAGTAATTATTATATAACTTTGTGTGCATAAATCATAAAAAGGCATTTTAAAATTTTTTAAAAAATTTCGCTTTTAGAACTCTAAAATATTGCTCAATATTTTTAAAGAGGAATGTCTATAATTAAAATGCTCATCATGTCTTTGAGGTTGAGTATCCTAGTGATAATCACGAAGGTGATATCTTAATCTTCTCTGGCATGTTGGCATATCCAGAATTAACTAGATAATATTTTCCTATTTCAAAAAATATATTAATTATTAATAATAAAATTATCATTCAGCAATTTCAAAAAAAAATTATTAATTAAAAATACAAGTTAACATACCTTCTAGTGGCATAAAAGATTTAATTGAGGATTTGATTTTTATTCTAAAAAACTTCTATTGACCTCATTTTTAGAATGAGCTCTCAACACCTCCATCTTAGACATAGGATTCCTCTTAGACTTTAAGAGATCCTTAGTCTTAAGACACATCTAGTGATTAGGTGGACACTCAACCTAGCCCTAGAAGACTTAGAAGGGTTAGCCATAGGAATAGGTCATGCCTTAGGGGTGTTAGGAAATTTGCCTACCCATAGCTTGAACCACTCCTCACCTTCCTTCCTTCAAGTCAAACTCCAAATCAACCTTATTTGATTTCCTCCAAACTAAAATCAACTCCATGTGATTGAAATCCATGATTAAAACCCATGAATGAAATTCTTAAGTCCAAAATCTTTCCTAAATCCTTAATTTCCCTCTTAAGGACTTAGCTTAGATCAACTTCAAATCTATTCAAACCCTTGAGATTTTCTCATGATTCATTTATATTCTCATTTATATTCAGATATATAAATGAAATATAAATTCAAACCAATCAAACTAAACTTAAAATTCAAAATCAATTCATGAAATTTTCCTAAGTCCTTTTAAATTCCTTTTAAAAGACTTAGCCTAAACCATGTTCAAATCATTTCAAATTCATGGGATTTTCTCATAACTCATTTATATTCTTATTTATATTCACATATATAAATGAAATATAAATATAAATAAATCAAATTAAATCAAAATTCAAGCTTCAAACTCTAAAATTTCCTAAGTCCATTAATTTCCTTTTAATAGACTTAGCCTAAATCATGATCAAATCACTTCAAATCTTTGAAATTTTCTCATGATCCATTTTTATTCTCATTTATATTCACATATATAAATGAAATATAAATTCAAACAATCAAAACCAACTCCAAAAATCAAACTCAAATCTATTCAAAATCCAACCTAAGCCTTTTAAGTCAAAATCTTGAGCTTAGCCAAATCAACTTCAAATCAAGCCAAATTCTTGATTTTCCTTCATGATTCAATCAAACCTACAATCATGAATTCAAATATAAATATAAACTTCAATCACCAAATCAAAAATCAATTCAAAAATCAAAGTTCAAATCCTTTCATATTCTTCCTTTGAATATGAAAATGTCAAATGAATCAAAACCCATTTGACTTCAAATCACTTGTAAATGGATTTATATTTCAATCATAAGTCCATATACAAGTTCAATCAACTTCAAATCAAGCTTTGACCAAGCCATTTGACCCACTTAGGCTCACTTGACCCAAAGTGGCCTAAAGTACCCTTATGAGGCAAATTCTAATCCTAACCAAATTGGATTGAACTAAGCCAATCTTTGCCTCTCATTATGATCAACAATCATCATGGGATGATCAATCAACCAAATTGGGTCAAACCAAGTCAAACCTAAGGATTGACCAAGTCAACACTAAACCAAAAATGAAACCTAACATAGCCAAAATCCACCAAAGGCCAAATTGATTGAAACCATTAATCTAAGTTCATTCATGGCCTATGTTTGAACTTGACCAAGCCAACATTTGAGCCTAACCTAGCCCAATTGGCCACTTGACCCAAGTTGACCCAACTTGACCTGAAAAGTCAAAATGGGTCAAAACTTGATCTAAGCAAAATTGATTGAAACCACTGGGTCGAGTTCATTCCTAATCACTTGTTGAAGTTGACCAAAGCCTCAATTAGCCAACTAGACCTAACCTAGCCCAATTGACCTTAGACCCAACTTGACCTAAAGGGGTCATGTTGAGCCAAATTTGAACTTAACCCAAATTTATTGGAAACAAAGATGCCAATCCACTCCATATGGATAACCAAACCTAAACCTATCAACTTGACCCATTTGACCTAAATGAAGTCATATGAGCCAAATTCAAAAATAAACCAAATTGAACCAAACCAAGCAACCAAAACATTTCAAATGGTCATATGAACTTGACCCAACCCTTGGTTTGATCTAATTTGACCAATTGGTCAACTTGACCCAAGTTGACCCATTTTGACCTAAATGGGTGAACATGAGCCAAACCTTATCAAAATGAATTCCAAATCTCATGAAACTTCATCAAACCTAGTTTCTCCACATACCCAACATATCCAAATTAATAAATCAGCAAAATGACCATTCTATCCCTAGGACATAGAACAAATTTTGGCCTAATCCATGGGTATTTGTTCATGCCCTCTTCATATCCACTTGATACCTTCCTAATACCTCAATGGGACCTAATGAAGAGTGGTGCACCCAACCCAATGGGTTTGGGTCAGCCCAAATGGACCCAAGGCCAATCCCGCCCCATGGGTCAAATTGGCTCATTCCAAATCCCTCCTCCTCCCAATTTGATGCACATGGGAGGTTAGAAATCCACTCAAGGCCTCAAACTGACCATGTGCAAAGAGAAAACAACCTAAACAACCTCTCCAATTTGAGCAATTGGATCAAAACAACAAAGGAGGTGTAGACCATCTGATTTCCATAGGGGGAGATATACTTCCTTTAATTCAATTCAAACTTATCATTCCCTCATTCGATTGAAGCTTAGAGAGTGTTAGGAGAGATCAGAGAGCCTTCCTAAGCATTCTAAGTGGGATTTGAAAAGTTGCTTTCTCAATTTTCTCCATTGGAAAATAGGGGAGCTCCTTTGAATCTTCAATTTCTCTACACTCACCGCAATTCCTCTTCTTACACACTTCCTCTGAGGATTAATTTGAGTGCACCCAAGCATCCATTTGAGTTCCCATAGTAAGGAGAGAAGGAATTGAATCAAAGCCGCAAGGGAGATCAAGTGGTGTTGGTCCATAGAGCAATCCACTCAACCCCAAGGCCTGAAAATTTCAACAGGGCCTCATCTCCACTAGACCAAGCTACCTCATCGATCTCGAGTACCGGTGAGGTATGGAATTTTCCAACCACCTAGCATAGGAGGTGTTGATCTTTTGTGAAAGGAATTTTCAAGTCATGCAAAATCCACTATTGGTTATGCTCCTTAGTAGCTTTAGATGGTTTGGGAACAATTTTATTACAATCCAAGCATAATCGAGCTCGGATCTTCCCCTAGATCAAGGACGACCTCTGCTGATCCTAGGGGAAGAACTGGGGAGATCCTGGCTGTCCAACCATGCATTTTGGATGGACAGCTGAGATTATTCCCACATTTTAGAGTTAATAATCCTTTTATAAACTGCAGGATGATCCCTGGCCATGCGATCATTGATCAGATGACAAAGATCAAAGCGCGTCCCACCGCTGCGCTGCCATTTGGTTGGGACAATTAAGTGGGATGCTCACAGCATGATGCATGTAAAGCGCGCTAACCGCCGCGCCACGCGTCCCACTGTGAGCTGACAGATTTGTTTAAGGATTTATTTAAATAATTAAATTCTAATTAATCTCTTAGCCTTCTAAAAATCATATCTCCCTCAATAAATATCAAAAAAATATGAGTTAAAATCCTATGGAAAGATAATTAAACCTAGAATATTTTTAAAATCATTTCAATGGATTTTGAATTATCCTTTTCTCTAATTTTAGGTTTTATTAGAAATTTTATTTTGCTAATTACCTCTTAATTAAACATCTGATTAATCCCAAACTTCTTGGATATATTTTAGGGGATGAATTCTGCCTCCCTTAATTTTCTTGGTATTTATTGAAGGCTTAATTGGGAGAATTGCAAATGTGTTTCCTAATTACCCTCCTTATGTAATTAAGGATAATTAGGGTGTGATTAGTGATTTTAATCCATTATTAGAGTTGATTAAGGATAGATCCAGTAGATAAGAGGTTTAGGGAATAATTTTGTGGCATTTCCCCTAAGCTATTCCCTAAACTCCTTTTGTTTCCTTAATCTTCTCTTAATTAAGGGTTAATTCATTAATTTTCCTTAATTAATTTTTAAAAATTCTAAAAAAACTTCTAGAACTTAATTAATCTACTTTGGGTAGATGCTTAGGTGTTTAAGAGTCTAAGTTCAATTAAGGAAATCAAAACCCAATTTGTATGTGTGAAGGGGTGTTTTGAAATTACTTAAGCTAAACCTATTTTAATTAACCATTAATCATGCTAAATTGCATTAGGCCCTTTTCTTGTGAGTTTTTATGTCATCTCATAGGCTCATAATTACTTGGTTAACTATGCTAAGGTGGTGTAGGTAAGGGTTAATTAACTTGTTTAATGCATACCTTAACCTAATCAAAATTTAAAATGAATATAATCATATAAAAATTAAAAAAATATCAAACACATGTGGGAATGGGTTAGGAACAACAAACTCAACTCAAATTTTTAAAATTAAATTAAACTTAAACTCAAATATAAATCACATTAAACAAACTTTGGTTTACTTTAAGCTTTCTTATTCCATAAGTATGTCTTTAGGATTTAATTAAAGTGAATGTGTTTACATGCTTTCATTGCTTTGATTCTTTCCCCAACATGTTAAATTTATATGACATGTGGTTTCATGCATTCATATTTTTCAAATTCAAACATAAAAATGAAATTGTTCACTTTATGTCAAATTTGCATGTGTTGGCTAAAGTAGAAATATGAGTGGATATTATCACTACTAAATTCAAATTATTTTCAAAACATATAAATCAAATTAAAAAAGTGTGCTACTTTGATTTTAATTATAAGCTTGCATGTGAAAGAATATAAAGGATATGCTTAGTATAGGTTTTCCTTCTCTTCTCTTTTAGTGTAGTTTTGAATAGTATTTGGTAAGATGTATGGTTCATTTGAAAAGAACCTAACATTTACCTAATTCTATATTCTATTCATTCCTACACTATTACTTAAGAAGGATACTTATGCTTGCATATATAAATTGCATAAACAAAACAAATCAGCTAAAACAAACTTTTGCATTCTTTCTTTTCCATTCATTTCTTTTGTACACATGTTTGCATTTAAGGTAAGTGGTATGTTAGTCTAGACAACCCCAAGGTTGTGAGGCTTTAAGTAGCCCTATGTAGGTTTTATACCTTACATCTCTGGTTAATAATGGCACTATACTCACTTATACTTTTCTTACTTTCATGTGTGTATGTGAAAAATTGGATAAAGAAACCCTTTTCTACTTAAAAAAAATCATGCATATGAAACTTCAAAATTTCCTTAAATGGATTACTTAGCATGCATCATAAAGTGTGTTAAATATTCTCATTTGTATGTATAGATATGCTTAGGACTCATTCATATTCATGTTATACATGTTGGGAAAGAAGTGAAGTAATGTGTGTTTGTGAATTTAGTTCATTTTATTTAATCTTAAAATACCTTTCTTTTGAATAGGTTTGTTTAGAGTTTATCTAAACTTAGGATTAATTAAAACTAAATCAAAAATTCACTAAACAAAACTAAAATGTGAATCTACTTTAGTAATTACTTAAGTTAGGGAAGGAAACTCTTTCCCTCTCTTTATAACTAAGTAATTAATTATATGATTCATTTGAATCAAATCAAAACATGAAATAAAATCAACCCAAAATAATTAAACAACTTAAATAAAACCCTCCTCTAAGTTGAACATGTTTTCACACTTAGAAAATTTGAAGCTAAAGTCATAGCTAAGCATACCACACAAACTTTCAAAGCACACACATTAGCCAAAGTCACCACTTCTAGCTTTAGATTAGGGAGGTGCATGGTTTGATGTTTGTTTTATTTTATGATATATATTTTAGACTGGATGTTAGGATGTATGCTCATAGAATGAATGGTAGGGTGATCTTAATCTAACCATTATTTTTTGCAGGGATTGTGCTTATGGGGCTCTATCATAAATAAAAAATATAAATGCTTTTGGTTGGAGGTGCTTATACCTCTAAGCATAATCCAATAGGCCAGGTGGACTTAGTCACCCATGTGTGGGGTGATAAGTCTAATATACATACTTAGGATTTTTGTGGATTATTTTAGCTAACCTTTGTTTTGCAGGTGTTAGTTAGAATTTCATTCATTCCTTTTCATGTAAATTTTACAATTAGGATTTTGGAATGATTGTTATGGGGATTAGATGAACATTGGTCATAAGATCCTATCTTATGCACCATGTGAGGCCTTGGAGCATCCACCTTCCAACCATCCAAAAGAAAGAGCCAAAGAAGAAAGCAAAAAAGAAGAAGAAAGAAGAAAAGAAGAATGAAGAAATGAAACTTGAAGACCCCAATAACAATGAGTTCCTTGCTTAATTGTATCTAATTCATTTGTAATCTGGTTGTATAAGGTTAGAGCTCAGCTACCCAATTTGTTTTGGGTTTGTACGGTGGTGCCTGACCACATTTGGCCTTTTATTCTTTTGCACTTAGCTTTATAAATTGATTGATGATTTGTTTAGCTTGTGCATTAAGTGGCATCCTTTTCCTAGTTTCTTCCTTGCTTTATGTATGGCCTCGATGTGGATTAGGCTCTTAGGGAAAAATAAATCTTTTACCAAATTTAATAATTCAAAACTAAAATTAAAGAACTCATAACCTCACCTAAAGCTTAGGTTTAAAATCAAGATAAAAGAATTAGCAACCCCTTAGTTGGATGAGTATTTCTTTTATAACATCATGCACAAATGCATCTTATTTAACTCTTGATTGGAGGACCTCCACCTTTGCCAGAGAAACTTGGCTTGACCTATGAGAGCCATGGTAGAAACACACCTCCTCCCTTCTCGCTAATTTTGGCCCATAATCTCATTTCTCATGCATTAGACATATGAATCCTATTAGCCTAAGTCAAAATGATTGTGCAAAAATGAAAATAAAATGAAATTTGAATTGCATTAGATTTAGGTCATTTGAAGCTTTCCCTTTACATGATCTAGTCTCTTTAGGGAGTGAGTTTAAGGACTTAGTCTCTTTTAAATAATAACAGCCAATCTATCTAGCATTAAGCATATGGCTTGCCTACATGAATTTAAAATTGTAGGAGGAGTTAGTTGGTGGCCACCCCCAGGTGATTATAAGTCCAAGCAGTCGGGTGGTTTGTCCTCTCTTATGGAGGCAAATCAAATACCCATTTTCACCTTTGATTTAGGTTATGCTTTTGGCCCTCGCCAGAGCTCCCTATATTTAGGTTCTGAGGTTGCTTTTTCTCTTTGTGGGCCCTAAGCAGAAATCCTCACCTCTTAGGCATTTCCATAACCTTGTATTATGGAATAAAAATCTTCTAATATAAATTCAACTCAATCAAACTAAATCAATTTCAAAAATATAAAGCCTAACCATAGGATAGTCTGAGATGCTCGCTAGGATTCCTAGCATCATGAGCATCTCCTACTTATCTCTATTTGGCTTAGATAATAAATCTCTCTTTGATCAATCCCATTTGATCTTCAAAAACAAACCAATCGATTGATAGTCTTTCCTATTGAAATCTTTAAAGATAATGATCATTTACCTTAATCGAGAGTTTTTCTAAGGAATCCCCATTCCTTAGGATGTAATTAACTATGGGGGCTTGCCCTTGTAGGGAACTTAACAAACCAGTTTAAAATAAACCCTACTTTACTTTTCCATATAAAGTAGGGAAGAATCTCTAGTACACTTCGAAGATCAGATGTCCTTAGGAGTCCTTATTTTGGTTGATTAGGTCCATTATAGGGCAGTCACTTCTATCTTTCGAGATATTACACCTTTCCTTAATGCCGTAATTGATTACCTTAATAAGTACATCTATAGATCTGCATGGCATCCTAAAAAGATGAATTTTTATAGTCTTGTCTTTCTCTTCTCCCCACAGATTTGAAAGGTGACTCTATATGAAATTTTCACCATAGATTTTTCTAGCGACTCCGCTGGGGATGGTTCCTCTCTCCATCTTTGGTAAATGATCATTGTCTCTAAGTATCGATATTGGGTTTGTATTTTTGTATGAACCTTAGACTATCTTTCTTTTCATTGGCACTTGGCTTATTTCTTTCTTAAGTTAAGCTAGCCAACATCTTTATGTTTTTGGACCTCACCCCATGTTAGTCTTAAAACCCCTATTGGGTCCCCAATGGGTAAAAAAAAAAATCTAAATAAAGAAAACATTTAAAGACTTCCTCTTTATCATCTTTATGATGAAGAAAGGTTCATTCTAAAATAATAAAGACAAAATTAATTTTTCATAAAAAGTTATCTTTTCAAAAGCACTCTTTCAAAAATGCACTTAATAAAATATATTCCACAAAATTTTCTTAAATCACCCTCATGTAACAATTCTCATAATTGT
>CM038231.1:43621940-43765978 GCA_021442155.1 Cymbidium sinense | reverse complement strand
GGCATAAAGCGATAGAAATGAAATAGTACCAAGCCTTAGAATCTTTTATTGGCCGACATCATGAAAGTTGATAATTCTTTCTTCCCACCATTTTCATTGCACTTTTGCATTTCCACGAAAGAAAATGGAGGATCTCATCAAAATTAGATGATCATTATAATAAAAATATATTGTACTCAATATCTCAAAGATTGTAATATGCATTAATAACACCATTATCATAACTTACTAGTTTCCCCCTAATATATGCTTTATTGTCCTAGCCCTCCTATGCATTTGTGAAGAACTCATGCACCACCGATGATGCTGAAGATGTTATCATATACTAGCTTGACCCAGCCTCATCCTACGATCACCCATTCAACACTACCATTGAGATCCTAGAAGCTCCTCTCCTGGATCAAGTGTTTGTGGATGAGGGCATTTTGATACCACTCCTCGACATTAACACTAATGAATCTGTTGCCATCACTTGATGCCCTCTTCTTGCTCACTACCTTTCTATGGGACATGATAAAAAATAAACTTGAGAGAAGAAAAGAGAGAGAGAGAGAGAAAGGAAATTTTTAAGCAGAGAAATCGTGGAATGAAATCCTTAACAAACCTGGGTCCTATTTATAAATTATACCCAGCACTGTAGCACCCAAACATGGTGCCTCGGTGCTGGCCTCTTGAGTTACAGAACATAACACTAGCACTACGACACCCAAATGTAGCACCGAGGCACTAGTCAGCCTATCCCATCGGTTACTATGTAGTCAAAAAGTTAAATTTAATTATAATAAATCTTGTAACTAATTTGTACAAAAAGTAATGCAGTGGCATGGCTCTCTGACCCAATACTATGGTGCCAATGAAAATGAGGTTGTCATTTCCCCTTTAATCAATTGTATAACTATCAAGAATCTTGATCAGCATCATGGTGCTACAATGCATGGTAAACTTGTTAAATAACAACAAATAATGTTAGCATCACGGTGCTACCCAAGCCTCGGTACCTCATAGCTAACATGTGCACATGTCCTTTAAAATGTCACCTAAGTAGGATTGGGCTCCACTATAATAGAGCATAGACATTGTATTTCGGTTGCTAAGTGCCAGCTATAAAATTATAAATTTAATAAATTTTAAACAAACATCCTCTATTCATTTGCCACACAAATAAACTCATATCTGTACACCATGGGGACAACCGTAATTTTGGTATTCTAAAAATGTAAGTCCAATATTTTATGTGTTCACCATATGAACACCACATAATTCATTCAGCACACGAGCAAATTCAAATCCATCCACCATGTGGATAACCCTAATTTTGATATTCCAAAGGGATGTAAGCCCAACCTCCTATTTTGTTCACCATGTGAATGCGTGCTCGTTCACCATATGAACACCTTATAATTTGTTCACCACATGAACACTCTTACACTATTGATCTCATTTTTAGTGGTGTGGCTAAAAACATTTTATGGCATGGGGTGAAGTGGACATCCCATGGTTGGTAAACCAATGGCTTTCCAAGGTGAAGTTGACTTCATCGTGGTTAATGGCTAGATGAGATAGCCTTGGTTCATGATTGGCCAGTTAAGGAGAGCTGAAGGCATGATAAGGGTGTTGCCTTGGCCAAAGGTGGGGTGTGAACTTTACTATTTTGTGTTTTTGTCTCATAACGAACCCTTGGTTCACTTGGAATGGATGAAATCAACTTCAACATAAGTTGGATCAACTTAGGTAGGTGTGGAAGGGTCCAAGGATGAGTAATGATATGTTTAGCTACGATTGGACAAAGTTTGATTGGGTTTGACTCATTTTGATTTATATAGGCTAATTTGGGTTTAATTGGGTTAGGTTGACCAAATGATATGTTTATACATATATGCCACTCTTCACGTACTTAATATTGTGATTCTTTTTTGAAGCAACATAACCTAATAATGAACAAAGAGTTAAACATTTGTTTGAAAGAGATTAAGTGTACAACACCATTGAAAATCATATAGAAAGACATATCCCAATTCTTTCTTACATACAAGCCAAAGAATGAATCAATCTATCAACTCTATTTCATTACTTTGTACATTTAAATTGTTAGAAGTCAAGAGTATCTCTAGATTATCTGAATTGAAAATAAACATTTTTTTAGAATTTTAATTAAAAATTCATTTTCCAGTTAAGAAGTATCACTATAATCAAATTTTCTTTAATTAGATGGTTGCACTATAGACATGTAATAAAAGGCTTATCAATTCTCATGAAATCATTCCCATCATCATCAATTCAAATAAGAGCACATTATGATCACATTATTAAGAATATTTTCCAATTCCTAGATAAATCCACTAATAATATAGAAGGGACAAGCAACATAAATAAAAACTCTTTATTATATTATCAACCAATCGTAAGAGGGTTAAACAAAATTAGACCAAGAAATAAAAACCATTAGTTATTATAAGTTAAAGTATAGTTTGGTCACCTTGCCAACATAAATAGGAAAGGAAAGAAAAGGAAATGTAGATGCGTCCTCGCCCGCCTTACCCCTCAAAAAATAAATAAATAATAAAAAATAAAAACTATGCAAAGGATCATGGAAAGGTTTAAAAGCCTTAATCCCATGCTAAATAATAGCTAAATAATAATAACAAAGCCTCAATTTATTTTCAAGGCAATGTATGTATTAAATGTAATGGTCAATACTATTAGTGTATATAGTGGGTTAAATTTTCTAAGAAAATATTTTTTTTTCTTCTCCTAAGACTAATTTTAAGATCTCTCTTTCTTGCCTCCACAAGAACTCAATATTATTTGTTTCTCTTTAATCTTTTGTCTTCATGGCTTGTGGCCAATTTTCTGCCAAAATTTATATTGTTTTAAGAAATATAAGTAATTTAGTACAGATAATCATTAATAACAAGCCAAACCATTTTCCAAGTAGTGGCGGACCCACATATGTTTCAGGGTGGGCAATTGCCCACCCAGAATATTTATTCCTGTCTTGCTCACAACCCTAACACAGTGAGATGCTGCAACTCTAATCGCAAGCTTTCTTCATCTCATTCTCTCAGTTTCTCTCATTCTCCACATGTCGAGTCAATCGGCTTTGCAACTCGCAATATCTCCTCATCTCATTTTTTCAGTCTCTCCCATTCTCCACACATCGAGAGGCCCATTGCAGCAAGCCCGAGATGAAAGAACAATGGAGAACCTAGACGCTGCTGCACTAACGTGCTAACTAATGAAAGATTTATTTCTCCTTCTTTGCATTAAATTATGCTAAATTTTTTTTGATGATTTTTGATATCTCCTTCATGAAGGTTGTCGCAGTGCCACACTTGGTCATTGTAGTTCTTAATTCTTATCATGCTTTATTGTATGAATCTGCAATAAAAAAACCTTTTTATAATTTTTTTAGTAATAATTTTTCTATACTCAATGCTTCTTTGATGAAGTAGTTGTGATCAAACAATCTATTTCTCCTAGTTTTTGTACTACTTTTCCTTATAATAAGTGATTTTTTTTACTTTTATTTGATGGAAAATTGTTGTGGATGCTTGAAAATGTTGCGATAATTAGATGAGTTTTCAAAACTTAAAAAACTTGCTTTGAAATACTCAGCATAAAATTAAATTTTATTTATGTATTGCATATGATAGCAGAGATTATTTTTTTCTAAATAGTATAATATAATTAAATACTTTCTCAGAGAATATAAATTGAATATTTATTGCAGAAAATATAAAAATTTTATTTATTTTTTAATTATTTTTTGACCACTCTCAAAATAGAAGGTGGTTCCGCCTCTATTTCAAAGTAAATGATACACCAACTGAATCTTTTTCTATCTAAATAACATAGTTAAGGCTAATAGTTGAAAATCAAAAGTTATACAAAAGTTTGATACAACTAGTACAAACCTTAAAACATAGTTGACTAGACTTCTACCAATCTACTGGAACATTACTTCAATTTCATCTCCATCTTTCATTTCAAACTCCTCTGGTGTTTGTTCACCACAAAGCCTTTGACCATTAAAGAAAAAGGCAACATAAGGAAGTAGTAGAGCATTGCGTTTACAATAATTTTCCATGAGCTTTATAAGCGGGTCCTACATTTAATCTTATAGTAGATTTCATTATCCAATAGGTCTTTAACCTTTATGACGATAATCTTTTCATGATTTGGCATCTTATTCTCTCTTTGACGGGTGCCTAACATTCTTCACCTTGCTTGTCTATGATATCATAATTATAGTTTTCAATGGTTTCCCTGTTGTTCGAGAATAGAAATGGTTTTATGCATTTCTCTCTACATATAGCAAGACTGATTTAATCAATCATTTGTTTCTCCTCATTAGATTATATATTTACCCTTTTTTAGAAGAATAACAATGACATACCAAATAGTGAAAACACTTTTATGGGATTTTACATATAAAAAATAACACATTAATATTATTTCTCATAACAGATATGGTAAAGTATAAACAAAAATTATTTTAATTTCTTTTGGAAACAAATATTATAATTTCATAACATACTAAGAGTAGTAGATTTTACTGTAGAGAGGTTGATATTATGGCAAGAATAACATATAGAATTATAGAGATGTTATTGATCATTAAACTTTATATGGGAAGATTAGACATTGGCTGGCATTTTATCATCTTTTAAATGCAATGTATTTTGCCCTAGCTTTAAGTTGTTAAACTTTAACTTGTATTTAAATTACAACAAATTTTAACGTGTATGTAATATTTTTTTACTAAAATTAGATTATAATAAATTAGAATAAAAACATTTCCTTTGTAAATAAAATTTAATAATATTAGTTCACCATGGAATAAATTTACAAATAGTAAAAAAATTAATTAAAATAAATTTAATCATAAAGGAATTTCTGCTAAACTTATTTCATCTAGGCATAAAAGAAATTTTTATTAATATTTTGAATATAGCCTAAAATGAACATTAATTTTTATTAAAATTAATTAAAATATATCTTACTAAAGAAAAATTATTAGTACCTAAAATTTCCTAAATAAACAAAAAAATATTAACAAGAAATATGTCCACAGTTAATTTTGTAATACATTTTTAGTAACATTAGGTTACTGCAGCTTAAAAGAAATTTTTTAGTTTTAATATAAAAATTCGTCTCACAAAAAATTCTTTATTAATATTATGAAAATTGTGTAATATATATTTGGTCAAAAATAAATTTTTACTTATTTTATGAAATTTGCTAAAAATAATTTTTGAAAAGGTGTGAATTATTACAGCCCAAAATTATCCAAAGAAGTCAGGAATGACATGGATGCTACAAATATAGCTTTTCAATTTAGCTATTAATTTGTCATTAAATGAGAATGACAAAATTACGCAGTCCTCAATCGTCATGTGGTTTGGTGTTTTACAACTACGATAAGTTGGACACTAGGCATAGCATATTCTATTTTTGGTATTTGAGTTTATAATTACGATATGTTCATAATTTTAAATATTTTCAAATTTTTTGCAGTATAATCATTTATGTATAGTAACAAATAAGTTATTTTCATAACAATTGATGTTATGTCATATTCATGGAAATTTTTTTTTTTAAGTTATTTGTTAATTGATTCATTTGACACTTAAAATAGCTAATTTAAATTTCAACTATATGTTATTTTGGTATAGATTAAAATATTTATCAAGAAAGAGGCCAAATACGATAAATCAAAAAGACAACAAAGGAAAAGAGAAATGTAAATTATACAACATCAGCAACAATAACCTTTATCCCACTATGTGGGGTCAGTTGCATGAATCATTCTTCTCCATTGTGTCCTATTATGTGTCCAATTCTCATTTAATTGTTTATACATCTTAACCAAGTCTTTTTAGGTCAACCTCTACCTTTCTTAACATAAGGCAAATCGAATGCATCTACTCACCTAATAGGGTCATCGGATGATGCTTATCTCCAAACCAGGACTCTCTCTAATCTTATACGGAGCTACTCCAACTTTTTCCAACATACTCATTTAGCATTTTATCTAAGAGTAAAGCCACTCATCCACAGCATCCTCATCTCGCAACACTTAACTTAGTCTTATGCTTCTTTTATTGGACATTCCCATAAATTATTACAGGACTTACCACCATCTTTTAAAATATTTTCTTAAGTTTAAGTGGTACTTTTCTATCACACAATAGGTCAGATGCATTCCTCCACTTCAACCATCCAACTTGAATTCTACTAATAACATCTCCATCTATTTCACCATCATTTTGAATAATAGAGCCTTGATATCTGAATTGCTCACGCTTGTGTAAATGTAGTTGTTATAAGTGAAGCTTAAATATAACTTAACATTTATATTATAGACAAATAGGGTAGTGAAGAATCTCCAAAACTATTTTACATAATAATTAAAAAAGAAAAGCTTAGATTTTTATCATGTTTTGAATGATTTCTTTTAAATTAGGTTTCAATTGTTTTATTTCCCTTTTATAGGCCAACGACTTATTGTTTTATAAAAAGATAAAAAACATACTCTTTTATAAACTAAGGAGCCGTTTGGGATTACTTTCTATTTTTTGTTTTCTATTTTTATTATTTTGTTTACATAAAAAAATATATATTTAGTATTCTTATGAATTTTTTTTTAAATCAAAAAACAAAAATACATATTTGGTTTTCTCATTTTTCAAAAAATTTAACCAAAAACCTAAAATATTGAGATTAATTATTACATTCTAAAGTTATTTTAAAATGTGATTGAGTAAAAAAGTTGCTGTTAACATAAATTTAAGCCAATCTATAATGAATTAATAAGCTCAATAACACAAATAATTAGAATAATTCTTAATTCTTAATTAAATTAGAAAATAAAGACACAACATTCCATATAATCAATATAAAAATATCTCATTTTACATTATACAAATATTTGAGAACTCTCAACATCTAGGTAAATAAAATAAGATAATTAATAACTAAATTCTATTATGTGCATGATTTCATAATTCTCTTGCAACATGATCATGAAAGAGAGCTATGTACTACAATTGAGATTGAGTAACATCAACCTCAATAATATTGGGCAATATACCGATTGATGTAGAACTTCTTTCTATATCAATAATAAAATTTTCATTTTCATACATCTCAAATAATATGTCTAATCTAGATTATTATATTATAAAATTATGCATTGCACAATAAGTAATTACTATATAACTTTGTGTGCATAAATCATAAAAAGGCATTTTAAAATTTTTTAAAAAATTTAGCTTTTAGAACTCTAAAACATCGCTCAATATTTTTTAAAGAGGAATGTCTATAATTAAAATGCTCTTCATGTCTTTGAGGTTGAGTATCCTAGTGATAATCATGAAGGTGATATCTTAATCTTCTCTGGCATGTTGGCATATCCAAAATTAACTAGATAATATTTTCCTATTTCAAAAAATATATTAATTATTAAAAATAAAATTATCATTCAGCAATTTCAAAACAAAATTATTAATTAAAAATACAAGTTAGCATACCTTCTAGTGGCATAAAAAGATTTAATTGAGGATTTGATTTTTATTCTAAAAAACTTCTATTGATCTCATTTTTAGAATGAGCTCTCAACACCTCCATCTTAGACATAGGATTCCTCTTAGACTTTAAGAGATCCTTAGTCTTAAGACACATCTAGTGATTAGTGGACACTCAACCTAGCCCTAGAAGACTTAGAAGGGTTAGCCATAGGAATAGGTCATGCCTTAGGGGTGTTAGGAAATTTGCCTACCCATAGCTTGAACCACTCCTCACCTTCCTTCCTTCAAGTCAAACTCCAAATCAACCTTATTTGATTTCCTCCAAACTGAAATCAACTCCATGTGATTGAAATCCATGATTAAAACCCATGAATGAAATTCTTAAGTCCAAAATCTTTCCTATTTCAAACCCTTGACATTTTCCATTATTCATTTATATTCTCATTTATATTCAGATATATAAATAAAATATAAATTCAAACCAATCAAACTAAACTCAAAATTCAAAATCAATTCATGAAATTTTCCTAATTGCTTTTAAATTCCTTTTAAAAGACTTAGCCTAAATCATGATCAAATCATTTCAAATTCATGGGATTTTCTCATAACTCATTTATATTAACATATATAAATGAAATATAAATATAAATCAATCAAATCAAATCAAAAATTCAAGCTTCAAACTCTAAAATTTCCTAAGTCCTTTAATTTCTTTTTAGACTTAGCCTAAATCATGATCAAATCACTTCAAATATTTGAAATTTTCTCATGATCCATTTCTATTCTCATTTATATTCACATATATAAATGAAATATAAATTCAAACAATCAAAACCAACTCCAAAAATCAAACTCAAATCTATTCAAAATCCAACCTAAGCCTTTTAAGTCAAAATCTTGAGCTTAAATCAACTTCAAATCAAAAACTCTTGATTTTCCTTCATGATTCAATCAAACCTACAATCATGAATTCAAATATAAATATAAACTTCAATCACCAAATCAAAAATCAATTCAAAAATCAAAGTTCAAATCCTTTCATATTCTTCCTTGAATATGAAATTGTCAAATGAATCAAAACCCATTTGACTTCAAATCACTTGTAAATGGATTTATATTTCAATCATAAGTCCATATACAAGTTCAATCAACTTCAAATCAAGCTTTGACCAAGCCATTTGACCACTGCTCACTTGCAAAGTGACCTAAAGTACCCTTATGAGGAAAATTCTAATCCTAACCAAATTGGATTGAACTAAGCCCATCTTTGCCTCTCATTATGATCAACAATCATCATGGGATGATCAATCAACCAAATTGGGTCAAACCAAGTCAAACCTAAGGATTGACCAAGTCAACACTAAACCAAAAATGAAACCTAACATAGCTAAAATTCACCAAAGGCCAAATTGATTGAAACCATTAATCTAAGTTCATTCATGACCTATGTTTGAACTTGACCAAGCCAACATTTGAGGCTAACCTAGCCCAATTGGCCACTTGACCCAAGTTGACCTGAAAAGTCAAAATGGGTCAAAACTTGATCTAAGCCAAATTGATTGAAAAAAATGGGTCAAGTTCATTCCTAATCACTTGTTGAAGAACCAAAGCCTCAATTGGCCCAGACCCCTAGCCAATTAACCTTAGACCCAACTTGACCTAAAGGGGTCATGTTGAGCCAAATTTGAACTTAATCCAAATTTATTGAAAATAAAGATACCAATCCACTCCATATGACTAACCAAACCTAAACCTACCCTTGACCTAGCTCAAATATGTCAAATGGGTCAAATTGGTCAACTTGACCCATTTGACCTAAATGAAGTCATATGAGCCAAATTCAAAACTAAATCAAATTGAACCAAACCAAAGCCACCAAAACATTTCAAATGGTCATATGAACTTGACCCAACCTTGGTTTGACCCAATTTGACCAATTGGTCAACTTGACCCAAGTTGACCCATTTTGACCTAAATGGGTGAACATGAGCCAAACCTTATCAAAATGAATTCCAAATCTCATGAAACTTGGTCAAACCTAGTTTCTCCACATACCCAACATATCCAAATTAAAAATTAATAAAATGACCATTCTATCCCTAGGACATAGAACAAATTTTGGCCTAATCCATGGGTATTTGTTCATGCCCTCTTCATATCCACTTGATACCTTCCTAATACCTCAATGAGACCTAATGAAGAGTGGTGCACCCAATGGGTTTGGGTCAGCCCAAATGGACCCAAGGCCAATCCCGGCCCCATGGGTCAAATTGGCTCAATCTAAATCCCTCCTCCTCCCAATTTGATGCACATGGGAGGTTGGCAATCCACTCAAGGCCTCAAATTGACCATGTGCAAAGAGCAAACAACCTCTCCAATTTGAGCAATTGGATCAAAATGATAAAGGAGGTGTCGACCGTCTGATTGCCATAGGGGGAGATATACTCCCCCTAATTCAATTCAAACTTATCATTCCCTCATTCGATTGAAGCTTATAGAGTGTTAGGAGAGATCAGAGAGCCTTCCTAAGCATTCTAAGTGGGATTTGAAAAGTTGCTTTCTCAATTTTCTCCATTGGAAAATAGGGGAGCTCCTTTGAATCTTCAATTTCTTCTACACTAAAATCTACTGCAATTCCTCTTACACACTTCCTCTGAGGATTAATTTGAGTGCACCCAAGCATCCATTTGAGTTCCCATAGCAAGGAGAGAAGGAATTGAATCAAAGATGCAAGGGAGATTAACTAGTGTTGGTCAATAGAGCAATCCACTTAACCCCAAGGCCTAAAAATTTCAAAAGGGCTTCGTCTCCACCAGATGAAGCTACCTCATCTATCTCGAGTGCCGATGAGGTATGGAATTTTCCAACCACCTAGCATAGGAGGTGTTGATCTTTTGTGAAAGGAATTTTCAAGTCATGCAAAATCCACCATTGGATATGCTCCTTAGTAGCTTTAGATGGTTTGGGAACAATTTTGTTCCAATTCGAGCTTAGTCTAACCATTATTCCTGTAAGGAATTGTGCTTATGGGGTGCAATCATAAATAAAAAAATATAAATGCTTTTGCTTACATGTGCTTATACCCCTAAGCATAATCTAATAGGCTAGGTGGACTTAATCAGCCATGTGTGGGGTGATAAGTCTAATATACATGCTTGGGATTTGTGTGGATTATTTTAGCTAACCTTTATTTTGTAAGTGTTAATTAGAATTTCATTCATTCCTTTTCATGTAAATTTTGAAGATTGTTATGGGGATTAGAATGAACATTGGTCATAAGATCCTATCTTATTCATCATGTGAAAGCATCCACCTTCATCAAAAGAAAGAACCAAGAGGAAAGAAAGAAAGAATGAAAAAATGAAAAAAGACCCCATAACAATGAGTTACTTGTAATTATATGTAATTCATTTGTAATGGGTTTATAAGGTTAGAGCTCATCAATTTATTTTTTTGGGTTTTATTGCGATTTTGGCTTTTATTCTTTTGTGCTTAGCTTTATAAATTGATTGATGATTTATTTAGCTTGTGCATTAAGTGGCATCCTTTCCTGGTTATTTCCTTGCTTTATGTATGGCCTGGATGTGGATTAAGCTCTTAGGAAAAAATATCTTTTACCAAATTTAATAATTCAAAACTAAAATTAAAGAACTCATAACCTAACCTAAAGCTTAGGTTTAAAATAAAGATAAAAGAATTAGCAACCCCTTAGCTAGATGAGTATTTCTTTTATAACATCATGCACAAATGCATATTGTTTCACTCTTGATTGAAGGACTTCCACCTTTTGAGAACTTTTCTTGATTTATGAGAGCCATTAAAGCACATTTTCTCACTAATTTTGGCCCATAATCTCATTTCTCATGCATTAGGCATATGAATCCTATTATCCTAAGTCAAAATGATTGTCCAAAAATGAAAATAAAATGAAATTTTAATTACATTAGATTTAAGTCATTTGAAGCATGAAATGATCTAGTCTCTTAAATGAGTTTAAGGACTTAGTCTCTTTCAATAATAACTAAACTATCTAGCATTAAACATATGACTTTGATGAATTTAGGAGGTTAGTTTCATAGCTTAAGTAATCATGATTTGTCTTCTCTTTAGGCCAAATACCCATTTTCATCTTAGATTTAGGTTGTACTTTTAGCCCTCACCAAAGCTCCCTAGATTTAGGTTTTGAGGTTGCTTTTTTTCTTTGTGGGCCCTAAGCATAAATTCTCACCTCTTAGGTATTTCCATAACCATGTATTATGGAATTATAAGCCATAATATTCAAATATAAATTCAACTCAATCAAACTAAATCAATTTCAAAATATAAATCTAACCATAAGATATCTGAGATTGCTGATTTAGCATCATGAGCATCTCCTACTTATCTCTATTTGGCTTAGATAATAAATCTCTGATCAATCCCATTTGATCTTCAAAATAAACCAATCAATTGATAGTCCTTTCCCATTGAAATCTTTAAAAGAACATAATTTACCTTTAGAGTTTTCTATGGAATCATTCCTTATGTAATTAACTATGGGGCTTACCCTTGTAAAACTTAAACTCATTTAAAATAAATACATTTTCCATATAAAGTGGGAAGAATCTGATACACTTTGAAGACCAAACACTTAGGAGTCCTTATTTTTGGTGATTAGTCCATTATTAACTTCTATCTTTGAGATAGTACACCTCTCCTCAATGCCATAGATACCTTAATAAGTACATCTGCAGTCTGTGGCATAAAAAAGATAAATTTTATAGTCTTGTCTTTCTCTTCTACAAATTTGAAAGGTGACTCTTATGAAATTTTCACCATAGATTTTCTAGCTTTGAGGATCGTTCCTCTCTTCATCTTTGGTAAATGATTGTTGTCTCTAAGTATCGATAGTGGGTTTGTACTTTTGTATGAACCCTAGACTATCTTTCTTTCTATTGGCACTTAGCTTATTTCTTTCTTAAGTTAATATCCAACATCTTTAGGTTTTAGGATCTTCATGTTGGTCTTAAAACCCTTGATCTCAATGGTTAAAAAATAAAAATCTAAATAAAACATTTAAAGACTTCTATTATCATCTTTATGATGAAGAAAGGTTCATTCTAAAATAATAAAGACAAAATCAATTTTTCATAAAAAATTTTCTTTTCAAAGCACTCTTTCAAAAATGCACTTACTAAAATATTTTCAACAAAATTTTCTTAAACCACCCTCATTTAACAATTCTCATAATTATTACATGTAGGAATCTTCAAAATAAAATAACAATCTTTTCCAAAAGCATAAATGAACATCTTCTTTCAATTCATCTTGATGAAGATTTCATTTTCAAATAAAATGAACAATCATTTTCCCAAAAATCACAATAAAAAAAATAAAGTTTTCAAAAAAGCATACATGAATCTTTCCATTCAATACACTCACACTTATTGAATGGAAGTTTCACCAAACAAAATTAAATTTTCCAAAAGCACAAATGAACATCTTCCTTCAATTCATTTTGATGATGATTTCATTTTCAAAATAAAATGAATAATCATCTTTTCAAAATCAAAATAAAAAATGAAGTTTTCAAAAAGCAGACATGAACCTTTCCATTTAATATACTCACACCTATTGAATGGAAGTTTCATTTCCAAATAAAACTAAACTTTTCAAAAGCACATATGAACATCTTCATTTAATATACTCAAATTTATTAAATGATGATTTAATTCCCAAACAAAAATTAAATAATTTGGAAATCCCACTTAAACATATCATGTCTAGTTAAGTTTAGAAATCCTCTTTCAAAAGCAATAATCAGACACAAAATAAAAAATTACATATTTCAAAAAAATAAGATTGACTTCCATTCCAACATACCCAAATTTGTTGAATGGGAGTCCTCTATTCAAAAATTAAGACCTAAACAATCATACTTTCAAAATTATAAACACATTTGGAACTTCATTTAACATATCCAAATTTTTTAAGTGAAGTCTCCAAATCCAAAATAAAAAAAATAAAAAAAATTCAAAACACATTTGGAACTTCATTTAACATATCCAAATTTGTTAAGTGAAGTTCTAAATCCAAAATCCAAAGATTTTCACAACACATTTGGAACTTCATTAAACATACCCAAATTTGTTAAGTGAAGTCTCCAAATCCAAAATCCAAAAATTTCTCAAACACATTTATTAACCTTCATTTAGCATACTCAAATTTGTTAAGTGAAGTTTCCAAATTTCAAAACAAAAATCTTCAAACACATTTTGGAACTTCATTTAACATACCCAAATTTGTTAAGTGAAGTCTCCAAACCCAAAATAAAAAATTTTCAAACATATTTTAGAACTTCATTTAGCATACTCAAATTTGCTAAGTGAAGTCTCCAAATCCAAAATAAAAAAAATTTCAAACACATTTTGAACTTCATTTAGCATACTCAAATTTTCTAAGTGAAGTCTCCAAATTCCAAATCCAAAACAAAAAAATTTTCAAACAACACTTTGGAACTCCATTTATCATAGTCAAATTTTCTAAGTGAAATTTCCAAATCCAAAACCAAAAATTTTCAAACACATTTAGAACTTCATTTAGCATACTCAAATTTTTTAAGTGAAGTCTCCAAATTCCTAATCCAAAACTAAAAAAATATTAAAACACATTTGGAACTTCATTTAACATACCCAAATTTGCTTAGTGAAGTTTCCAAATTCCAAAAAAAAAAAATTCAAACACATTTTGGAACTTCATTTAGCATACACAAATTTGCTAAGTGAAGTCTCCAAATTCAAAATCCAAAATTTTCAAACACATTTAGAACTTCATTTAGCATAATCAAATTTGCTAAGTGAAGTCTCCAAATTCCAAAATCAAAAATTTTCAAAACACATTTGAAACTTCATTTAACATACCCAAATTTGTTAAGTGAATTCTCCAAATTCAAAAATCAAAAATGTTTAAAACACATTTAGAACTTCATTTAACGTTTTAAGTGAAGTCTCCAAATTTAAAATTTAAAATTTTCAAAAAATATTTTAGAACTTCATTTAGCATACTCAAATTTGCCACTTGAAATAGCTATTTTAAATTTCAACTTTATGTTATTTTAGTATAGATTATAATATTTATCAAGAAAGTGACCAAATATGGACATGAAAAATAAAAAAGATAACAAAGGAAAAGAGAAATGTAGTTGTTATACAACAACAACAACAACAACAACAACAACAAGAAGCCTTTATCCCACTGTATGGGGTCGACTGCATGAATCCTTCTTCTCCATTGTGTCTTATTATGTCACAAATTCTCACTTAATTGAAGTACACTAAGGTCATTTTTTATACATCTCAACCAAGTCTTTTTAGGTCAATCTCTACCTTTCTTAACACAAGGCAAATATAATGCATCTACTCTCCCAATAGGGTCATTGGATGGCTGATGCTTTATCTGGCCAAACCATCTAAGGTGACTCTCTCTAATCTTATTTGTCGTTGGAGCTACTCCAACTTTTTCATGAACATATTAATTTTGCATTTTATCTCTAAGAGTAAAGCCACTCATCCACCTGAGCATCCTCATCTCTGCAACACTTAACTTGGTCTTATGCTTCTCTTTCATTGGCCAACATTCCACACCATAAATTATTACTGCACTTAACCATCTTTTAAAATTTTCCCTTAAGTTTAAGTGCTACTTTTTCTATAAACAAATGCATTCCTCCTCCACTCCACCATCCAACTTGATTTCTACAAATAACATCTCCATCTATTTCACCATCATTTTGAATAATAGAGCCTTGATATATGAATCGCTCACGCTTGTGTAAATGTAATTGTTGTAAGGGGAACTTAAATATAACTTAACATTTATAGACAAATAAGGTAGTGACAAATCTCCAAAACTATTTTACATAATAATTAAAATACAAAGCTTAGATTTTTATCATGGTTTGATCGATTTCTTTTCAATTAGGTTTCAATTGTTTTATTTCCCTTTTATAAGCCAACGACTTATTGTTTTATAAAAATATAAAAAACATACTCTTTTATAAACTAAGGAGCTATTTGGGATTACTTTCTATTTTTGTTTTCTTTTTTTTGTTTACATAAAATAAATATATATTTTGGATTCTTATGATTTTCTTTTTTGAAAAACAAAAAACAAAATATATATTTTGTTTTCTCATTTTTAAAAGAATTAACCAAAAAAATAAAATATTAATTAATTATTACACTCTAAATTTATTTTAAAATGTGATTGAGTAAAAAAATTTCTATTAACATAAAATTTAAGCCAATCTATAATGAATTAATAAGCTCAATAACATAAATAATTAGAATAATTCTTAATCAAATTAGAAAATAAAGACACAATATTCCATATAATCAATATGAAAATGTCTCATTTTACATTATACAAATATTTGAGAACTCTCAACATCTAGGTAAATAAAATAGGATAATTAATAACTAAATTCTATTATGTGCATGATTTCATAGTTCTCTTACAACATGATCATGAAAGATAGCCATGTACTACAATTGAGATTGAGTAACATCAACCTCAATAATGTGCAATGTACCGATTGATGCAGAACTTCTTTTTATATCAATAATAAAAATTTCATTTTCATACATCTCAAAAAATCGGTCTCATCTAGATTGTTATATTATAAAATTATGCATTGCCCAATAAGTAATTACTATATAACTTTGTGTGCATAAATCATAAAGAGGCATTTTTTAAAAAAAAATTAATAATTTAGCTTTTAGAACTCTAAAACATCGCTCAATATTTTTTAAAGAGGAATGTCTATAATTAAAAAGCTCTTCTTGTCTTTGAGGTTGAGTGTCCTAGTGATAATTACGAAGACGAAATCTTAATCTTCTCTGGCTTGTTGGCATATCCAGAATTAACTAGATTCTATTTTCCTATTTCAAAAAATATATTGAATATTAAAAATAAAATTATCTTCAGCAATTTAAAAAAAAATATTAATTAAAAATAAAAGTTAGCATACCTTCTAGTGGCATGAAAAGATCTAATTGAAGATTTGATTTGTATTCTAAAAAACTTTTAGCATCATTTGTTGTCCGCTCTCAACAGATAGTACATAAGTAAATTTTATATCAATGCGACATGCACACAATTTATTTTGGGCTACCTCATATTTTTCTCAATGTGGGATTTGATCACCTTTAGGCACATGTTCAGTCACATGTGTTCCATCAATTACGTCAATCCAGACTTATTTATAAAATTTATGAGTAACCATATTATATTGCTTAAAATAAATACATTAAAAATATTAAATTTCAACATGACTTAAAAGGATAATACTTTGGATTATATTTGATCTCAAGTGGAATAATGTCAAATGATGGAGGAACAATTATTTCAGCTCCTAAATGACAAATTTCCTTCAAAGACTTTTTAAAATGATGCAAAATTGTTTCCAATGAATGTTGAAATCATTTAGAGGCAACTTGTAAGCACTCATTCTATGATAAAATTAACAAAAATATTGCAAGTTGCTCCTCAACAGTTAACAATTTTGAGTCTTTAATCAACCCTTACTCTTCATAATAGTACATAAATTAAACAAAATGTAAGGTTCCAATCTATAATTTTCATAACACTGAACTAGTTGGTCTCAAAGTAATTCATTGATATATTAATGACCATGAGGACTTGAAGTTCTACATGGTTCTTTAGATAAATAATGCTTATTATAATCATCAATATAATTAAGGCAATCAGTAAATGAAATTTCTCATCATAATCACTTTCAAAATCTGAATTTGAACTCATTTGTTTCATGTTATGAAGATGAAGTAAATAGCAAAAAAGATTAATTTTAATAGTAACATTCTTAGAAAACATGGAAGAAATTACTATTGTTGAGTAATAGTCATATTGATTACTAAAAGAAAGTATAGTGCTTTAAAGAGAAAGAGAAATAATGGAAAAAGAAAGAAGTTAAAATCCACAATCACTATCACAATAATTATAACTAATAAAAGAAGCCTCAATGTCATAGAAACTAAGCAGACCATAAAGCTATATTATACTAATTCCATTATATTATTGCTCAAAAGAGAAAGAATCAAGAAAAAGTTAAATGTGCATTTATTAATACTACATGACTTTGTAATATTCAATTATTTTAAAGTTAGAATCCAACCCATCTTGCTACATTCTAGCATATGAAAAAACATTTTCATCCATATTGGATCTTCCTGAAACTTTTGCAAGGCCATAGAGTGGCTCACGTCTAGATCTTCAATCAATTAAGAAAATCATGCAATCAATTAATAATCATTTGATTGGTTCACATGAAGATCTAGATGACATAAACATTCTCTTTTCATATGTCGCCTTTCTTTTTGAATTCTCTCTGTATGTATGTGTAATGTTTTCATGTTTTGAAATTAGCTTTCTCTTAAATTAATGCAACATCATCATATTTTCTTTATTCATAGATTCATCTATATATTTTATTTCACTTTTCTTCTTCTTTAGTGTCTGAAGAAACTTTGGTGAATGGATGTTGAAGACTACCAGTTGCACTAGTGTCACCACAAATCTAACATAGACTCTCATACATTGGGCATTCTTTTTATAAAAAAATTTTCACTTTTATTGATCTAAATATTATTAAATAAATATATTTAACATACAAAAGTAATGAATATGAGTTTTGAAATTAATATTTTATTAACTACCTTATATAACTTGGATGAAACATCCTCAGATGCTATCACTTGTCCTGTGGTAGCATTATAATCAATTTCAATTTTCTTTAGTAACTTAGAAAAGTCCCTCCAATGAGTTATAAGAGTGTTGAACTTATTTTTTAATTGTTCTTGTTTGTATTTTATTTTTGTTGTTATTTCAATACCATGCAAAATGCATGACCATGTTGCTTGATTAAAAGTAATTGTTTGGCTATTTTCATTAATGACCACATTTTCCATATGTTGGATAAAACTTTGTTCAATTTTATCTGACCATACTTCTTCTCAACTTGATATCATTATATTAACAATATCCATAATTTATCAAACTAAAAAAAGATTTACTTATCTATTTTACAATAGATCAAAGAGCAAAAAATTCTAGAAGTATAAAGTATATAAAGCATGGCTTTTGTATATGAGTATGAATGTGAATTAGTTCAAAAGTCTAAAGTAGCACAAAACATTGTTAATGAAACTTTTAGTATCTCACGTATATAAGAAAAATCATTACAAGAAAATCATTGCTAATAAATCTGATATGCTAGTAAATGTTTTTTTGATAAGATAAGTTATACTTCATCAAAATAAGATTCTTTTTACAATAAAAAATCACTAAGGAAAATCATTGTAGGTAAATAAGATATTTTCAATATACATTCAAAATTTGAGTATTAGAGACATGCATCTAAAATCCATAAGAAGGTGATGGGAAGTTATAAAGACAAAACCACACTACAACATGCTCATAACCTCAGCAACCATAGAAACAAGTTTGATAAGATGTCATAATGAACACATTAATTATCCATTATCAATAATTGCAATGAATTCCTTACCTAAAAACTATTTTTGATATTCAAACCAAAGGTAGTATCTTTCATATGCATCAAAATCTAATCTTAGCTCATAAGCTACTTTGTTGTAGTGAGAGAGACTTGATGAAAAGCGAAAACTAAACTAATTAAAAAAAATACTACATGATACATATAAAAAAAAGCTTTAGAGGTGATCATAAGATGTGAGATATGAAGCTACAACTTTCAAGGAATACTGAAGAAGCAAAAAACTTTAGTTAATCCTCTAGAGAATGAAGCTTTTGATGTATGAGCCATTATAAAATATAAACACTCTAATCAAAACTTAGTCTGTAGATATTTAAAGCAGTCAAGGAAAATATTCCCTGGAATCTATTGGAGCTCACCATAGACTAAATTCCACATTTGGTTTGAGATAAAAAATCATTATTTTCCTAATAAAACATAAACATGTCATGAGCAAAACCTCAACAAATTAAAAAAACCACATGTTGTTGTGTGTTTTGCCATAAAAAATGGAAAATTGTATAATATAGTTAAAGGAAGAGAGAGCCTCCAAGAGAAGTTGATTAGAGAGACTGGTATCATATTTTAAAGGCATTGTTGTGAGCAAAATTCCATCAATGAAATTTAGTAGAGATAATAGTTTTGATTTTAAACTAAGACTTAAACTTAAATGAAAGTGCAATAACACATACAAAAGCCCCAAAGAAATATCCAATATAAAATATAAGAGATGAATGGGAAAAAAGGATAATGTAGAAACAAATGAGGAATTATACATATAAAATATATCATTTGGCATTAGAGCTAACTTTGATAATGAAATTATTCACTAAATAAATTCCATGTTTACTAGCATTTCGGTATGAGGCCATTACTCCATAAAAAATTTTAATTCTTAATAAGAATAAGAGAAACCCTCTCATTAACAACTTGGAGCATATTGATTGCATTCAAAACCTGAATATAGTTAAACCAAGAGATAGGTTTCTGGGAAGATAAGAAGATAAAAAAATTAGATAAATTAGATAGATTTATTAACTCAAAACGTAAGCATAAGAAATTCATTATTAGCAAACATAATTTTGAGAAAGATTGATGTTGTGGATATTCAAATATATGAAGCTCGTAGTGAATTGAAAAGAATACTATATAATAAAGGATAACATAAAAATTGATTACTATAATTTTGAAATGAGAAAAAGAAGATAAAACTTGAGAACATAGAATTTGTAAAGTTATTTACTGTTGGAGCTACTCCAATCTTTTCATGTAAATATTCATTTAACATTTTATCTCTAAGTGTAAATATACTTATAGTTGTAACACCTGACACTCAATTTTATGCTTCTCTTTATTTATTCAATATATAAAGCATTGTAGGTCTCACCACTATCTTATAAGATTTTTTCTTAAGATTAAGTGGTATTTCTCTATCATACAATATGTCTGGTGCATTCCTCCACTTCAACCATTCAATTGAATTCTACTAATGAAATCTCCATCTATTTCACCATGACTTTGAGAAATAGATTAAGCTAACAAATGAAAATAAATCAATTTCCATTAATTTAGGCCAAATAGGTTATAACGTTTAGCAAATCGATAATAATTTGTGAATAATGGCTACTCATAAACAAAATGTAAGGTCATCTGGCACGTAGAAGTCTCTATCAAAATAATTCTTTTGGATAAATAACATAGAAGACCTTGAATGCTGAACTTTTTGTTGGCATCAGATGAAAACCATTCCCCTCTGTCAATCTTAGATCTGGAATAAGGGAGAAGAGTGCTTTTAACTATAATTTATTGAATCTAGCAATGCTAAGCTAAAATGTTGCAAAAATCCCTAAAAATTCTCACACTAAATTCAATTTGGTTTCCATGTTATAAAGGAACAAGAACAGTATTTGTAGGCACTTCTTTAATGGAATCACCTCAAGCGCCATTGATGCCTACTTAGCACTAGAAATATTACTTAGAATGTTTTTTGGGTAAAGAGACATAACATCTCTCAGTGCCGGTGCCATAGGATAAGCACCTCAGTGCTATATCACCCTAACACAAGTAAAAGGACTTAGGTAATTTTTCAGCTAAGGGGCACAATCTGACCCCAGCAACATGACACTATAGGGTTAATGCCATAGTGCCAAGCTCCAAGATTTTTCAGCCTATTCATAGTGTCGACGTGCTGTCACTCATATCTTATTTTTTTATATGTGCTCAACTATTTTTATTTAAATCCTAAAGTGCTAAATCAACATATGCTATAATACAACACAAAATAATGAAAGCAAAATTTTATTTCTAAATTTTAAAAAGTATTAAATATTATAAAAAAGGGGGAAAGTATAAATAATGGGTGGGAAGCTAATAATTATACTTGTCAGCCTCTTCATCCTCCTCTTCTTCCTCCTCCATGCCCTGTGGTTACATAGCGATACTAAGGTGTGTAGAGGGAGACTTGGTTGAGATTTGCAAGATTGCAACTATGGAATATGTTGAGGTCGATATTGCGAGTCATGTAAGAGAATTGCATCTGTTGTTGATCCATATGATAATCAAACTTACGTCCTGAGCCTCCTACCTATGACTACTCTTATCCACCCTTTTCTTAGGTATGTGACTTGATTGCCAATTTCTTGGACTTGCTCAACTACAGACTTGGAAGATTAAGGTCATGGTCGTGGGCCACGTGAAGTCTCTCTCACTTCAAACCTCAACCCAAATCCTCTAATTATCCTCTTTGTTAGAGGAGAACTTTGAATGAGTATTTCATTACCATCTCTTGTTATTGCATAAATCATAAATGGGTGACATTTAAATAGTACTCCTCTTTTCCATGTTACAAATAGAATTATAAATGACCTTCCCAATATCAATTGTAAACCTCTATTGTATAGAAAAATTTAAAATAACCTTATTGTTTACCTCACTTTTGGAGTGAGGATTTATCCTCCTATCTTAGACTTATTAGTCTTCAAGACACTAGAATCTCCTTAGTCAAAGGACACTTCTAGTTATTAGAGGAACATTAAACCTAAACCTAAAGACTTAGGGAAGGTACCATAAGCTTAGGCTATGCCTTAGGACAAATAGGGAATCTACCTATCCTATGGCCTAACCCATTATCTATGCTTATCCACTTAATCAAATTTAATTTGAAACCAATTCAACCAAACCTAATTGGTTTTCATTTCATATCCAAGATCCAAGCCAAAGTGATTCGAATTCAAACCCACCATGACCTCAAAATCCAATCCTATGGATCAAACCTAAGCTCCTTCAATTAAATCAAACTCAATTGATTTTCACAAAGCACTTCAACCATTCAAATCTCTATTTCAAATCCTTCAAAAGCCTACAGTCAAACCAATTTGATCAAACTTTTTGAATCAACCTAACCAAGCCCATTTTAACCCAAAATGTTCAAATGAGCCAAAATATAATTAAATCCAAATTAGTTGCAATCAAAGCAATCAATCAATCTTAAATTAGTTATTAAACTTAATTCAACTCAATTCAACCCAATCCAACTCAAATTGTCCCACTTAGTTCACTTGACCCAAAGTGACCTAAAGTGCCCATGGGAACCAAACTTAGATCCAACCCAAATTAGATTGGTTGAGCCCATCCAAAACCTTCTACAAAGATTATTGATCACCCTTGATTGTCCAATTACAATCAATTGGGTCAAACCAAGCTAATTTGATCACTTGACCCAAGTTGACCCATTTAGCCTATATGAACCAAATTGAACCAAATCTCATTTCAAATCAAATCAATAGAAACCAATGATTCCTACCAATCATAAATTGATCATTGAATATGATTCAACCATCAATCAAGCCAAACCAAGCCCAATTGGCCCCTTGACCCAAGTTGACCCAATTTGACTTAAAGAGCCAAATTAGGCCAAACCACAATCCAATCCAAATTCATTGAACCAAATGACTCAAATTAATTAAAAAATGATTATTGAACATGATCCATGCAATAATTGAATCCAATTTGTCTAATTCAACCCAATTGACCCATTTTGTCCAATATGACCTAAAGGATCAAATTGGTCTAAATCATTCCTAAATCCAAATTAATTGAATCCAATACCTAAAATCATCTTCAAATCATCAATTGAATCTAAACCAACTAGCAATTTGGTCAATTTGACCAAATTTGTCAACAACCATTTGACCCATATGAACTCATATGAGCCAAATTCAAATCCACTTCAAATCAAATCAAACCAATTGAACCTAAACATCCCAAATGATCATTTGAATGTGGCTCAACCCTTGGTTTGACACAATTTGACTAATTGGTCAACATAACCCAATTTGACCCAATTTAACCTACATGAGTCAAATTGAACCAAACTCGACCAAACTAACTCCAAACTTAATCAAACATGGCATGACCCATCCTTAGGTCACCATGGGTCAGCCCAAATCAAACCCAACCCATTTCAAACTCATTGGGTTAACTCCTCTAAATGGGATAAAATCTCCATTTGGATGGTCAAACCCACTCTCCTCCCCTTAGTAGCCACCCTAAGCTCAAATGGGACATGAGAACTACTGGCTTACCTAACCCAAAGCTGGTTGGGTCAACCATGAGCCTAGTGGAAGTGAGCTAACCCAAATCTCCCCATTAGAATACTTAGAGGATGTGGTACACTCCACCTCAACCCTTGCCCATTCCTACAACTAGGTGCACCACCTCGGCCCTTCATTTTGCACCCGGTCACGGCCAAGGTTGATTCGATCTAAACTATTGGATTGATTTTAGAGGGGAGTATACTCTTTCTCATCTCATTTCAAACATCCAAAGAACTTAATGAGTCGAGACGAGCTTCCCTGGAGCCATCCCGAGATCCCCCGAGCCTCCCATTGCCGATGAGATCAAACTCGAGTGAAACGGAGCCTTAGCTCCATCCAAATCCACCTGAACTACACCAAATCCAAATAAACCCCACAAAATCCAAATAAACTCCATCCACACCTTCCCCAAGCTCCAGTGAGGTAGAATGAATCGATTCTTGATCGATTCGAGTACTGGAGATCACCCCTAGGCCAACTATGATGACATTTTTGGTGGCCCTTGGTCCATAGAGCCACTGGTGGGGAGGCAACTCACAAGCTTCAAAACAAGACTTCATATCTATAAGAAAAAACTATCTCATTTATTGGACCACTGGTCTTGAGCTTTAGTGAGGCATTTTTTAGGAAAATCATAAAAATCCCTTAAGGTGTTGGTCTTTTGTGAAAGAAATTATGATTTCATGCAATTTTAGCCATATGATCTCCTCAAATCTATCCCTTGAACATTTTGGAGTCAATCTAGATATCTCACGAACTCCGATGATCTTAGATCGAGCAGAGGAAGGCAGATAGTGTCCGTCTTTCGATGCTCAGGGATGAAGGATCATCCAACATTCATTCTATGTGATTAGAACAGATGGTCATGACTAATCTGATTAGATATATTTGATTTATCCCTAAAGAGCCATGGAATTAATCCCCACTATCTGATCCAAGATCGAACGGTAGGGATGAAAGCCTGTTTGACATCACTGACTCAGCACGTCACATATGATTGTTTAAGTGGCCAATCCTATGGTGCCACATGGAAAGCGATGCCATGTCAGCACCAACGTGGAGCCAACCAGATTAGGGATTAATTAAAATAAAAATGTAATTAATTACTCACAAATTTGAAAATTCATAACTAATTGTGGAAAAATCCTAAAAATATAAGTAATCCAATTATGGAAAGGGTAAATAGAGGAGAATTTAATAAAAATAACTCCCCTATGATTTTAATAGTGAATAGAGCTTAATTTGGGATCAAAATGTTTTCTTAATTAGCTTAATTATTTGGCCAATTGATCTCAAATCTAAAATATTGGTTTAATGGGATGTCCTCTGCCTCCCATAAGTTTCTTTATTTATTATGGGGAATTAAAAATTTAAACCCTAATCACCTTCATTAAGTGATTTAATAAGTATTTAAAGTTATAAATAGTACAAATTAGTTAATTAAACATGGTTAAGATTTGTTAATAGTGGAATGGTGAAGGTGAATGGTTAAGACCTCTTTCTTAATGGTTTCCCTAAACTCATTTCATTTGAAAAGGTAATTAACTAAATATTTAATTAACAAATTAATGGAGTAATTAATGATGAAATTAATCAAATTGAAATGATAATACTTCGAATAATTAACATTCAACTCATGGGTTTCTTTTTATGTATTCAAAAACATAAAGACCTTTAAGGAAGTTATTATTAATTTATGGGTGTGGGAAATTCATAAAAGTACTTAGCTTAGTTATTTCATTAATCTAATTAACACTTAAGCATGAGCTTATTGCATTAGGTCCATTAGGAGCATTGCAATTTTAATTTCTCATTTGCATATCATTTGAGGCTCATGAATAAGTGGTTAATTAAATTAAAGAAGCATAAGAAATGACAATAAAATGGATTGCTTAATGATTCAAATTTAACTAACTCATAAAATTTAGTTAATTACTTCTCTTTAAATACACTAAATTACCATCGAGGGGGGAGCAGAAGTAACAAATATCACTTCTACTCTGAGTTTAGTTAAACCCAAAGCCAATTTATAGAAGCTTTGGTTTTCCTTAAATGCTTTTTTATTCAAATTGTACTTAAGAATTAATGTGATTGAATGCATTATGTGGCTATGTTCAATTATTTCTTTTCAATCATTGTAAATGTTGCATGCCATGTGATATCATGCATTCATGTTTTCTAAAATAAATAAATAAATAAAAGAATTAATGGAATTTATTTATGTGTAAGTTGCATTTGTTGGATTAATCCTATTATATGTGTGGCTATTATCAATAATAAATTTTAAAAGCTATTTTCAAAGTTATAAATTGATAATGAAGATTTAGAGTTGAATAGCAATGAATTTCTATATGATTTGCATGTGTTTATAGATTAAACATGTTAACATATTGCTTTATTATTATAATTCATGTATTGGGGTTTGTATATAGTCTGGACATCTCAAAAATATGAGGCTTTAAGTAGCCCCACGGAGGTCATTGATTATCTCACTTCCATGGTCAACAAAGACACATACTCATTTAATTTCATGTTTATGTGTGCATGTACTAGAATTTGGATCGAACTTCTTTACATGTGTAAATGTTTCACTAAAACAAAATCTTTTGCATGGCTTTCATTTTTATGGTTGTATACTCATTCATATGGATTTAAGAAAAATATGTATATAGTCTGGACATCTTGGGAATATGAGGCTTTAAGTATCCCCATGAAGGTCATTGATTATCTCACATCCATGGTTTAAACAACATCATGTACTTGCTTAAAGCTTTAATACATCTGTGTGTGTACTTAGCCAAGGAATGGAATTCTTCTTTTCTGCCTAAAATATGCATTAATAATCATTTAAGTATGCCAAAATATGCTGCATGTTAAGGTATATTAAGTTTTAAATTATATGTATAATATCGATGATGAAAAGTAATAATATAACATCCTCCATGTGATAGTGATTCAATTCCGTTAGTCTTAAGAGCCTTTCATGTTTGAATAGGTTTCTTTAAGGTTAACCTAAATCTAGGAACAATAAAACATTTAATAAATCATTCACTAGAAGGAACCAAATCATAACAACATGCTTTAAAAAAATAACTTAAGGTAGGGATGAAGAGGGTTAAGCCTCTTTCTTCTCTTTACAATACTTAGTTGCTAAGTAAATACCAAATAAAACAAAAGAAAATACAAATTAAAATCCACCAATCCTTAAATAACTTCAAATGAAACCACCCTAAATGTATAACTTAACAATTCCAAAATCTTGATAATCATAATTTTTAAAGCTAAGACATACCACATTAAGAGCTTATTAGAGAATCAGTCCACTTCTAGCTTTAGGTTAGGATGATGTATGTAATGATGTTATGTTTTATTTTGTGATGTAATTTTTTTGAATGGATGTTAGGGTTATGATTCATAGACTGAATGTAAGGTCATTGTTAGTTTAATATTATTTTCTTTAGGGGATTATGCTAATGGGGTCGCTAAAATAAATATAAATTCTTCTGGTTGTGTGGTGAAAATATTTTTCCTCTTTCATCTATCCTTTTGAAGTGGATAAATGAAAATCAAAATATACACCTTTTGGGACACCACGTAGATCCGCAGATGTTCTTATTAAGGTGATCAAATATGACATTGACGAGAGGTGTTCTATCTCGATAGATAGAAGTCACCACCCTACAATGGACCTAATCACCTGAATAAGGACTCCTAAGGACAATGGGTCTGCATATTATTAGAGATTCTTTCCCTAATTTACATGAAAAAAGTGAAGCAGGGGTTATTTTTAACCAGGCTCATTAAGTTCCCTACAAGGGCAGGCCCCCATAGTTAATTACATCCTAAGGGATGGGATCCCTTAGGAATACTCTCGATTAATGTAAATGATCATTTTCTTCAAAGATTTTAATAAGTAGGACAACCAATCGATTAGTTTAGTTTTGGAAGATCAAATGGGATTGATTAAAGAAGGAGAGTTATTATCAAAGCCAAAGGAAGATGAGTACGAGATGCCCACGATTCTAGAAAACCTAGTGAGCATTTCAAACTATCCTATGGTTAGGGTTTACATTTTTGAAATTGTTTTAATTTGTTTTGAGTTAAATTTTTCATTAGAAATTTTGGGCTTATGATTCTACAACACAAGATTATGGAAATGCCTAAGAAGTGAGGATTTATGCTTATGGCCCACAAAGGAGAGAAGCAAACTTAGAACCTAAATCTAGGGAGCTTTGGCGAGGGCCAAAAGCAAAAACTAAATCTAAGGAGAAAAATGGGTATTTGGTTTGCTAGAGAATAAACCATCTGATTGCTTGGACTTATAACTACTTGGGGGTGGCTGCCAACTAACTCCTCCTATAATTTTAAATTTATGTAGGCAAGTCATATTCTTTATGCAAGATGGCTAGGCTATTATTCATTTAGAAAGAGACTAAATCCTTAAACTCACTCCCTAAAGAGACTAGATCATGTAGGGGTATGCTTCAAATGACCTAAATCTAATGCAATTCATATTTCATTTTATTTTCATTTTTGGACAATCATTTTGACTCAGGTTAATAGGATTCATATGCCTAATGCATGAGAAATGATATTATTAGCCAAAATTAGCGAGAAGGGAGGAGGTGTGTTTTCACCATGGCTCTCAAAGGTCAAGCCAAGTTTTTTTGGCAAAGGTGGAAGCCCTCCAATCAAGAGTAAAAATATTATGCATTTGTGCATGATGTTATAAAAGAAGTACTCATCCAGCTAAGGGGTTGCTAAATATTTTATCATGATTTTAGCCTAAGCTTTAGGTGAGGTTATGAGTTCTTTAATTTTAGTTTTAAATTATTAAATTTGGTAAAAAAAAATTTTTTTCCTAAGAGACTAATCCACATCCAAGCCATACATAAAGCAAGGAAGAAACTAGGAGAAAGATGCCACTTAATGCACAAGCTAAGAAAATCATCAATCAATTTATAAAGCTAATCGCAAAAGAATTAGAGGCCATTATGGTCAGGTACGACAGCACAAACCTGAAAACAAATTGGGTAGCTGAGCTTTACCCTTATACAACCCGGATTACAATTGAATTAAATACAGTTAAGCAAGAAATTCATTATTATGGGGGTATTCAAACATCATTTCTTCATTCTTCTTTTCTTCTTTCTTCTTCTTTTCTTCTTTCTTCTTTGGTTCCTTCTTTGGATGGTTGGAAGGTGGATGCTCCAAAGGCTTCACATGGCATATAAGATGAGATCTTATGACCAATGCTCATCCTAATCCCCATAACAATCATTCCAAAATCCTAATTGCAAAATTTACATGAAAAGGAAAAAGAAAATCTAGCTAACACACAAAATAAAGGTTAGCTAAACAAAATCCCAAGCATGTATATTGAACTTATTACCCCACACATGGGTGACTAAGCCCACCTGGCCTATTGGATTATGCTTAGGGGTATAATCACCTCCACAACAAAAGCATTTATATCTTTATTTATTATAGCGCCCCTTAAGCATAATCCCCTACAGAAGACAATGGTTAGACTAAGATCGCCCTACCATTCATTCTATGGACATACATCCTAACATCCAGTCTAAAACATATATCACAAAATAAAAGCAAGCATCAAACCATGCACTGCCCTAACCTAAAGCTAAAGGTGGTGACTTAGGCTAATGTGTGTGCTTTGGAGGTTTGTGTGGTATGCTTAGCTATGGCTTCAAGTTAGAATTTTTTTAAGTGTGAAGCATGTTCAACTTGGTGGAGGGTTTCATTTAATTTATTTAATTATTTTGGATTGATTTTATTTTTATGTTTTGATTAAGTTCAAGTGAATCTTACAATTAATTACTAAGTTATAAAGAGAGGGAACGAGAAGTGAACTTCTCTTATCTTCCCTAATCTAAGTAATTTTTAAAATGGATTCATGTTTTTGATTTTGTTCAGTGAATGTTTTGATTAAATGTTTCAATTAATCCTAAGTTTAGATGAACTCTAAACAAACCTATTGAAAAAAATAGCATTTTAAGATTAAATAAAATGAACTAAATTCACAAAACATACATCACTTCATTTCATTCCGAACATGTATAGCATACATATGCATGAGTCCTAAGAATATCTATACACATAAATGAGAATGTTTAACACACTTCATGATTCATGCTATGCAATTCATTTAAGAAAATTTGAAAGTTTATGATGCATGATTTTCATTAAGTAGGAAAATGGATTTGTTATCCAATTTTCACATGCACACATGAAGGTTAGAAAAGCATAAGTGAGTACAGTGCCATTGTTAACCAGAGGTGTAAGGTACAAAACCTACTTAGGTCTACTTAAACCCTCATAACCTTAGGGTTGTCCAGACTAATATACCACTTTCCTTAAAATACAAACATGTGTACAAAAGATATGAATGGAAATGGAAGAATGCAAAAGTTGGTGTTAGATGATTTAATTTTGTTTATGCAATTTATATGTGCGAGCATAGGTATCTTTCTTAAGTGATAGTATAGGAATGAATAGGATGGAATTAGGCAAATGTTAGGTGATTTTTAAATGAACCATTCACCTTGCCAAATCCTATTCAAAACTATACTAAAATAGAAGAAGAGGAAAACCTACACTAAGCACATCCTTATATTCTACTCACATACAAACTTATAAGTAAGATATGAGTAATACACTTTCATCTTTCATAATTGATTCATATATTTTGAAAATAATTTTAATTTAATAGTGATAATAGCCACTCATATTCTTACTTTAGCCAACATATGCAATTTTTACATATAGGAAACATTTTCATTTTAAATTTGATTTTTGAAAATCATGGATGCATGAAACCACATGACATACATATTTAACATGTTGGGGGAAGAACTAAAGCAATGAAAGCATGTAAACACATTCACTTCAATTAAATCCTAAAGATAATCTTATGAAATAAGAAAGCTTAAAGTAAATCAAAGTTTATTTAATATGATTTTTGTTTGGTTTTGAATTTGATTGAATTTTGAAAATATGAATTCAATTTTCTGTTCCTAACCTATTCCCACATGTGTTTGATATTTTTGTTCAATTTTTACATGATTAGATTTATTTTATATTTTGATTAGGTTAAGGTATGAATTAAGCATGTTAATTATCCCTTACCTACACCACCTTAGCATAATTAATCAAATAATTATGAGCCAATGAGATGACATAAAAACTCACAAGGAATTTAAATTTGCAATGCTCCTAGGAAGAAATGGGCCTAATATAATTTGGCTCATAATTAATGATTAATTAAACTAAGGGGTTTAACTTAAGTAATTTCAAAACACCCCTCACACATATGAGTTGAGTTTTGATTTTCTTAATTGAACTTAGGCTCTTGAACACCTAAGTATCTACTGAAAGTATATTAATTAAGTTTTGGAAGATTTTAGAATTTTTTAAAAATTAATTAAGAGGGTAATTAGTGAATTATCCCTTAATTAATAGAGGATTAAGAAAGGAAAGGGGGTTCAGGGAATAGCTTAGGGGAAATGCCCCAAAATTATTTCTTAAACCTCCTATTCACTGGATGAAACCTTAATCAACTTCAATAAAGGATTAAAATACTAATCAAACCATGAATTATCCTTGATTACATGAAAGGGATAATTAGGAAATTAATTTGTAATTCCCCTAATTAAGCTACCAATAAATCCCAAGAAAATTAGGGGAGACAGAAGTCATCCCCCAAAATATACCCAAGAAGTTTGAGATTAATTAGTTGATTAATTAGGGAATAATTAACAAATTAAGATTCCCAATAAAATCCATTAAAACTAATTTTAGAATATTCTAGATTGAATTATCTTTCAGTGATAATTTACCTCATATTTTTCTGATTTTTCTTTAGGGAGATATGAATTTTTGTAGTTTAGAGGATTAATTAAATTTATTTAACACTTAATTAATCTCTAAATCCAGCGGTGTGATACACAAGTTGTGACTCAGATGCGCTTTACATGTGTCAAGTAATAAGCAACCACTTAAACGTCTTGTCAAAGTGCCACATGGAGGTGGTGCTATGCAGTTTGGTATCTATCGTTTGATCAAGGATCGAATGGACAGGAATTAACCCATGATTCAGAGGGATGAAATAGGATTTAAAATGTGCATTTAATCTCGATCGTCCATCCAAAATGTGCAGATGGACGACTAGAGATCACCCTTGTTCTTCCTTGAGGAATAATGGGGACTGTACAAATTCAAAGGGAAGATCTGAGCTCGATTGAACTTAGATTGAAATAAAATCTTGCACATACCATCTAACCCTAATGACAATCACATCTAACGGTTGAAATTTCATTTCATTAACATTTCTTTCACAAAGGACCAACACAAATGGAGTTTAGTTGTCAAAAAATGTCTAACCTCACTGGAGGTGATCACTGGCGCTCGATTCCCTTGGAGGAGCTTCGTCTAATTGAGACGAAGCTGTGGTGAAAGTTTTAGCTCCTGAGTTTGAGTGGATAGGTTTATGGACCAAGTCCTCCTTAGCTTCCTTGTGGCTTTGATCTAGGTAAGCCTTCCTCTACCTTTGGAGCTTGGAAAAAGGCTTGGGCAAGCTCGACTTGACCCTTTGGTGGTGTGTGCAAAGGCAATTTGGTTGAATTGGAGTGTGGACAAAGTTTGCAAATCAATGGAGCTCCCCTATTTTCACTTGAGGAAAATCGAGAATGGTAAACTCGAAATCCTTCTATGAAGCTTAGAATCACGCTAGGATGGCTCCTAACACTCTCCCTTACTCAATGAATTAGCCTCTGTTGAATTCAAGTGGAATTAGAGGGAGTATATCTCCTCCTATGGTAATCAAACAGATGAAGCTCTACTTGTCATTTTGATTTAATTGACCTTAGGCAATGGGTTGTTTGGTCTGTTAGAAGCATGCACATGGTCAGTTTGGGCTAGGGAGTCAAGTGGTAACCTCCCATGTGCTTCAAAATGAGTGGGAGCATGATTCCCATATGGCCAATTTGAGCCATGTGCTCAATTTTGGCCTTAGGTCAAGTTAGGCTGACCCAAACCCATTTGGTTGGGTGCACCACCCTCCATAGGGTTTAAATGACCTATTAGGAAGGTATCAAGTAGGTATGAAGAGGAAAACCAAATTCCCCATGGATTTGACCAAAATTTGTTCTATAACATAGGGGTAGAATTTTCATTTGGTTGATTTTTGAATTTGGATATGTTGGGTATGTTGAGAAAATAGGGTTTGATTCAATTTAGGTCAAAATGGGTCAACTTGGGTCAAATTGACCAATTGGTCAAATTGGGTCAAACCAAGGGTTAGGTCAAGTTCATATGACCATTTGAAATATTTTGGTGGCTTTGGTTTGATTCAATTTGGTTTAGGTTCGAATTTAGGTCAAATGGGTCAAGTTGACCAATTTAACTCATTTGACCTATTTGAGATAGGTCATGGGTTGGTTTAGATTTGGTTAACCATATGAAGTGGATTGGTACTTTGTTTCCAATCAATTTTGGTTAAGTTTGAATTTGGCTCAACATGACCCTTTAGGCCAAGTTGGGTTCAAGGTCAATTTGGGCTAGGTTAGGTCTAGTTGGCCAATTGAGGCTTTAACAAGTGATTTAGAATGAACTTGGCCCATTGGTTTCAATCAATTTGGCATAGATCAATTTTTGACACATTTTGACTTTTTAGGTCAAGTTGGGTCAAGTGGGGTCAAGTGGCCAATTGGGTTATGTTAGGCTCAAATGTTGATTTGGTCAAGTTCAAACATAGTTCATGAATGAGCTTAGATCAAGGGTTTCAATCAATTTGGCCTATGGTGGATTTGGCTATGTTAGGTTTCATTTTAGCTAAGTGTTGACTTGGTCAACCCTTAGGTTTGATTTGGTTTGACCCAATTTTATTGATTGATCATCTCATGATGATTGTTGATCATGATGAGAGGCATAGGTGAGTTTGATTCAATCCAATTTGGATAAGATTAAAATTTTGCTCATAAGGGGTTCTTTAGGTAACTTTGGGTCAAGTGAGCCTAAGTGGGTGAAATTTCTTGGTCAAAGCTTGATTTGAGTTTGATTGAACTTGTATATGGACTTATGATTGAAATATAAATCCATTTGCAAGTGGTTTGAAGTCAAATGGGTTTTGATTCATTTGACAATTTCATATTCAAAGAAAGAACATGAATGGATTTGGGGTTTGATTTTTGAATTTAGTTTTATTAAGTGATTGAAGTTTGTTTTTATATTTGGATTCATGATTGTAGGGTTGATTGAATCATGAAGGAAAATTAAGAGTTTAGCTTGATTTGAAATTGACTTGGCTAAGTTCAAGGTTTTGACTTGAAAGGTTTAGGTTGGATTTTGAATAGATTTGAATTTGACATTTGGAATTGGTTTTGATGGTTTGAATTTATATTTCACTTATATATGTGAATATAAATGAGAATATAAATGGATCATGCGAAAATTTGATGAATTTGGAATGATTTGATCATGATCTAGGCTCAGTCCTTAAGAGAAGATTAAGGGACTTAGAAAAGATTTGGAATTTTTGAATTTGGTTTGATTGATTTATGTTTATGTTTATGTTTCAATTATATATTTAAATATAAATGAGAATATAAATGAGTTATGATAAAATTCCATGAATTTGAATTGATTTGAGCATGATTTAGGCTAAGTCTTTAAGAGGGAAATTAAGGAATTAAGAAGGGTTTTAAATTTGGAATTTAGTTTTTTTGGATTTGATTTGATTGATTTCTATTTATATGTCATTTATATATGTGAATATAAATGAGAATATAAATGAATTATGAGAAAATCTCATGAGTTTGAATTGATTTGTGCATGATTTAGGCTAAGTCCTTAAAAGAAGATTAAGGACTTAAGAAGGATTTTAAATTTGGAATTTAAATTTTGGATTTGATTTGATTGATTTGTATTTTTATTTCATTTATATATGTCAATAAAAATTATAATATAAATGAATTATTAAAAAATCTCATTAGTTTGAATTAATTTGAGCATGATTTAGGGTAAGTCCTTAAAAGAAGATTAAGGGCTTAAGAAAGATTTTAAATTTGGAATTTAAATTTTGGATTTGATTTGATTAATTTGTATTTATATTTCATTTATATATGTGACTATAAATGAGAATATGAATGAATTATGAGAATATCTCATGAGTTTGAATTGATTTGAGCATGATTTAGGCTAAGTCCTTAAAAGAAGATTAAGGACTTAAGAATGATTTTAAATTTGGAATTTAATTTTTGGATTTGATTTGATTGATTTGTATTTATATTTCATTTATATATGTGAATATAAATGAGAATACAATGAATTACGAGAAAATCTCATGAGTTTGAATTTGTTTGATCATGATTTAGGCTATGTCCTTAAAAGAAGATTAAGGACTTAAGAAAGATTTGGACTAAGGAATTTCATCCATGGGTTTCAATCATGGATTTCAATTATGGATTTCAATCACATGGATTTGATTTGAGTTAGGAGAAAATCAAATAAGATTGATTTGGAGTTTGACTTGAAGGAAGGAAGGTGAGGAGTGGTTCAAGCTAAGGATAGGCAAATTTTCCTAACACCCCTAAGGTATGACCTATTCCTATGGCTAACTCTTCTATGTCTCTAGGGATAGGTTGAGTGTCCACCTAATCACTAGATGTATCTTAAGACTAAGGAACTCTTAAAGCCTAAGAGAAACCCTATGTCTAAGATGGAGGGGTTGAGAGCTCAGTCTAAAAATGAGGTCAACAAAGGGCACCCAATAGGTGTGGTGCGACTAACAAGAACACCGCACGTATTGGTGTTGATCGAAATGATCAACAACACTGAAAGATCACAAGAACTAATAGAAACAATCTACTCCTAACCCAAGGTGTAGAGAGAATCTAAAGAGCAGTGCAATGTTGCTCTACCTATGTTAAGGACATAAGAGAGGGAAGGAGGAATCCACTAGGGATAGAGTGTGAACCTTCCACTAGGGAAGTAGGATCAAGTCATCCACAAAAAGGATGAGAGATTTCAATTTTTTTAAGTCTCGCTGAGGAAAAATTTGCACTAGGGAAAAGGGTTGAATTTGTTTCAATTTTGTTAGGTTTCAATTTTGAGATAAGCCCTGTTGGTTTACAATGGACTACACGAAGTAGGAGCCATGGAGGTCAAGACCTAACTCAGACTTACCAATCCAAAGGGGTAGTATACTAAACTCATAGTAGGACTTGTAAGTTATTTATGCCTCCTAAGCATAATCTGTATTAGGACAGGTGGGCTTGGTTATCTATGTGCAGGGTGCTAAGTCCAAATTATAAAATATAACTGCTTAGGATTGTATGTATGTTTAGCTAACATCTATTTTGCAGGTGTAGTTAGATTTTACCTTTCCATAAAAATATAATTTTGCAATAAGAATTAAGATTAGTGTTATGAGGCTTAGGATGAGCAGTGGCTAGAAGGCATAGTCCTAGGAGACCCTATGAAACCTTGGACCATAATCAAATCAAAAAGAAAGAAGAAATAAGGAAGAAGAAAGAAAATCAAGGAATGAAGACCCCTATAGTATCTAATTTAATTTCAATTGTATTTTTGTGGGGTTGTATAAAGGTATTCGATATCCAATTTTCTCTTCTTTTTTGTACTGGCCACATCGGGCCTTTATTCTTTTACGATAATCTATACATGTTATGAATGTTATGTTAGATTATGCAGTAGAAATTGTATCTTCTTCATAGTTTTTTAAACTTAACATTTGAATGTGTGGCCTGGATGTGATAGGCTCTTAGAAAAAATTTAATTTTTCTACCCAATTAACCACTCATAACTATATTTAATTTATCTACCCAATCAACTTAGGTAGGTGTGGAAGGGTCCAAGGATGAGTCATGACATGTTTAGCTGGGTTTGGACTTAGTTTGATTGGGTTTGACTCATATTGATCTATATAGGCCAATTTGGGTTTAATTGGATTTGGTTGACCAAATGGTATGTTTTTACATATATATAAAACTCTTCAAGTACTTAATATTGTTATTCTTTTTATTGAAGCAATTTCACATAATAATGAACAAAGAGTTAAACATTTGTTTGAAAGAGATTAAGTAGTGCTTTTGAACACCTTTGAAAATCATATAGAGAGACATATCCCAATTCATTCTTACATACAAGCTAAAGAATGAATCAATCTATCAACTCTATTTCGTTACTTTGTACATTTAAATTGTTAGAAGTCAAGAGTATTTCTTGATTATCTGAATTGAAAAGCAACATTTTTTTAGAATTTTAATTAAAAATTTATTTTCCAGTTAAGAAGTATCACTATAATCAAAATTTCTTTAATTAGTTGATTGCACTATAGACATGTAAAAAAAGGCTTATCAATTCTCATGAAATCATTCCCATCATCATCAATTCAAATAAGAGCACATTATGATCACATTATTAAGAATATTTAAGAATATTTTTTGATTCATGGATAAATCAACTAATAATATAGAAGGGATAAACAACATAAATAAAAGCTCTTTATTATATTATCAACCAATCATAAAAGGGTTAAACAAACTTAGACCAAGAAATAAAAACCATTATTTATTATACGTTAAAGTATAGTGTGGTCACCTTGCCAACATAAATATGAAAGGAAAGAAAAGGAAGTGTATATGCGTCCTCGCTTGCCTTACCCCTCAAAAAAATAAAAAATAAAAAATAAAATAAAAAAACTATTCAAAGGATCATGGTGAGGTTTAAAAGCCTTAATCCCTTGCTAATTAATAATAATAAAGCCTCAATTTATTTCAAAGGCAATGTATGTATTAAATGTAATGGTCAGTACTATTAGTGTACATAGGGGGTTAAATTTTCTAAGAAAATATTCTTTTTTCTACTCCTAAGACTAATTTTGATATCTCTATTTCTTGCCTCATCAAGAACTCAATTTTATTTGTTTCTCTTTCATCTTTTATCTTCATGGCTTGTGCCCAAATTTTTGCCAAAATTTATATGTTTTTAAGAAATATAAGTAATTTAGTATAGATAATCATTAATCATAAGCCAAACCATTTTCCAAGTAAATGATACACCAACTTAATCTTTTTCTAACTAAATGACAAAGTTAAGGCTAATAATTGAAAATTAAAAGTTATACAAAAGTTTGATACAACTAGTACAAACCTCAAAACATAGTTGACTAGACTTTTACCAATCTACTGGAACATTACTTCAATTTCATCTCCATCTTTCATTTCAAACTCCTCTGGTGTTTGTTCACCAAAAGCCTTTGACCATTAAAGAAAAAGGAACGAGAAGTAGAGCATTGCATTTACAATAATTTTCCATGAGCTTTATAAGCGGAGTCCTACATTTAGTCTTATAGTAGATTTCATTATCCAATAGGCCTTTAACCTTTATGAAGATAATCTTTTCATTATTTGGCATCTTATTCTCACCGTGATTGGCGCCTAACATTCTTCAACTTGCTTGTGTATGATATGATAATTATAGTTTTCAATGGTTTTCCTATAGTTCTAGAATAGAAATGGTTTTATGCATTTCTCTCTACATATAACAAGACTAATTTAATCAATCATTTGTTGATCCTCATTAAATTATATATTTACCCTTTTTTAGAAGAATAACAATGACATACCAAATAATGAAAACACTTTTTAATAAAATTTTAAAGGTTTTGGTGACATATATATATGGGATTTTACATATAAAAAACACATTAATATTATTTCTCATAACATATATGGTAAAGTATAAACAAAAATTATTATAATTTCTTTTGGAAATAAATATTATAATTTCATAACATACTAAGAGTAGTAGATTTTACTGTAGAGAGGTAGATAATATGCCAAGAATAACATATAGAATTATAGAGATGTTATTGATCATTAAAATTTATATGGGATGATTAGACATTGGATGGAATTTTCTAATATGCATCTTTATTAAATTTAATTCAAATTATATACATACAAAAGTGAAAAAAAGTAGGCAATTTTAGGTACCAAGAATTCCGTTCTAGGTACCAAGAATTCCAAGAAAGAAATTAATATTAAAATATTTATCATCTTTTAAATGCAATGTATTTTGTCCTAGCTTTAAGTTGTTAATTTGTCATTAAATGAGAATGGTAAAATTATGTAGTCCTCCATCATCATGTGGTTTGGTGTTTTTCAACTACAATAAGTTGGACACTAGGCACAACATATTCTGTTTTTGGTATTTGAGTTTATAATTACAATATGTTCATAGTTTTAAAATATTTTTAAATTTTTTGCAGTATAATCATTTAAGTATAGTAACAAATAAGTTCCATTATTAACTATGAATATTTACATACGTACTCACTTATTGTGATGCATACATATTCACCTTAAAAAAGATTTGTGTTTAAAAAATGTACTCATAATAATTGATGTGTTATGTTATATTCAAGTAATTTTTCTTTTTTTTAAAGTTATTTGTTAATTGATTCATTTGTCAATTGAAATAGCTAATTTAAATTTCAACTATATGTTATTTTGGTATAGATTAAAATATTTATCTAGAAAGATGCCAAATACAAACATGATAAATAAAAAAAGACAACAAAGGAAAAGAAAAATGTTGTTGTTATACAACAACAACAACAACAATAACAAGCCTTAATCCCACTATGTGGAGTCGGCTGCAAGAATCCTTCTTCTCCATTATGTACTATTATGTGTCAAATTCTCATTTAATTGAAGTACACTAAGGTCATTCTTTATACATCTTAACCAAGTCTTTTTAGGTCAACTTGTACCTTTCTTAACATAAGGAAAATCTAATGCATATACTCTCCTAATATGGTCATTGGATGGCTGATGCTTTATCTGGCCAAACCATCAAAGGCGACTCTCTCTAATCTTATCTGTCACTAGAGCTACTCCATATTTTTCTTGAACATACTCATTTTGCATTTTATCTCTAAGAGTAAAGTTGCTCATCCACCTAAGGATCCTCATCTCTGCAACACTTAACTTAGTCTTATGCTTCTCTTTTATTAACCAACATTCTACACCATAAATCATTATAGGACTTACCACCATCTTTTAAAATTTTCCCTTAAGTTTAAGTGGTACTTTTCTATCACACAGTAGGCCAGATGCATTCCTCCACTTCAACCATCCAACCTGAATTCTACTAATAACATCTCCATCTATTTCACCATCATTTTGAATAATAGAGCCTTGATATCTGAATCGCTCATGCTTGTGTAAATGTAGTTGTTACAAGCAAAGCTTAAATATAACTTAACATTTATAGACAAATAAAGTAGTGGCGAATCTCCAAAACTATTTTACATAATAATTAAAAACAAAAGCATAGATTTTTATCATGGTTTGAATGATTTCTTTTAAATTAGGTTTCAATTGTTTTATTTCCCTTTTATAGGCCAACGACTTATTATTTTATAAAAAGATAAAAAAAACATACTCTTTTATTAACTAAGGAGCCATTTGGGATTACTTTCTATTTTTTGTTTTCTATTTTTTTTGTTTACATAAAAGAAATATATATTTAGTGTTCTTCTTTTTTTAAAAAAAACAAAAAACAAAAAATATATTTACTTTTGTCATTTTTCAAAAAATTTAACCAAAAAACTAAAATATTGAGATTAATTATTACACTCTAAAGTTATTTTAAAATGAGATTGTGTAAAAAAATTGCCATTAACATAAAATATAAGCCAATCTATAATGAATTAATATGCTCAATAACATAAATAATTAGAAGAATTCTTAATCAAATTAGAAAATAAAGGCACAACATTTCATATAATCAATATATAAATGTCTCATTTTACATTATACAAATATTTGAGAACTCTCAACATCTAGGTAAATAAAATTGGATAATTAATAATTAAATACTATTATGTGCAGGATTTCATAGTTCTCTTGCAACATGATCCTGAAAGAGAGCTATGTACTGCAATTAAGATTGAGTAACATCAACCTCAATAATATTATGCAATATACGGATTGATATAGAACTTCTTTCTATATCAATAATAAAATTTTCATTTTCATACATCTCAAATAATTTATCTGATCTAGACTGTTATATTATAAAATTATGCATTGCATAATAAGTAATAACTATATAACTTTGTGTGGAAAAATCATAAAGAACCATTTAAAAAAAAATTAAAAATTTATCTTTTAGATCTCTAAAACATCACTCAACATTTTTTTTAAAGAGAAATGTCTATAATTAAAAAGCTCTTCTTGTCTTTGAGGTTGAGTGTCCTAGTGATAATCACGAAGATGATATCTTAACCTTCTCTGGCATGTTGGCATATCCAGAATTAACCAGATAATATTTTTTTTATTTCAAAAAATATATTAATTATTAAAAATAAAATTATCATTTAGCAATTTCAAAAAAACTATTATTTTAAAATAAAAGTTAGCATACCTTCTAGTGGCATAAAAAGATTTAATTGAGGATTTGATTTGTATTCTAAAAAACATATAGCATCATTTGTTGTCCCCTCTCAATGAGATAGTACATAAGTAAATTTTATATCAAAGCCACATGAACACATTATATTTTGAGTTGGCTGCTTATATTTTCATCAATGTGGGATTTGATCACCTTTAGGCACATGTTTAGTCACATGTGTTCCATCAATTATGTCAATGCAATTTTATTTATAAAATTTATGAGTAACCATATAATATTGCTTAAAATAAATACATTAAAAAATATTAAATTTCAACATGACTTAAAAAGGATAATACTTTGGATTATATTTGATCTCAAGTGGAAAATTGTCAAATGATGGAGGAACAATTATTTCAACTCCTAAATGACAAATTTCCTTAAAAGACTTTTTAAAATGATGAAAAATTGTTTCCAATGAATGTTGAAATCATTTTGTGATAACTTGTAAGTGCTTATTCTATGATAAAATTAACAAAAATATTGAAAGTTGCTCCTAAACAGTCAACCATTTTGAGTCTTTCATCAAACCCTTACTCTTCATGATAGTACATAAATTCAAGAAAACATAAGGTTCCATTCTATAATTTTCATAACACCGAGCTAGTTGGTCTCAAAGTAATTCATCGATATATTCATGACCATGAGGACTTGAAGTTCTACATGGTTCTTTGGATAAATAATGCTTATTGTAATGATCAATACAATTAAGGGCAATTGGTAAATGAAATTTCTCATCATAATCACTTTCAAAATTTGAATTTGAACTCATTTGTTTCATGTTATGAAGATGAAATAAGTAGCAAAAATAGATTAATTTCAATAGTAACATTTATAGAAAAGGTGGAAGAAATTACTTTTGTAGAGTAATAATTATTGATTACTGAAAGAAAATTATGTACTTTAAAGAGAAAGAGAAATGATGGAAAAAGAAAGAAGTTATAATTAACAATCACTATCATATCAATTTTAACTAATAGAAGAAGCCTCAATGTCATAGAAACTTAACAGACCATAAAGTTATATTATATTAATTCCATAATGTTATTGTTCAAAAGAGAAAACATCAAGAAAAAGTTAAATGTGCATTTATTAGTACTACATAACTTCATAATAATCAATTATTTCAAAGTAAGAATCCAACCCATCTTGCAACATTCTGGCATATGAAGAAAGATTTTCATCTATATTTGATATTCTTGAAACTTTTGCAAGGCCGTAGAGTAGCTCACGTCATCTAGATCTTCAATCAAATTAAGAAAAATCATGCAATCAATTAATAATCATTTGATTGGTTCACATGAAGATCTAGATGACATAAACATTCTCTTTTTCATTATGTCTGCCTTTCTTTTAGAATTCTCTCTCAATATGTACAATGTATTAGCAATAACACCTGAAATATTTGTCTTCTTTCATGTTTTGAATGTAGGTTTATCTTAAATGCAACATCATCATATTTCTTTTTATTCATAGATTCATCTATAGATTTTATTTCACTTTCCTCAGTCTATTCTTCTTTGGTGTTTAAGAAAACATTAGTGAATAGACGTTGAAGACTACCAGTTGCACTAGTGTCACCACAAATCTAACACAGACTCTCATATATTAGGCATCCTTTTTATGAAATGTTTTTGCACTTTTGTTGATCTAAATATTATTAAATAAATATATTTAACATACAAAAGTAACGAATATGAGTTTTAACATTTATATTTTATTAACTACCTAATATAACTTGGAGAAAACATCTTCGAATGCTGTCACTTGTCTTATGGTAGCATTATAGTCAATTTCAGTTTTCTTTAGTAACTTAGAAAAGTCCCTCCAATGAGTTCTAAGAGTGTTGAACCTATTTTTTTCAATTGTTCTTGTTTGGATTTTATTTTTGTTGTTATTTCAAGACCTTGCAAAATGCATGACCATGCTGCTTGATTAAAACTAATTGTTTGCCTATTTCCATTAATGACCTCAATTTCCATATGTTGGATAAAACATTATTCATTTTTATTTGACCATACTTCTTCTCAACTTGATGTCATTATATCAACAATATCCATAATTTATCAAACTAAAAAAGTTTTAATTATCTACTTTACAATAGATCAAAGAGCAAATAATTCTAAATGTGTAATGTATATAAAGCATGGATTTTGTATATGAGTATCAATGTGAATTAGTTCAAAAGTCTAAAGTAGCAATAAACATTGTTAATGGAATTTTTAGTATCTCACGTATGTAAGGAAAATCATTACAAGAAAATCATTGCTGATAAATCTGATATGATTGTGAAGTGTTTTTTAACACGACATTTTATACTTCATCAAAATATGATTCTTTTTACAATATAAAATCAATAAAGAAAATCATTGTTGGTAAATAAGATATTTTCAATATACATTTAAAATTTAAGTATTAGAGACATGCATCTAAAATCCATAAGAAGGTGATGGGAAGTTATAATGATGAAACCACACTACAACATGCTCATAACTCAGCACCATGGAAACAAGTTTGATAAGATGTCATAATAAACACATTAATTATCCATTCTGAATAATTGCAATGAATTATTTACCTAAATCCATTTTTGATATTCAAACTAAAGGTAGTATCTTTCATATGCATCAAAATATAATCTTACCTCATAAGCTACCTTGTTGTAGCAGTAGAGCAGACTTGATGAAAAAGTAGAAATTGGCAAACTAATTAAAAAAAAAATACTACATGATACATATAAAAAAAAAAAAACCCTAGAGGTGATCATAAGATGTGAGATATGAAGCTATAACTTTCAAGGAATGTTGAAGAAGCAAAAAACTTTAGTTAATCATCTAGAGAATGAAACTTGTGATGTAAAAACCATTATAAAATATAAACACTATACTCAAAACTGAGTCTGCAGATATTTAAAGCAGTCAAGGAAAATATCCCCTGGAATCTGTTGGAGCTCACCATCAACTAAATTGCACATTGGTTTGAGATAAAAATTATTATTTCTCTAATAAAACATGAACATGCCATGAAGAAAACCTCAACAAAAAAAACCACATGTTGTTGTGTGTATTGCCATCAAAAATGGAAAATCATACAATACAGTCAAAGGAAGAGAGAGTCTCCAGGAGAAGTTGATTGGAGAGACTAGTATCATATTATAAAGGAATTGTTATTAGCAAAATTCAATCAAAGAAATTTAGTAGAGATAACAGTTTTGATTTTTAAAGTGAGACTTAAATTGGAATGAAAGTGCAATAATACACATAAAAAAGCCCCTAAGAAATATCCAATAGAAAATATAGGAGATGATTGGAAAAAAAAGGAAAATGTAGAAACAAATGAGGAATTTTTGATATAAAGTATATCATTTGGCATTAGAGCTAACTTTGACAAAGAAATTATTTTCTAAAGAAATTCTATGTCTAACATTTTAGTATGAAGCCATTACTCCATAAAAATTTTTCTTCTTAACAAGAATAAGAGAAACCCTCTCATTAACAACTTGGAGCATATCGATTGCATTCAAAACCTAGATATAGTTAAACTAAGAGATAGGTTTTTGGGAAGATAAGAAGATAAAAAAATTAGATAGATTTATTAACTCAAAATGTAAGCATAAGAAATTCATTATTAGCAAACATAATTTTAAAAAAGATTGAGGTTATGATTATTAGATATATGAAGCTCTTAGTGAATTAAAAAGAATACTATATAATAAAAGATAACATTAAAAATTAATAAAAATAACTCCCTATGGTTTGAATAGTGAATAAAGCTTAATTAGGGTTTGAATTTTTTCATAATTAGCTTAATTTTTTGGCCAATTAATCTCAAATCTAAAATATTGGTTTAACCGGATGTCCTCTACCTCCCATAAATTTTTTAGGATTTATTAACTAGATAATTGGAGGAATTTTAAATTTAAACCCTAATCACCTTCATTAAGTGATTTAATAATTATTTAAAATTCTAAAAATTAAAAATTAATTAATTAATTATGGTTAAGATTTGTTAATAATGGAATGATGAACGTGAATGGTTAGGACCTCTTTCCTAATGGTTTCCCTAAATTCATTTCATTTCAGAAGGTAAACAACTAAAGATTTAATTAAGGAATTAATAGAGAAATTAATGATGAAATTAATCAAATTGAAATGATAATTGCTTTAGATAATTAACATTCTATTCATGGGTTCCTCTTTATGTGTTCAAAACATAAAGAACTTTAAGGAAGTTATTATTAACCTATTGCTGTGGGAAAATCATAAGAGTACTTAACTTAGTTATTTTCTTAATCTAATTAACACTTAAGAATGAGCCTATTGCATTAGTTCCATTAAGACATTGGAATTTTAATTTCTCATTTGAGGCTCATGAATAAGTGGTTAATTAAATTAAAGTATCCTAGGAAATGGTAATAAAATTGATTTCTTAATGATTCAAACTAAACTAACTCATAAAATTTAGTTAATTACTTCTCTTTAAATGGGGCTCTTTGAGTTTAACAATTCAAACCCAAACCAATTTGTATGAGAAGCCTTGGCTTTCCTTAAATACTTTTATTCAACTTGATTGTCCTTAGGATTTGATTGAATTTATTTTGTGGCTATGTTTAATTATTTGTTTTCAATCATTGTAAATGTTGTATGCCATGTGATATCATGCACTCATGTTTTCTAAAATAAATAAATAAATAAATGAATCAATGAAATTTATTTATGTGTAAGTTGCATGTGTTGGATTGATCCTATTATATGTGTGGCTATTATCACTAATAAATTTCAAAAGCCATTTTCAAAGTTATAAATTGATAATGAAGATTTAGATTTGTGATTAGCTATAAATATTATGTATGATTTGCATGAGTTTATGGCTTAAACATGTTAACATATTGTTTTATCAATATAATTCATGTATTGGGGTTTACATATGTTTGAATGATAATAAGTGTATATTCTAGACATTCCAAGAATATGAGGCTTTAAGTAGCCCCATGAAGGTCATTGATTATCTCACTTCCTTGGTTAACAAAGGCACATACTTATTTAATTTTATTTTTATGTGTTCTTGTACTAGAATTCAGACAGAACTTCACTTCACATGTGTAAATGATTTACTAAAACAAAATCTTTTACATGGCTTTCATTTCTATGGTTGTATACTAATTCATATGTATTTAAGAATAATAAGTATGAAGTCTAGACATCTTAGGAATACGAGGCTTTAAGTAGCCCCATGGAGTTCATTGATTATCTAACTTCCCTAGTTTAAACAATGGCATGTACTTGCTTAGAACTTTAATACATGTGTGTTTGTATTTAGCCAAGGAATAGAATTCCTCTTTTCTACCTAAAAATATGCATTTCTAATCATTTAAGCATGCACAATATGTTGCATGTTTAGGTATATCAAGTTTTATCACATTTATGATATTGATGGTGAAAAGGAAAAACATAACATCCTCCATATGATATTGATTCAATTCCATTAATCTTAAGAGGCCTTTCAATTTTTGAATAGGTTTCTTTAAGGTTAACCCAAATCTCAGAACAATAAAACATTTAATAAATCATTCACTGGAAGGAACTTAATCATAACAACATGCTTTATAAAATAACTTAAGATAGGGTTGAAAAGGGTTAAACCTCTTTCTTTTCTTTACAATACTTAGTTTTTAAGTAAATACCAAATAAAATAAAATAAAATATAAATTAAAATCCACCAATCCTTTAAATAACTTGAAATGAAACCACCCTAAATGTATAACTTAGATAATTCAAAAATCCAGATAATCATAATTCTAAAGCCTAGCTAAGACATACCACATTAAGCTTAAGCACACATATTAGAATGATAAGTTACAACTTCTAGCTTTATGTTAATATGGTGTATGTAATGATGCTGTGTTTTGTTTAATGAAGTAATATTTTAGACTGGAAGTAAGGGTTATGATTCGTAGACTAAATGTTAGGTCATTATTAGTCTAATGCTATATTCTATAGGGGATTATGCTAATGGGGTTTCTCAAATAAATATAAACTCTTCGACTTGTAAGTTAATTATGCCCTTAAGCATAATCCATATTAAGATTGGTGGGCTAGGTTATCCATGTGCAGAGTGCTAAGTCCAAACTATAAAATTTAACTACTTATGTTTGTATGTATGTTTAGCTAACATCTATTTTATAGGTATAGTTAGATTTTACCTTACCATAAAAAAGTAATATTGCAATAAAAATTAGATTAGTGTTATGGGGTTTAGGATGAGCAATGGATAGAAGACATAGTCTAGGAGGCCCAATGAAGCCTTGGAGCATAATCAAATCAAGAAGAAAGAAGAAAGAAGGAAGAAGAAAGAAAATCAAGAAATGAAGACCCCCATAGTATCTAATTTAATTTCAATTGTAATATTCTTTTATAATCAGGGTTGTATAAAGGTAGAGCTTGGCTACCCAATTGTATCTTTTTTTGGGTGTACGGTGGTACTCGGCTGCACCAAGCTTTTATTCTTTTACGATATTATATACATGTTATGAATGTTATGTTTAGATTGTGAAATAGAAATTACATCTTCTTCATGGTTTTTTAAATTTGATGTTTGAATATGTAGCGTAGATGCGAGAGGCTCTTAGAAAAACTTTAATTTTCTACCTAATTAACCACTTAAAACTAAATTTTAAAACAACTTGCAATCTCAGTTAAAGCTTAGGATATGATCAAGATAAATAAAAGATTAGCAACCCCCTTAGCTAAATGTTGAATGTCTAACATAATGCATATCATCTTGTTTCACTCTTGAAATAAGGAGGGCCTCCATTTCTACACTTAAGGGAATGCTTGACTTGTAAGAGAAACCCCTCATGATGGTGATCTCCCTATTTCTTTTCAATTTGATCATGCATTTAGGCATAAAATACCTTAAGCTTTTGTCCAAAATATTCTATCAAAATAATATAAAATTTGTAAAATTTTACTTTCAGACTATGTCATATACTCATGCTAGTCATAATCTAGTCTTTTAGGGAGTGAGCTTAGGACTCTAGTCTCTTTCCAAATTAAATAAAAGCCTAGCTATGTTGCAATTACATAAGACTGACCTACATGATTTTGAATCGTATGAGGTGTTAGCTGGCAGCCACTCTGAGTAGTTGTAAGTTCAGAGGAGCCGAACAAGTTTATCCTCTTATATGGAGGTGAAATCTTATGTCCCTTTTAGCTTAGATTTAGGTCATGTTTCTAGCTTTTGCTAAAGCTCCCTAGATTTAGGATCTGAGGTTGCTTATTTCCTTTGGGACACGAGCTTAAATCTTCACCTCTTACACATTTCCATAATCTTGTGCTAATGGATTGCAAGCCCTAGCATTCTAATAAAATTTTAATTCAAATTAAAACAAACTCTCTCTTTCAAATAAATAAAGCCTCACCATAGAGTAGATTGGAGTTCTCACTAGGCTTCCTAGTATCATGAGCGCTCCTTACTTATCTTCCATTGGATCCTAAAATAATTCTTTCCAACTGAACATTCCCACTTTATTTTCTAAGAATAACCAATTCATTGATAACCTAACCTTAAAATCTTTGGAGATAATTGATTGACTACTTTAATCGAGAGTATTCTTAGAAAATCTAATTTCCTAGGATGTAATTTACTATGGAGGCTTTCCTTTATAGGGAACTAATGAACCTAGCAAAAAATAAATCATATTTTACTTTTCAATGTAAAGTAAGGGAAGAATCTCTTGTATAAATGAAGACCCATCATACCTTATGAGTCCTTATTAGGTGATTAGGTCTAATATATGGTGATATTTTTATTTTTTGAGATAGTACACCATACCTTAATGTCGTACCTGATCACTTCAATAAGTACCTCATAAGATCTTTGTGGTATCCACTCAGCATCTGAAATAAAATGCCATAGATTTTTAGTAACCTTGCTAATAATACCAGTGGGCATAAGCTTGACAGAAATGAAATAGTGTGAAGTCGTAGATGCTGCTATTAAACTGGCAGTATGAAAGTTGATAGTTCTTTCTTCCTGCCATTTTCATTATACATTTGCATTTCTACTAGAAAGAAAATGGAGGATATCATCAAAATGAGGATGATCGTTATAATAAGAAAGATATTAATTGTATTAAATATCTCAAAGATTGTAATAGGCATTAATAGCACTACTATCATAACTTACTAGTTTCCCCCCAATATATGCTTTATTGTCCAAGCTCTCATGTGCATTTTTGAAGAACTCACGCACCACTGAGATGATGCAGAAGCTGTTATCATATGCTAACTTGGCCTAAGATCATCCTACGATCAGTCCTTCAACACTACCGCCGAGATCCTAGAAGATGTTATCACCTAGGTAGCATTGGGCTCCATTATAATAGCACATAGATGGTGCATTTCGGGTGCTAGGTGCTAGTCCATTAAATTTTAAATTTATTAAATTCCAAACAGGCATCTTATATTCATTTGCCACACAAAAAAATTCATATCTGTCCACCATGTGGACAACCTTAATTTCGGCATTCTAAAAATGTATGTAAGTCTAGTATTTATGTGTTCTCCATATGAAAAGCCCATAATTCATTTAGCACATGAACAAAGTCATATCCATCCACCATGTGGATAACCCTAATTTTGACATTCCAAAGAGATGTAAGCCCAACCTTCTTTTTTGGTCACCATGTGAACGTCTGCTCATTTACCATACTAACACCCTATAATTTGTTCACCACATGAACACTCTTACACTATTGATCTCATTTTTAGATGTGATTAACATCATCCCTAAACTATTAATTAAGACATATAATCTTAATTTAAAAGCTTCATAATTAAACACTTACGACACTACGCTTAGTGACTAGTGCATCCTTCATGGGGTTTGATCTGATCTAATATGATTAGGTGGACTCAACCTAAATCTCAAATATAAACAAAGAATTAAACCAAACATAAAAGAAATTAAGGAATGGAAATAAGTCATTGATGACCCCATTCCTATGGACTACTTAGACCAGGAATTGGGTCCAAATGACCCCTACCTAGTAGTCAAAATCTTGAGATTTAGGATTAAACTATTAAATCCCCTTCTCCCCATCTTATCTATTTAGGATGGAATTAAGTCTTTAAAAACCCCTTCTGAATAGCTAACTAGATATGAGGAAATCCATTAGTGGTATCTTTCCTTGGTTAAAATTTCATGTAGTTGGATAAGGAGTAAGTGTCCATATTGGCATCTTCTCCAACTACTATTCTCATATAGAAGTAAGTCCCTTGAAGGAATATTCTTTGACTACATTCAGTGTGTTAAGATTGGATTCTTCATTAAATCTTTTTCTAATGACATCCCTCTGCTTCTTAAAAATTAGTGAATCTTAGTTTTTAAGAATGAATCATTCAAAGTTGAATGAAATTCAGGCTATCTTTCATAATCAAAATTAAAATAATATTTGAAATTAAAAATAAAAATTAAATCTAAATTCTAAAACTAAATTCAAATTCCTTCAAGCTTATGCTTGTAGTGTTGACAAATTCGGCAATGCGAATATGTGCAGTGTACTCTAGTCAGTCTACTTCACATATTGGGGGTACATTTATTGACCTCATTTTTGTATGACGATAACATCATCCCTAAACTAGTAATTAAGACATCAATCCAAATGAACCCTATTGGATCCAAATACAAATCAAATTAAAATAAACTCAAATTGATTGTTCAAAATCATAATTAAACATAATCTAGCCATTCATTGGGCCTAATTTGGCCAATTTGGTCATTTGACCCAAATAAATCCAACTTAACCAATTAAGCCCAATTTGGGAAAATGGGTTAAAATTGAAATTAACTTCAAATCAAATAAAAATAATCACTCCAAATCATTTCAAACATGTGATTAAATAAGATTGGACTCCAAATTTAACTTAATTGAGCCAAATTGTTCATTTGACTCAATTAAGCTCAACTTAACCCATTTAAGTCCAAATGGGTCAAACTAGTCTAAATTACATTAAACATTCATGTGGTTTGGATCAATTAATTCATAAATCATTTGTTGGATAGTCAATAATGATTGAAATCTAAGACTAAAACCAGTCAAATAACTAAATTAAATTAATTTAGTTAAAACAAAACCCAAATATCAGGAAATGAAATAATTGAACTTAGCCCAATCCCAAATGGAGTAAACCTAACACTTAATCCATACTACATGGTTGGGTCAATAACCAACCAGCAAATTATGAGATAATGATGTGGAAACCATGTGAAGAAAGGAAGAATTATAATTCCAAAGGAAATCAAATCCTACTTCCCCTCCTCCATACCTCATCCGTTCACCTCTTCACCTCAACTAAAATGGATTCTTTTCATTTAGTTGACTTCCTCTTGGAAGAAACTTCCAAGGGAGATCGAAGGGATAATGGCCATCACCATGGCACACATTGAATAGAGCCTCTTCCATGGGATAATGGCTCACGACCAAACCAAAAAAGGGAGGAGGAGACTTCCTCCCCTCAAGAAGTTCATTCCAATTCACTCAGAGTGGGAGGAGAGACCAAGTGCAACCCTTGGCTAGAGCCCTTGTCGTCGATGGCCAAAATTTGGCCATCCCAAACTTTATATATATGGTTCTTGTCCATGTAAGGAAAAAAAGGGAAAGAGGTTTCCTCTACCTAATATGTTTATCCTAGCACACTCACATGATGAAGGGAGGCCAAATTGAAGTCCTCCTCGAGCCTCTCACTTATGGCAGGCTGAAAATTGAATAAAGTTGGCATCAATATGAGAAAGGCTCTCGACGTCTCATGGAAAAAAGTGAGCAAGCTATCCTCCACCGAAATTGAACTTCCATACACATTCTAGTAGTGGAGATGTACTCGAACGAGCCTTGACCTGACCCTTATGTCGCCAGCAAGTCAAAAAATTGTTGAACCCAATGAAAATGAGGCTGAGATTGGTCTCCAATGTGATCCATGTGGAGATAAGGTGTTAAATTTCTCCTAGAGGATGTACACATCCTCATGATGTTGTGCGAATCATCCCCACCACCAAGGATCAATGCCAGCAAGGTATACATTAAAATTGATTCTTATAGCATTTCAATTGGTCTTTAATGAAGCAAACTTGATATCAAGTGAGCTCAAGCTACTATGATGGGTTGCAAATCAATTCCTCATTGATTTGCAATCAAAATGATGTGATTTCATCACTCAGATCACCAAGGATCATCTCAGAAGGATGGACGGTCCTCAGTTCTCTAGCAAAAGAAGGGTGAGATAATCCGTATTGTCTGTTCCTTCTATTTGGAACGAACATTCGAGATTTAGAAGAACCATTATATTAAATTCCCTTATTTATCCGTGTGTGAAATCTAGACTATCTGATCTTTGACCAGACGGTCAAGATGAATTCCACAGTCCTCGCTGCCATCCAAGCTAGATCTGCGTGGATCCAGCTGGCCAAATCGGGCACTGCTATGTGTAAAGAAGCACCACATCAATGTCACGTGGTGTTTCCTGTTAAAACTAGAAACTCCTGAATTTTTAAATTAAATAAATATGAAAAAATATCAAGAGATTCAAAAAATTATAAAAATTACAAATAAGAGTTCGATGGATTTATCTTTGTGAGAAGAATACATTAAACACAAAATTACCAAATTTTTTTGGATAATTTTTGATTAATTTTAGTTTAAATGAGAATAATCAACTTAAAATTAAACTCAAACCACTTATCCAATTAATTTAAAATTTTTTGAAAATGAAATTAGGCTTAAGTCACGTAGTAGGTGAATTTTCCATAATTTATTGCAAAGTAAATAAGAAGATATGAAATTTCTAACCATAAACCCTAGTTTTAATGAAGTAAATTAATTTAAAATCAAAAAAATAATGAAAAATTATAAAAATAATTCAAATCATCATAATAAGCCTTAATGAACCTAAACACTACATTAAAACTCTATGAAATCCAATAAACCATAAAAGGGCCTAATATGGTAATTAATCTAATTAATTAATGTGAGCTTAGGAAAATCAAAATAAATCAACCAAAACTCCAAAATTCCAAATGAGCCCTCCATGGATAAATATTTTAAAAAAGAATTTAAGAAAAATAAAAGTTTTAATTAATTCCTTTTAATTTAGACTTAATTTAGGTTCTATAAAATAATTAAAATTTTAATTAATTCCAAATTACACTTCTGATTAAAGTGAAACTTTAAGAAACTAAAATTGGTAAGGAACCACACTTTCCATAAACATTTCAATTTAAATTGTCCTTTGGATATGAAGTTATTGAATTTTCAGTCCTAAGGTCAATAAAATTGAAATAATAAATAAAGAAATTATGAAAATTCATAATATCATGATAAAACATTTATATTAACATCAAAACACTTAAAGAAAATTTTTTAGCCCTTTAAAATTAAAGAATTTGATTAATCATACACTTAGGATTTAATGGAATAAAAAAAATTAAACCCTAAGCTAAAAAAAATTAATCACTTATCAGCACCATGATAAATTAATTAATCAAGTGAAAACCAAAACTCATTAACTTCTAAATTTCATATTCAAATGTTAAAAAATATTAATATGGAAATTTTTTAAATCCATTTGGCTTAATGAATAACATAATTTTAAATACAAATCCAGGTGATTAATCAAGTCAATTTAACTTAAATACTTAAAAGCTTAAAATGGCCTAAGTTAGGTGCCCAAATTGGCTTAAGTCTTTGAGGTTATGAATTTATTAACAAAATTTTAACACATAATGAAACCATAACTTAAACTAAGAATGAATCAAAATACCAATTTAAATGAATTAAATTAAATTCAAATAAATTAAATAAACACAAACATTAATGGATATAAACCTTAATGAAATCGATTCAAAATCAAACAAATTAAATAATTAAAACACATGAATATAAATAAACATTTAATCAAAACAAAAATGAAAACTAAAATAATGAATAAACCAAATCATTTAAACATTAATCAAACTAAGAAACAATATTCAAATTAAAAAAAAAAAGAAGAATGAATGTTAATTCAAATCCAAATTAAAATTAAAATTTTAAACAATTCAAATCCAACTTAAAAGAATTCAAGAAGAGGTTAACCAAGATACTTAGGATCTTAATCTAACCTTTACAATGAATCTCCACTTTAGGGTAAAGACTTCATTTTATTAAGATTTAGGATGCTGAATAGAATGGGTTCCACCCAAAGTGGAATTTATTTTATTCTTCATTCTTTAAAACTTAAACTTCACTTCAAGATAAAAAATGAAGTTAAAATAATGAAAATAAAATTAGAAATTATTCAATCATTTAAATTGAAACCATCCAATGGTAAATAAACAAACTTTGAATTCCAAACTAAAACTTGAACTTAAAAGGCCTAGTGTAGTTATGCCACACAAACCCCTCCTTCACACACTAGATTTCTTTGAGGTCGCCTACCCTAGATTTAGGTTAGGTTGATTTGTTATATTTTGTGATGTGATATGATGCTTTTATTAGTTTTTTGGTGTATTATTTTAGACTAGATGGCTAGGATTGTTTGCCCACAACTCTAGATGATAAGGCTTTTTTTTTAGACTAATAGTATTTTTTGTTGGGGTTGTGCTAAACAAGACTATTGTAATAAACAAATATATAAATACCATTTTCTTGTAGGTATGCTTATGTCCTTAAGAATAGCTCAATAGAATAGGTGGGCTTGGCAAGCAACTAATGTTAAGTCCATATGTTTGCAAATATAACTACTAGTGTGTAGTTTGCATTTCCTGACATTTATTTTTTCAAGGCTTAGGATTTTTTTTTTTGAATTTTAAATGTAATTTGAGCATAGAATTAGATTAGGATCTACAGGGTCTAGGAATAGCAGGAGCTGACCCTACCATCTAGTTGTTCCTTGTGAAGGTCAAATAAGGTCCCTGAAGAAGGAGATGATCCTGGAGGAGGACCCATAGATCTAGAGTTGTAGTTCTAGGAAGGGCTGCATAAAGGTAGAGTTTGGCTACCCATTTTTCTCTTTCTTTCAAGGTGTATGGAGGTACTAGGCTACATTGGCCTATTCTTAATTTAAATTTGGCTTGATTTATTTTGAGTGCACAGTAGAATCAACCTACTTTTTTTGGTTTCTTTTTATGTTTTCTATGATGAATGTCTGAACATTAGGCTCTTAGGAAAACCAAATTTTTTACCCAACCTAAATCTAAACCACTTAAATAAAAATAAAAAAAATTAAAAAATTCTCACATAAATTAATGCACTAGGAATAACTTAAAATTAACTAGAAAAAATTAGCTTTTGTGAATCATGCTAGCATATTGTTCTAAATTCTTGAATTGTATGCTTTGCCCATTGCACATAAGATGCATATGAGCTTTGAGGATGACCATCTTCTTGGGGAAGTTTACCTTCTCTTCTCGATTTTTCCCATGACCGCTTCTAATTTAATCTTATTGTAGGCATAAATTGCATACCATAAAAGCCTTTAGTGAATTGTAAGTCAAGCTTCAAAAGCTGAAATTTATTGCATTAGTTAGGTACATATCATAGCCAACATAATATTAGGGATTAGGGAGTGAGTCTATGTTCTTAGATTATTTTCTAAAATACAATAGCCTAGCCATCTTCCATTCATGAGACTTGACATCGTGGATTTAAAATTAGTTAGGATAAGGTTCCTTACTCAAGTGAGAGAAAGAGCTAATAATTCCTAAAAGTGAAATTAGTTAGAGCATCTGACTTGTGTTAAAAGAAGTTATAGACTTAAGATCTGAAGCATCATAGTGGAGTATGTCTCCAATCCTAGGCATTTCTACAATCTTGTGCTGATAGAATATAAGTCCTAGATTTGTAATAAAATTTTAACTCAAATTTACTTTAAATTATAAGATTTATAGCCCAATTGTATGATAGTTGAAATGTCCACTAGGTACCCCAGTACCTATGGACATTTCATGCTCTATCCCATTTGGCTTCCAAAAGAACTCTTTCTACTTTGTAGTGTTCCCTTTTAAAATTTTAAATTATGATTTTCCTTTAGAACTAGCTGAGAAATCTATAGAAATAAAGGTATATTTCTTCAATCGAGAGTATTCTTATGTAGAGATCTTTATTCTTAAGATGTAATTAATAATACGGGCTTGCCCTTGTATGGTGCCATAATCCCAGTATAAAATAAACCTTATTCTACCTTTGCATGTAGTTCAAAGAAAGAATCTTTGACAGATTAATATGGCTCAGTAGCCTTAAGAGTCTTTATTTAAGTGATTTAATCCATTATAGAATAACATGTTTATCTTCTGAGATAATATATTCATTTATTAATGATGAATTTGATTACCCAAGTATGAAATTCCTAAAATTTATGTGGTGTCACAAATTTTCCCCTCATACACCACTTATACTAAAACTCAAAGTCCACTCTGGATAATTGAAATGAAGCAAATCATGATTGCTAATTAGATTCTCTCGATAATATTACTATATCCCTCTAATGTTGGTAGCCTGGATTAATGTAATCTCATAATGACAAACCATGGGATCTTGATCATGATTACACTCCTATTTTCTTTTAGATGGTCATTTGAACCACATTATAATCACTAAATATTATTGCATATTAAAATATATAAATCTATTTCTAACCTTAATCCAGAGTGCTCTCTTGCTATAGGAAGAGGGGTAGTTAACTATGGAGGCTTGCATCCATTGGAAGTAGAACCTCGATCAAAATAAACCCGAATGTGATGTTAGGGAAAATCTAGTTGAATATTGGACAATCTATCTTATGAAAAAATATACTCTCACCCATCTCATTCAAAGATGGAAGAGCGCATACTTGAAGGTGTTTCTTTAACAATCAGATTTCTGTCAACTTCATTGGGATTGCTTCCCTTTCTATCTTTAGTTGGAAAATTAAAAATAAATAGTGTCTTAAGAATATCTAAGATTGTATTTCTTAGATTCCTTGATTCTAGTAGAACTTGACTTTAGATTTACACTTAGGATCTAAATCATCCATTGAGAGCTTAATAAACAAGATGACTATCAAATTAGGGGATCTATTATCAGATTCCCTCAAGTTATAATCAACATCAATTTCGCTAATGCCATTATCTAGTTCAGAATAATCTCTAAGGTTGTCATGTTTCTACTAACTAAAGCAGTGAATGAATTCTTACCCAGAGTATAGCAAAACAAATAGGTCAACCCTGAATGAACCCAGCTTGAATCCTCAAAAAGAACATATGTCTTTAATAGGTTATCAAAGCAGCCACGTATGCTAAGGATAGAATGATTGTTAAGCTTAAATTGAATTCTATCATAGTCAAACTACTTAGCGTTGCAACTGAGGAACAGAGCTAGGCACAAGTTACTATCCTAGCTCTGAGTAGCAAAAATAATCATGAGGCATCTTCTTTAGGAACTAAACTATCCAAAAGAGCTCAAAAGAAATACAATGCTTCTCATAGAACTACCAAACTACCAATTAATACTAAGCGATGATCTGACCCTTCGACTGGTTTAAATGGTTCAAAAAAAAACAACACTGAGGGAGTTATAAGGAATTTTTTTGGGACAAACCTACAAGTTCTTTGTCTTAGGGTCAGTCACAGGAAAGGGAAACTATTTCCTCCCAAATATATAAGGTCTTGAAGACAGTCAAGAATAGAGGTATTCAAAGAAAGATCAAGATATTAGTGAGCCAAATCACCAAACCAATAAATTCCTATTTCAAAAGTAGTAGGAATATTAAGAAGTATCATCTTGCCCATTTTGAGCAAAAATCAAGACTAAAAAATTAGGTGATTAGTGGGCACTGATAACAAGCAATCCAATCAAAATAAATAGATGGCCAGTTGTCAGAATGCCCCAACAATAATAAAAATAAAGCCATATTACTCGGACCTTTCTAACCTAGTCGGTGAACACCAGGGTGTGACATTTGGACCCCATTCATAGAGATCCATCACTGGGAGGTTTTGACTTATATTTAGAGCTAAAGAATTGAAAGATGTGAAAGAGTAAGGAGCTCATCATAAATCATCTCCTTTAGATAATTAAGAAGCTGTCTCTTCTCTCATCAATTGAAAGCATCAGTCAAAAAAGAACTGGGCAATGGACAATGATATGGATGATCAACCTTTTTGGGAACATAAAGACCACCCAACTAATAAAGAACTACAATGTTTAGACCTCCAAGGAAATGAAGAAGCTGATAACATGGAGGCTAAGATTGTTCGCATGGCTGATAGTCACCTAAGAAATAAAAGTGTAGTGTTTGAACAACACAATGAGGAAGATCGACAAGAAAACCCAAGTCACTGAGAGCTTAGAGGTGAGGCTCAAGCAAAAGTGGAAGTGATTAAAGAACTCATAGATATTATAATTGGGATACAATATTAGATGGGTTCCTAAATCCAATTGAGAGACCAAGAAATTAGTCACCTCAACAATCACTTTAATGAAATGAGCAGGCTGATGAAGGACTTATTTAGTTAGCTTAACCTTATAGCAACCATAACGTAGTGGATACCTCCAAGAAATCCACCAGAGATAAATAATCTAACAATGGAGAATGAGGGTGTACAAAATCCTCCCCCCATTTTACCAATAGCTACATCACAAAGATAAGAACTTCCAGGGGAAGCCATACTAAACCTTCATCAGAATGGTGATATTATCATCATGTTTGAAGTGGAAGATCTCTCAAGTCAAAAGGTCAAAGAATTTATCACTTTAGAGACTACTAAATAACTGGTAGAAAAAGGATGATCGTATCCAACTGAGTACCATAAAGTATAGTATCTTAAGGGATACATAGTGCCGAAGTTCAATACTTTCTCAGGCACAAAAAATCTATGACAAAATTTGGCTTAGTTTAAGGCATCATGCAGAAATACTGGCAGAAATGACACTTTATTGCTACATTAATTCATAATTAGTCTTACCCATACGACATTTGAATGGTATGCTGAGTTACCAAATGACTCTATAAAAATTCACTAAGTTAGAGGCACTCTTCGTCAATAGATTTGTAGGTGCAATAAAGAAAGTAATAATTGCATATCTTGCCTTGGAAAAAAGGAGAAAGGATGAGAGTGTTATTAAATATATTACTAGATGGAGGAACCTAAGCATGAGCTGTGATCAACAGCTCAAAGAAAAACATGCTGTGGAACTCATCATGAGAAATATTGATGATCAAATATCCCCATATCTCATCATGGCTATAAACATTACCTTTCAAGAATTATTAGATCATGTAGCTAAATTTGAAAGGTTTCCCAAATAAAATGGGCTTAATTTGGGTTATAGTAATAACTCTACTTGAAGAGGAAAGCAGCCAAAGCTACAAGAGTCCAAGTAGAATGATGTGAATACAAAATTCACATTTCAGAAGATAAAATAAGAAACAAAGGAGCTACAACCTCACGACCAGCCATAAAGATGACAGATAAAAAAGAAAAGAGTACCAACCCTCTAGGAGTAGATAACTAAGCAGTACTCATTTCAGAGAGAACGTATTGCTAAGATCTTCAAACATGCCCTAAAGTTGGGGTTTCAACAACTAGAGCCACATCAACTAGATCAAGTAGAGAAGGTCGATGATCTCAACTACTGTCCCATCTATAGGCTTATAAGTCATATGATTGAATACTATTTTGTTTTCAAAGATTAGGTTGAAAAAATCTATTACAATATGGAACTTTCCTTTCCTGATAGCATCTTAACAAATCCTAAAAAGTGTAAACTTTAGAGAAGAATAGAGCAGAGAGAGAGATTGGGATGCAAAAGTTACTGCTTTTAGTAAAGCTAAGGACTTAACTACTTATACACTTGATTAGCTTCTTGCTTCTTTGATAACATATAAAAAGCTATTGCACAAAGGGATTAGAATCTCTCTTTCCAAAATAAAGAGAAAGAAAAATTAATTACTTTGTAAGTGGAAGATAGCTGTGAAGAAAATTCTTTATGTTAAGATGTTGAAAGTGATGAGATTGCTTTGTTTCAAAAAGGCTGGGAAATATGATCAAAAAGTGAAAGCACATGCATAGAAAATCTAAAGTACATAAATTGTCTACAAAAAGATTGAATACATGAGAAAGAATATTATGCTTCAATTGCAAAAAGCCCAGAGATATAAGAGGTAAATGTCCAAACTTAGCTGAAAAAGTAAAATCTGATAGAAAGAAGTTTTGGAAAAATAAAAAGCCTAAAAAAAGAGCACTTCGGGAAAATTTTGGCTTAGAAGAATCAAGTGATGACACTAGAGAGGAAGAAGCAAATATATGTCTTATGGTTGATGTGGATTCTACAAGTGAGGAATGTGAAGATATTTCTTATGAAGAATTAGATGATAAATTCAATGAATTAGCACATGAATATAAAAAGCTAAAAAGAAAATTCAATGTGTTAGAAAAAGAAAAGAAAAATTTAGAAATGCATGCTTCAACTTCAGAATAAGAATGTGCTAATTTAAAGGCTAAGAATGATGCTTTATTAGATCAATCAATACTTTACTTCATGCAAAATTAGATTTTTGTAGTAGATTACATTCACATGTTCCATTTGTTGGACATAAGTTATTAGATGCATCAAGATCATTTAAATTCAGACCTTATACAAATACAAATGTTACATCTAATGTTTATAATAGAAAAGTCATGTATCTTCTGATTGTCATGCAAAAAAATCTCAATCATTTTCTAATTCAAAATTTATTTTGATGCTTAAAAATAAAACATACTACAAAACATGCATTGCTTGTCTTTTTATTTGGATGTGGACCCAAACATGTTTGGGTTTTAAAAGTTGACCCCTAATTTTATTTTATGGGAATGCCTTCAAAGCAAAATCAAAGAAGGCATGTGGTACATGGACATCGGATGTTCAAGACATATGATAGGTGATAAATCTAAATTTTCTACTTTAGAATCTTGTGAAGAAGGATTTGATGTTTATGGTGATAATGTTAAAGGAAAGATAATTGGAGTTGGTTCTATTTCTATGGATACAATTACTTTAGATAAAGTTTACTTTGTTGAAGGTTTAAAGCATAATCTTATTTCCATTAGTCAATTATGTGATAAAGGATTTAATGTTGAATTTCATGCATCTTTCTGTACTATTATAAATAAGGAAATTGTTTTGCTTCTTGGTCATAGATACAAAAATATTACTTTAATGATTTTTAAAATGCAAATAATACAAGTTTAAATTTACTTTATTTCAAAAGTTCACTTGATAATGTTTGGTTATGGAATAAAAGATTGTGTCACTTAAACATACATTCGTTAAGAAAAATTACAAAACTTGATCTTGTTGATGGTTTACATAAAATGAAATTTTATTTTGATTATGTTTGCATGTATTCATAGAAAATATTCTAAACATTCTTTTAAAAATAAAAAAAATTATTTCTACAGCTAGACCGTTAGAATTATTGCATTTGGATTTATTTGGTCCTGTTAGAACTGTTAGCTTAGGTGGAAAATTCTTTGGTTTTGTAATTATAGATGATTATTCAAGATTTACATGGGTTATGTTTTTAATTCATAAAAATGATGCTTTTGAAGTTTTTAGAATATTTGTTAAATATATTCAGCATGATAGAAGCCTTCTTATTATTAAAATTCAATCTGATCATGGTGGTGAATTTAAAAATATAATTTTTGAAATTTTTTGTGATGAATTTGGTATTAAACATAATTTTTTTGCTCTTAGAACCCCTCAACAAAATGGTGTTGTTGAAAAGATAAATAGAATTTTAATTGAATTGAGTAGAGCTATGCTTGGTGATTTTAAATTGCCTAAATATTTTTGGGCAGAAGTCATTAACATTGCATGCTATGTTATGAATCGTGTTTACTTAAGACCTCTTTTAAATAAGACTCCTTATGAGTTGTTCTTTGTTAAGAAACCTAAGATTAGTTATTTTCATATCTTTGGTTATAAATATTTTATTTTGAATAATGTTAATGACTCTTTAGAAAGTTTGATTGTAAATCTGATGATGGTATCTTTTTAAGATATTCCTTGAATGGTAGATCTTATAGAGTTTATAATAAAAGAAAAATGATTGTTGAAGAATCTGTAGATGTCATATTTGATGAAAATCTTATAGATCCTATTAAAAATGATGTGATTGAAGAAGAGGTAGCTAATTTTAAGAAGATGAGTTCGGAAGAAAATGTAGATGATTCTTTACCTAAAGATTAGAAATTCATTTGGAATCATCCAAAAGACTTGGTTGCTGGAGACCTCTCTCAAGGAGTTAGAACTAGAAGACAATCTAAGGAAATGATAAATCATTATGTGTTCATATCTAAGATTGAACCAAAATCTTCAAATGAAGTTGTGGAAGATCAATATTGGATTATAGCCATGGAAATAAGAATTAAATCAATTTGTTAGAAATGGTGTGGGAATTGGTTCATAGACCTTAAGATCAAAATGTTATAGAAACCAAATGGGTCTTTAGGAAAAAGTTAGATGACTAGGGACATATTATTAGAAATAAACCTAGATTGGTTGCACAAAGATATCCTCAAATTGAAGGGACAGATTTTTGAAGAATCCTTTGTCTTTGTAGCTAGGTTAGAAGCTATTAGATTTCTCTTTGTCTATGCCTATTACAAACACTTTAAATTATTTCAAATGGATGCAAAAGTACATTTTAAAATGGCTTTATAGATCAAGATGTATTTATAGAACAACCTCCAGGTTTTGAAAATGTGGAATTTTTGGATCATGTTTTTCAATTGAAGAAAGCATTGTATGGATTGAAATAAGCTCTTAGAGCTTGGTATGATAGACTGAGTAGCTTTCTTATAGATCTTGGTGTTAGGAAATGTAGAGTAGATACCACCCTATTCCTTAAGAATTTAGGTGATGATTTGATTATTATTTAGATTTATGTGGAAGAAATTTTATTTGGTAGTACAAATGAATCCTTATGTGTTGAATTTTCATCTTTAATGTCCAAAGAATTTGAGATGAGCATGATGGGTGAACACAATTTTTCCGTAGGACTTTAAGTAAAATAATAAGAAAAAGGCACTTTTATTTGTCAAACCAAGTATACTAATGACTTAATAGAGTGATTTGATACGAAAAAATTTAAATATAGTAATACTCTCATGAGCCCCTCTATTAAACTTGATTTAGATGAATCAGGAAAACCAGTTGATCAAAAACTTTATAGAAGTATGAATGGTTCTCTTTTATATCTTGCTGCTAGTAGGCCTGATGTTATGTTTATTGTATATTTATGTGTGCATTTTTAGGCTGCTTTGAAAGAATCTCATTTAACTGCTATTAAGCATATCTCTCACTACTTAATTGGCACTTCTATATTAGGTTTGTGGTATCCTAAAATTCACTTTCATGTGACTTGATTGCTTATTCTGATGTTGACTTTGTAGGATATAAAGTAGATAGGAAAGCACATTAGGAACATGTCAATTTTTAGGATCACTCATAGCATCTTGGACATCTAGAAAATAGAACTCAGTTGCTCTTTCAACTGTTAAAGCTGAGTATATAGCAATTGGAAGTTGTGTTGCTCAAGTTCTTTGGTTGATGCAATAATTAGAAGATTTTGGAATTATGATAGGTCACATTCCTATTAAGTGTAATAATACTAGTGCAATTTGTTTGACAAAAAATTCTATCCAACTTTATAGAACCAAACACATAAAAGTTAGACATCACTTAATTCGGGATCACGTGAATAAAGGATATGTGAATATTGATTTTATTAGTACAGATTTACAAATTGCAGACATTTTTACCAAACCATTACCTAAAAAGATGTTTTCATACCCTAAGATGCATGTTAGGCATGTTAGATCCAAGCTTGTAATTTTAGTACTGTTCATGGTTAAACCTTTTTTATGTTGTCAAAAGGGGGAGAAAAATGTATGTTGACTTTTCTTTTTTCTTTATGTTTCTTAGTTTTAGGGGGAGCCTTCTCATGTTATATACTCATGTAATATTCTTGCTTCAATTTGGTTAAAAAAATTTTAAATGCTTACAATTTTGTTTTTTTACTTGATATAAATTTTCTTTAACACAAATTAAATTTCAAAAGGATGATTAAATGTCACTTTGCACGTTCATCTCTATTTAACACCAACATATGTTTGTCATCATTAAAAAGGGAGAGATTGTTGACTCTACGAGCCCCATCTCATATGAGATTGATTTTGATGATAATAAATACATGTTAAAATGCTACTAATTAAGTTAAATTCAAGTGTGCAGAAAAAATTCTTCAGCTCCTAGTCTCAGTTATATCAAATTGCTAAAGCTACTGGACATGGACTAGGTGAAAATTTTTCTTGGAATTACTATATTAAGGCAAATGAAATAATCACAAAATTAAAAAAAATGTTTCATTCATTTTTAAATTCATTATTCTAAAATCATTTATATTTTTCTATATCTTAATATTACAATTATTCATTAAGTTATCCATTTTGGATAATATGAACTAAATGCATGATATAAGTTCAATTAAATGTATGTTAAAGTAAAATAAATTATGTTTAAGCTTCATCAAATCATTTCCAAGTCATTCATAATTTTTAGTGCATGAAAATTGAATTATTCCAAAATTATCCTTTTTTCCTCCTATTCTCTCCTATTATTATTTCTTCTCTCTCTTATTATCATTTATATCTTAGCATTATTTTGGCAAAATTTTTTAATTACTTTTATGTAATAAATTGTGGTAATTTCATTAAAAAAATTTACATATCATTTTCCCTCATTTTTCATATTTTAAAATTCATTTATTTGAATTTCTGAATTTAAATTATTTTTGAATTATTCTTTAATTCAAACTCCCTTATGCATGACATGTATTTGCTAAATCAAATCAATTTTTTTTATGGAATATGTTGAACGTCCCAAGCATGATTAAGTATTATTAATTAGAGCCTAATTAATTTATTACAAGTTATTTTATATTTAAATTCAAATTAGCCCTCTTTTTAAAAATAATTCATTTCCTTTTTTTCAATTTGACCTATTTTAGAAACGTTTAAGGGAAACCGGCCACTATGCTTTAAATTTATTACATTTATATGTTATTTAAAAATTAAATAAGTATATGAAATAATCATCCTTGATTTAAAATTAATCCATGCATTATTTTAAGAATTTCTTATTTTAGGAAACCTTTTTGGCCGAATTCTTTGAAGTGGATTTATTTTATTCAAAACTCTCTCCTTCATATCTAAACTCCCTTGGCCAAAATTTTCATGGGATTTCCTCATTCTTTGGCCATGAATCACATAGCATACATTCCATATTGGGTTTAAACAAATTTGTAAAGAAGACTATGGAAGATCTCTTTGGCCAATCCCCTTTCATTTGATTTGGAAATTGAAATTGATGCCAAATCAGTTTCCCTCTCATTGGATCAGTTTTTGGCTGACCCTAGACTCCTCCATCATCTATTTAAGAGCCTTGTTTCAACTTAAGAAAAGGTCTTGCTCTCTTGCTCTCTTGCTCGCCCTTGGCCAATCCTTGCAAGATCATTTCTTGGAGATTTTTGGTGACACAAGTGCAAGCATTCCTCATCATTATTCCATTTCCCTTGGACATTTATTTGTCTTGATGATTGATTGAGAAAAATGAAGGTTTAGTGTGATTCCACTCTTGGCCGAAAACATTTTTTTTTTTTAGTGTTTATTTTCTAAGGTGCTAAGTTCTTAAACTTTCTGTATTTCTTCATGGCTTTGAAATTTACAAGGTTATGTAAATTTTCTTATGTTTATTCATAACATTATCTTAGATTTTATTTGGACAAGAATAAATATAAGAAAATCAATTTACGTGGACTTTACCTTCTTGATAATTTTTTAATTTCTTGTTTGGCCTAAAGTTAGCATGAGGAAATAAATTTATTTTGTGCTTAATCAGTGAATATTCCATGTGTTTCTTATTTGGCTGAAGTCTTTTTAATAGATTGCTTAAATTTGATTGTGCTTAAAATCTTATTCCCTCTCTTTTTCTATTTTGTTGACCACATCACATCTTGAATAAATTATTTTGTGTTTATTGATTACTTATATTCGATTGGTTTATGCATATGTTATGTGATAGATTTCATGTGATACAATTCAAATCCTTATTCAAGTGATTGTTTAGTTCTTCAAATTACAAATACATTTATTATTTGAATGAAAGTTAGCTTATGTGAAAAGAATTTGAAGTAAAGTATTTGGTGATTGCATTTTAGTTGTCATTTCAAAGTCATTCAAGAAAATCATTTTAAATCTTTTAAAGATCAGTTAAGCAACATTAAGTTACTTAATTGCATTAAATATTTGATTGAAAACCTATTTTAATTTCATTTAAAATTAAAGTGAGCTTTCTTTTTCATTAATATTCAGTTATCTTAATATTAGGATAGATTGGGTTATGAGTGCAAAAACATTTTAAAATTGAGAGTTAGACTTATATCTTTCTTTTTTCTTTGTCTTGATTTCTTGTTGGGTTATACTTGCCCGTTAAGGAAAGCATGTGTTGGGTTGTGATTGCTTATTAAGGAAAGTACATGTTGGGTTGCACTTTCCTATGAAGGAGAGTATAGGAGATTTGTTGTAATCTTAACTTTGTTTTAGTGAATTCCTACCCTTGGTGGCTAGGCGTGGATGTAGGCCAGTTTTTGAGATTTGGCCGAACCACAAAAAAATTTTTGTGTTCTTTTTCTTTATTTTTCAACACTTTACTTTTTTGTTATTTCTCTTTCTATCACTTCATTTACCAAAGAATTATTATTAAATATTTAAGTCTTCTATGAAAGATTAAATTAAATTTCCAAAATTTATTTTAAAACAGCAATTCTCCTCGATCCCCATGGCCCTCTTGGATGCAATAGCTAAGTAACAATTATTTTTCTAAGCGATCACCTCCCTTGTGATGATTTGAGTTGGGTAAGACTTTCAAAGGGCAGCATTTTTAATATCATCTTAATTTTCTCTGGATCAATCTTGATTTTATGATGTCATATCATACTACAAACCTTTGAAACATTTTTGATGTTACACCAAATGTGCACTACAAATGGTTCATCTTTAGGTCATAAAATCACAATCATTCAAAAGTAACTCTCAAATCATAAAAATGGTCTTCCTTTTATTTGATCTTAATGATGAATGAGTTTGTCAAAGATTTTAGTCATAACCTACTACCGAAAGGTAAGAATTTATAATAATAAATTCTGATCAGAGTTTGAATGCAGTGTTGTTTTCATCCTTAGGTGCCATCTTAATTTGGATAAAATTAGATGACTCATCCATGAATAAAAAGATTGCATATAATGAGGATATATCTACCATCAACTCTAGTATAGGTAATAAGAACTTATCTTTGGAACATGCCTACTCAGATCCCTAAAGTAGACACATATGCAAATTTAACCATTTATCTTCTAAACTAGCATGTCACTAGCAAACCAAGTAAGATTTTTTTTCCCAGATAAAGCCAACATCAATCAATTTTTAACCTCAAAAATTACTTATTGTTCAATGTTTAATCATATACATTAGGGAGCTTGCTTTATGATGGTTGCATCGGGCCATATTTCTAGCTTATGAATTCTACCATCAAGAGCTAATTCAAGTATTTCTTGATAACACTAAACAAAGAAATTCTTAAATCTCAAAAGTAGCCTAATTAGGTCATTGACCTCAAACCCGATTAACAGTGAACTTATGAATGTTAGACATGGGTTATCTTTTGTCTCCTAATTCATTTGTATTTAGCTCATCAATGGTTGAGTATATTTCTTCCTCTAGTTATAGGGTTGCATCTAACTTAGAAGTCATCTCAATTATCTAAATTTTTTAGATAAACTCTTTCAACTAAATTAATATCATTTGTGACGATCTTACTAGACTCCAAGTGTCTTATGATGACTAAAAAGTAATCATCATCATTAATTGGCCAAATCATGCAAAATACTATGATTAGTTTTAATTAAGCCATATTGTGTTTATTCTTCCATAAATTTTCAAAGTTATTTAATTTATGTTTAGGCCATGTATGAGGTATTAATCTTTGCTTTCCTAGTTTTTGAGCACATGATGAGTATCAATCAAAAGTTGATTTTATTATTTCATTAAAAGTTTCATCCTCAAGTTCTACATCTACTCTTGAACTTGAGGATGATGCGCTTAGATGAAACTTCTGAGGCCTAACATTCTCATTCAATTGTGGTGTAGTTTTAACTACCAAACCCTCAACATTCTTTAGAGAGAGTGATGATATAGCTAAAGTGTTCACATATTAATTGAGTCCCTCACACAAAGACAACTCTGGCACATCGCTACTCTACTTATTACAACCCTACATATGGACTTTGTGATCATCATTGTTTGGATTTGCTATTACGTATAGGTTACTCTATAGGTATGGGGAGGAACTAGTGTGCTAACCATATAGGGCTCATCCTCTGAGCTAGATTTTAAGTCTATGCAAATAGCATGAGTGGCTTAAACTAGTGGTACATAAATGGGTATTCTACTTTTAAGGCCTCATCAAAAACTTCTTTGCCTTTGTTCTATGGGATATCAGGGCATCTCACTTACTCATTAGAAAGGAAAGGTAATATATTGCTTGTAAGTGATGTCATACTCTACTTCATTCCCCAAATCTTTCTCTCTTTCTTCCCTTTCTCTATTTTCTTTTCATTTTCTTTAGATTATTTTTTTTCTTTTTCCTCTTTCTCATTTTATTTTGTCTCTCTTTTTGATTCATACTATTTTTAACATCAGAAAAATATATTATTTGTCTGCTAGGGAGGTAGTAGGCTCCATCCTCGTATATTATGACCTCATGCACTAAGAAATGTTTTAGATCTCCTCTAATGTAATACTCCAAATTAATATGCATAAACTTGGTACATTGATAGAGTGAAGGAGGCACCCTCTTATTCTCATGCAACTAAGGTCTTTCTGGCACAGTGTTGAAGGAAGTGTCTAAATCTTTGATATGGAGATTTTCCTCAGTCTTCAAGTTGCCAATCTACAACAATAGTTTGATCAAGATTAATGCCCTTCCACCTTCTTCATTGAATCTTTTCAACATCAATTTATTAGAGTTAAGCCTAATGATGTCAATTCTCAAGTTGGTGAGGGTTCTTAGACTTATGATGTTGATTGATACACTTGAGTCAAAAATCACTCTGGTCAGTTTGAATTTATTTATGTTCACTGAAATGTAGAGAGGATAATTATGATCAATAGTACTTAGGTAAGCCTTCATCTAAAAATGTAACTCCCAATACCTCTTTCAAGAAGCATGCTAGTTCTTTATCTATGGAAGTAGTGGCCAACTTAGCTAACATATCTCTGAATTAAGCAAGGCTTTGACAAAAGACTCCCTCATCAGTTTTGATAAGACAAGGGCATCAAATAAACTTAATTTAGCTAGAAACTTTGTTAGGTGGGTTAGAACGACCTTGGGCTAATTATCCATAAGCATATCTTATGAAGGAAAATCTTGTGGAGGACTTATTTGTCACTAGATCCAATAACCTATTTAACCTTGTCCTGAGGTGTCAGCCTTGAACGTAAGACTCTACCACTAAGGAGATTGACTTTAATGATTTCTTCTAATGGTGGAGTCATAGTCATGTATAACTGCTTGTTGGGGATACTTAGTGCTTCTCTTATGGGATCTTTTAAATAAAAGACTCTAACTCTATTTTAGCCAAGGTATCCTAAAGATTTAAGATAGGGATGTTACTGTTAGAGTCAAAGTCATCATAAGGGAAAGATATATGTTGATCTCACTTTTAATGAGGTTGACACCTACCACACATTAGACCTAAAGTTCAATCTAGGCACTAAGGTCTTCCTCACATAGATACTAAGATACATATAATGATTAGGTAGAAATCCATACTAAAAGGCTCATAAAACTCAACCATGGTTGAGCTAATGGAAAATTATACCTAGTTAGCCTGACAAACCCAAATCTATACATCACAAACAAATTAATTTTAAACTGATCTTAACCTTAAAAATAGCCAAATCAAATACATATCAAACAACCTTGGCTCTAGGTTAATTAGACCATTTAGCCCAAGTCAATCTTAGATTAAGACCCCTCAAATTTTAACCAAATTTAAATTGATTGCAACTAACCAACCACATGATAGGCCAAACATCAATAGGACCTAAACCAAGCCTAGCTGAGGTCCAATTTGACTAATTGACTCAACCAACTGAATTTGACCTCTTTGGGGCCTAAAGGGACTAGATCAAAAACTAACCTAAACCACTTGAAATTTAACTTATCTAAACCTTTTTTTGAACCTTAATCAAACATGGTTGAAGCTTAATTAGGCTCGATTTGGATAATTGGCTCACTTAGACTAAATTAGCCCCATTAAATCATGCAAGGAAAGAATTAAATTCAATACAATCTAATCCAAATTAAGAAAATCTAAAGCCCATAATTACCTAAATACATGATTGGATAATCTTTATACCTAATTGCATCTAATTAGGTCTAGTGATCAACTTGACCAAATTGACCTACATGAGTCATATTGAGCCAAAATCCAAATGAATCCAAATTGACCTATATGATTTATTCTAAAACATCCCAAAATGATCATCAAACATAACCCAACACTCAGTTGGTAATTTAGCTAATTTGGCCAAATGACCTATCCTAGCCTATTCTAAACCTACATGAACCACATTAAACCAAAAACCCAATTAAACCTAAATCAAACCCAATCAACACCTACACTCATTTGTAAATTGATTCTTGAACACCATTCAATGTTCAATTATAACCAGTTTGATCAAATCAGCCCAATTGACCTAACTTAGCCTAATTTTATCTAAAGGTTGAATTGAGCCAAAACTCAATCTAGCCAAAATTGGATCAAACTGAGAGCCATGATTAACTCTAAATTGGTTATCAAACATGACTCAACCCTAAACTAAGCCTAATTTAGTCAAATTGACCAAATTGATTTACTTGACCTACTTGAACTCATTTGAACCAAGCCTCAACAAAAATAAAATTGGGTGAAACCAACTGCAATGATGTGTATGAAATCATTATATGAACCTAACTCAATAGCCCCTTAGGCCCAATTTGGCCAATTTCTCAACCTAACCCAATTAAACCTAAATTGGCCAATATATGTCAAATGAGTCAAACCTAGTCAAACCATATTCAAACCCAATCAAATTTAGTGAGACTCATTCTTAGACTTGTCCACACATGCCAAAGTGGATCCAACGTAGGGTCAACCTAGTTTTTCCCAAACTAATTGAACCAAGAGTTACATTTGAGATAAATCCTCAAAATGGTTATGTCCAAGCCCTCCCTATGGCCAAGGAAACTCTCTTAGCATGCCTTGAGCTCACTCCATCTTAGCCAAGCTCAACCCAAAGATGGTTTCGTTTTTCATTGACTAAAGTGAAGTCTTGTTCAACTTGGAAAACCCTTGGTTCACAAACCATGGGCTATCGCCTTCACCTCAGCCCACCAAACTTTTCCAGCCACTTTGACTTTACCTTATCAGTCCAAAGCCAAAATAATCTTTACCCAGTACTTGGCCAACTGGCCAAGACTGAACCAACCTCGTTAGGTGCTTCACATTTAGAGGAGGATATACTCCTTTTTCATATTTCAAACTTAGCACACACCTTCAGAGTATTCCCAAATAAAGTCCTTGAGTTCCCTAGTGCTTTTCATGCACCCTACCATCAGTAAGACCAAGCTCCTTCTCACCCTGAATGCATCAAATACCACTCCTCACCAAACCACCATTGACCTTACTTTTGGAGTGAGGATTCATCCTTCCTATCCTATACTTAGGTATCTTCTAGACACTTAGATTTCCTTAGTCATAAGATACTTCTAGTGATTAAGGGAACACTAAACCCAAGCCTAGAGACTTAAAAAGGAATACCCCAAGCTTGGGTTATGCCTTAGGATAAATAGGTCCTATTTATCTTATGGCCTAACCCATGTCCCATGATTATCTACCTATCCAAAACCAACCTCAAGCCAACAAAATCAACCCCAACTAAATTTTTTTTCATATCCAAGCTCCAATCTAAATTAATTTAACCTTTAACATAAATCAATTCCAACGTCATCCTATGGATCCCACCCAAAGCCCATTCAATTGAACCAAGTCAAATCAAGTTTCACAAAAGCACTCCAACCTTGCAAAACTCTATTTCAAACTTTTCCATGACACACAATCAAACCAATTCAACCAATTAAATCCAATTAACCCAAATTGGCTCATTTGACCCAAAGGGTACAACTGAACCAACATCTAATTAAACCCAAATAAATTGCAATCAAAGCCATCAATCAATCCTAAACCCATCATTAAACTCAATTCAACCCAATTCAACCTAACCAATGCAATTAACCCATTTGATCCACTTGACCCAAAGTGACCTAATGGACCAATTTGATCCAAACCTTAATCCAACTTGAATTGAATCAACCCTTCCAATACCTTCTATAATGATTGTTGATCATCCTTGACTGTCCAATTGCAATCAGTTGGGTCAAACAAAAATAATTTGATCACTTGGTCCAAGCTGATCTAATTAACCCATGGATCAAATTGAACCAAATCCCATTCTAAACCCAATTGCATGCAATCAATGGTTCCCATCAATCAAAGATTTAGTATTGAACATGACTCAACCACTAATTAAACCAAACCAAGCCTATTTGGACTTTTGATCCAAGTTGAACTAATTTGACCTAAAGGGGAAATTTAAGTCAAATCAAATCTTAAACCCTATAGATTGAAACCAATGCCTCTAATCAATCAAAAATTGATGATTGAACATGATCCAACATCCAATTAAATCCAATTTGGCCAAACCAACCCAATTTGACACATATGGGTCAAATTAAGCTAAACCCATCCAAACTAAGTCCAAACCCAACCAAATTTTGCATGACTCATCCTTGGGTCACCATGGGTTAGCCCAAATGAAACCAACCCATGGTGGACAACGTTTTGGTCAAAACCCATGAACCAACCCACCCAAATATGATAAAATTTCCATTTGGATGGTCTCACCGACTCACCAATCCATGGAAGGCACCTTTAGCTCATTTTGGAAACTTGGACCACTAACCCAACATGACCCGAGGTTATTAGGTTTAGCCTTAGGTGATGAGAGGGTGAACTTACCCTTAGCCCACCATTGGTTCACTTAGAGGAGGAGGTACACACCATGCCAGCCATTGCAGCTCCCTTAGCCTCTTAAGACCCTCCACCTTAGCAATCTAATGCCATCTTCGGCCACCTACCATGGTCGAATGATTAACAAAGGTTGAGCTAATCTCAGCCCTTGGTTCACTTGGGGAGGAAGGTATACTCCTCCCTAGGATTTCAAATTTCACATAAAGCTTCCCTAGGTAATTTTAAGCAGTCCCAAAGCCTTCCTCAATCCCTTAGTGCACCCCATCATCGGGCGAGACCAAGCTCCACTCAAAATTGAGACCCCCCGTCTATCCAACTTCACTCAAACCCCATCAAACTTGAATTAACTTCTCCCACACCTTCCCCAAGCTCCGGTGATTAGAATCGAATCGATTCTCAATCGATTTGATCACTAGAAAGCACTCCAAGATCAACTCCAGTGAGCTTAGTGATGATATTTGGTCTATAGAGGTGTCAGTGAGGAGGTAACTCAATGGCTTCATCTCATCAAGATGAAGCTACCTTAGTCATTGGACCGCCAGTATTGAGCTCCAATGCGATAAATTCTAGCAAACTATAGAAAATCCCTTAGGTGTTGGTGTTTTGTGATTTCATGTGATTTCCACTATAAGATCTCTTTAGATCTCTTCCCCACACATTTTGGAGTCGATCTTGACACCCCACCAGCTTCGGTGAGCTCAGATCGAGAGTTAGAAGGCAAATGGTTTCCATCTTCTGGTGGTCGGGAATGAAATATCATTCGCCATCCATTTCACATGATTAGAACAGACGATCATGATTTAATCTAATAGATTTCTCAATTTAATTCAATAGGAACCATGGGATTAATCCCCGCCATCCGATCCAAGATGATGGAGGGCATAAAACCACATCCACCGTTGCTGACTCAGCCACCATGGTGGATGTTTTAAATAATCTATCATGTGGCGCCATGTGGAAAGCATTACCAAGTTAGTATTTCTGTTGCACTAATGGGTTAAAGGAATACTTAGGTGTTTAAAATGTGATTAATTAACAAAAACTAAAAAATTCATAACTAATTGTAGAAATATCTTTAAAATATGAGTAAACCCACTTTGGAAAGGGTAAATAGAGAAGAATTTAATTAAAATGAAATCCACAAGGTTTAATCAATGAATATTGCTTTATTAAGGTTTGAAGTTTTTTCTAATTAATTTAATTAAAGATTAATTCCTAGGCCAATTAACCCCATATTTGGTGTGTTAGTCTTTTAGGATGTCCTCAGCCTCCCATAATTTTCTTGGGATTTATCGGCTATGTAATTTGAAGAATTTGAAATTCAAATCTTAATTACCCTCTTTAAGTAATTTGATAATTATTAGAAATGCCAAATAATAAAAATTAAGTAATTAAAGATGATTAATCAATGTTGATAGTGAATTGATGAGGGGGGAATGATTTGGATCTCTTTCTTATATGTTTTCCTAAATACATTTCATTAAGTGAATTAATTAATTCATAGCTTGATTACGAGTTTATTAAGTAAATTAAAGGTAAACTCAAATAAAATTAAAATGATAATTTCTTCAGATAACTCAAATTGAATTTATGTGTTCCTCTTTATGCATTCAATAACATAAAGATCATTAACGAACATATGGTTGACCCATCTGTGTAAGGAAACCATATAAGTATTTAATTAGATTCCTCTTTGATCTAATTAATTTTTAATCATGAGCCTAATTGCAGTAGATCTTATTAGAAGCAATGCAAATTTTAATTTCTCATTGGCATATCAATAAAGGCTCATGATTAAATGATTAATTAAATTAAAGAAGCATAAGAAAGGGAAATTAAATGAATTGCTTAATGGCTTGAACTTAATCAATATAGAAAATTCACTTAATTAATTTTCCTTAAACACATTAAGTCACTAATGTGGGATGGAGTTAAAACAACAAATATTATCCCTCTTCTTTAAGTTTACTAATTCAAATTCAAAATTAAACTCCATAACAACTTTGGTTGAACTTAAATAATTTTATTCAACTTGATTGTGATTAGGAATTAATGTGGTTGAATGTATCATTTGCTAATGTTCAATTATTTCTTTTCAATCATTATAAATTTGTATGTCATTTGATATTATGCATTCATGTTTTCAAATAAAAGAATCAATTGAATTTAATTATGTGTGAGTTGCATGTGTTGGATTAATCCTATTATATGTGTGGCTATTATCACTAATAGATTTCAAAGTTATTTTCAAAGTTATAAGTTAATAATAAAGATTTAAATTGATGTTGGCTATGAATATTCTATAAGATTTATATTTGTTTATAGCTTAAACATGTAAAAGCATTATTTTATTTTCATGATTCATGTGTTTGTTTACATGTATTTGAATGTTAGTAAGTTTATAGTATAGACTTCCTGGTAATATGAGCCTTTAAGTAACCCTAAGGAGGTTTTAGATTACCTCAGTTCCTTGGTTTAAACAATGCATGTACTTACTTAATTCATTCATATGTTTACATACATTAGAATTTGGATAAAGCTTTATTTAAATGAATAAATAAATTTGTTAACATACAATCCTTTGCATGATTTTCATTCTCATGGTTGTATACACATTCACATGTATTTAAGATAGCAAGTATATAGTCTAAACATCATGGGAATACAAGCCTTTAAGTAGCCCCAAGGAGGTCTTAGATTATCTCACTTCCCTAGTTTAAATAATGGCACATACTTGCTTAAATCTTTAATACATGTGTATGTGTACTTAGCTAAGGAATGAAAATTTTCTTTCCTACCAAAAATATATGCATTCACAATCATTTAAGTATGCCAAAAATACATTGCACGTATAGCTATGTTAAGTTTAAAATCATATGCTTGCTATTAATGATGAAAAAGAATGATGCAACATCGTCCATGTTATAGTAATTCAATTTCATTAATCTTAAGATGTCTTTCGTGTTTGAATAAGATTTTTTAAAATTAACCCAACCTTAGGATTAATAAAACATTTAATAAATCATTCACTAAAAGAAACCAAACTATTATAACATTCTTTAGAACATGACTTAGGATAGGGATGAAAGTGAGTTAAGCCTAGTTCCTCTCTTTATAATAATTAAATTCTAAGTAAATGTCAAATGAAATAAAAGAAGATACTAATTAAAATTCACTAATCCACTTAACAACTTGAAATGAAACCACCCTTCATGTTTAACTTAAACAATTCCAAACTTAGATAATTATGATCCTAAAAGCTTAGCCAAAGCATACCACACTAGGCCTAAAGCACACACATTAGAATATTAAGTCACCACTTCTAGCTTTAAGTTAGGATGGTGTATGTTATGATGTTGTGTTTTATTTTCTGATGTAATGTTTTAAACTAGATGTTAGGATTATTTATGCGTAGACTGGATGTTAGGCCACTACATGCCTAATGATGTTTCTACAAGGGATTATGCTAAAATTATTGAATACAATTGCTTAGGTTTGTATGGTTGATTTAACTAACATATGTTTTCTAGGTTTAGTTAGATTTTACTTTATAAATATGTAATTTTGCAATTAGAATAAGGATTAATGCTATAGGGTTTAAGATGAATAGTGGCTAGAAGGAAAATTCCTGGGAGGTCCTATGAAGCTTTAGAGAAAACTAAATCAATTCAAAAGAAAGAAGAAAAGATGAAGTATGGAGACCCCCATAGCATTTATTCAATTGTAATTATAAAATTTTATTATAATCCGGGTTCTATAAGGGTAGAGCTTGGCTACCCAATTTCTTCTTTTTTTTTGGGTGTACGGTGGTATACAGCTACACCATCCTTTTATTCTTTCATGATAATTTATAAATATTTGATTATTGTGTTTAAATTTTATAATATAAATTACACATTCTTCATAGGTTTCTTAAGCTTGATGTTTGAATGTGTGGCCTGGATGCAGTAGGCTCTTTAGGAAAAAATTAAATTTTCTACCCTCACTAATAACTCAAAATGAAATTTTAAAGCAACTCTTAACCTCACCTTAAAGCCTATGTTATAATCAAGATAACTAAAAAAATTAGCAACCCTTTAGCTTAATGATATATGTTCTAATATCATGTATATCATCTTGTTCTAATCTTGAATAGGGAGAGTCTCCACTCTTGCATGATAAGGGAATGCTTGACCTATGAGGGCATCCATTGTAGAAGAGAAGACCTCATCTCATTGATTTAGCCAATAACCATATTTCATCATGAATTTAGGCATAATTATCCAAAGCCTTTATACAAATTAATTTATCAAAAATGATATAAAATTTGTAGGATTTTGCATTTTAGTCAAAGTCATGTCTTCATAGTAGTCTTGATCTAGTCTCTTAGGGAGTGAGTTTAGTACTATAGTATCTTTCTAATTAATTAACAACTTAGCTATCTTGCCCTGGCATAATGGTAGTATCGTAAGCTATGTAATATCAAGACTAGACATGTTCTTTTGGGTAAACATCCCATAAGACATATTTATTTTCAATTAGTGTTGTTTCTTTGTTATGAATATATTTCATCTTATTTGTAATCTTATATTTACTTACTAATAATAAACTCTTTAAACATATAATGCCTCACCAAAGGATAGATTGGAGTACTCACTATTCTTTATAGTATCATGAGTGATTCCTCCTTATCTTCCTTTCAAATCTAAAAATAAGTCTTTCTAAATTGAACATTCCCACTTGATTTACCAAAAATACCCAAACCTTTGATAATCTAACTTTGAAATCTTTGGAGATAATTATTGACTACTTTAATTGAGAGTATTCTTAAGAGATTTTAATTTTTTTAAGGATGTAATTAACTGTAGAACTTGCTTCGATAGAGAACAAAAGAACCTAACATAAAATAAACCATGCTTTACTTTCTATGTAAAGTAGAGAAAGATCTCTGGTATATACGAAGACCCATTTGTCTTAGGAGTCCTTATTAGGTGATTAGGTCCATCATAGGATGATGTTTTTATATTTTAAGATGGTACATCATACCTCAATGTCATGCTCATTCACTTCAATAAGTACTCCCCTAGGATCTGTGTGGTCTCCACCAGACTCCAAATTAAAACACCATAGATTTTTCTAGAAACTCCCCTGGGGTAAAGTCATCTCTCCATCTTTAGTAGTCAATCACTTTTTCAAGCATTGATAATGGACTTATATTTTATATAAGTTTAATACTATCCTTCTTTCCATTGGATAGCTTGCTTATTTCATTCTTAAGTATGGCTGCCCAACTTCCATTAGGTTTTAGGACCTCACTCCAAGTAGGTCTTAAAACCCCTATTAGACCTCCAATAGGTAAAAGTAAAACTAACCAAATGAATCACCTAAAAATAGATCAAAAAAAATTAAGAACCTCTTACCACTAGCTTGGTAAAGTAAGGTTCATTCATTATTTTCAAAATTCCAATGAAGTTCAAAACAAAAGTAAAAGATTCTTCTCTAAAGTTTTGAATCTCTCCAACATATACATGAATCCCATTTAACATAATTAGATTTGTTGAATGAGGGTTCCAACTCAAAGTCAAAATCAAATCAAACAATAATAATCAAAAACAAAAGTCTAATCCTTTGTATCTTTCAACAGTGAAGAGGAAACTTGAGCCCTCTATTCTCTTAAGTGGTCTACTACCATATCTTCTAGCAAACTAATTTTCTTATTTGCCTCTGGTGTGGATTTCACCTTGGATCAAGCCATACTTGCCTCCGCCCCTGTCATCAAGTTCAATCTTGGCTTTAAGCAGTTCAAAGCCACTTGCAAGGGACCTTCCCTCACCATTATTAGTAGAGAGGAGGTGACAGAGAAGAAGCCACTTCTATAGTTTGACCTTCACTCCGATATTGAGCTCCCCTCGTCAAAGAGGAAGGCTTTAGATGTTCCCTTTCCACGAGTTCGATTTGTATGCGTTGTTGTTTTTTGTGAATCTCCCCATGATGTTGATGTTGAACCATCTTAGCTACAAGAGATATGTATGTAAGATATTTTCTCTGTCTCCTCCCATGAGAATGAGACCTCTCTTTTAGAATACTTGTATGACATTAGAAAATTCATCACCCACAAGATCTATAGAGAGACACTTAGGAGGAAGCCTATGTCTATAGTCCATGCTCAAGAGAGTTGGGAGAACCCACAGATGCTCAGAATCTACACATTACATGACTTAAGGGGAGTGATCTTTAGGAGTATTAGGGATCAGGTCTATCAAAAAGGCATTGGTTAGATTCATTTACTTCTTTCATGTGTCCTCATCTTCACTAGCTTAATATGACTTGTCATCCATGCTGGAGCTTTCAGATAGTGTACTTCTTTCTTGGTGAGACCGATGAGTCATCAATCCTGAGGATCCTTCATTCTTTCTAGGTTTTCATTTTTCATGGTTGATTCTCTCCAAGGTAAACTAAACTAGGAAAGTTGTTCTGTCTTTTATGTCTCTCAAGTTTTATTGAATAGCAAATTACATGGCATTCTGCCCCATGCCTATTGAATGATTTTGTGTTGAGTGCCATGCTTCACTTTGTATTTATCTTTTGGTTCTCATCCTCATCCATGCTCATCACACTTACAAGGATGTTGGATCCAAATTTTTATGTGGAGTGTGATAGAACCTTTTGAGATACTTGGGATGTAGTGTTAAGAAAATAGAGTATTGAAAAAAAATGCATAGAGCATACTTGATTTTATTATTCCATAAGATTTGGTACAAGTAGTAAAGGCTTTAAATCTCTTAGAGGAGAAGAGAGAAGGAAAAGAAAAAGTCTCACCCCCTTTTGTTTATGAAAGGACATTTTTTTTACAATAATGAGGAAAGAAATTACATATAATAACTATATGTAAGGCAAGTCAAGTAGAGGTGGCTACTCACCCTGATACGAGGTGATTTTGGTGAGTGGTAAGCCCATAGCTATTTGGAATGGGTAACCTACTACATTTTTTTGATGTGGTGAATTTTTACATCTTGATAAAGTCATTATACCTTGGTCATTTGTGTTTTCTAGTCTTCTTTGGTCACTCGCTAGAGCAAGCCTTCTTATTTGGCCACTTTTCGCACTTTGTTCTTCAAGCTTCCTTCTTTGACCTGCCTTTGTTCTAATGATGACTAATTATGGAGACTATTCCACCTTGCTCTTTCACTTGAACATACATTTACATAGGTGGATGATCTATTTATTAATGTTATGTAATATTGCTAGTGTGCATAAGATATTGTTTAAGCCTAAGAAGCCAAATGGTTCAAATAGATGAATAGCCATCTACATTTTTATAGTTGAAGGTAGTATTATAACATGGAAATTATATTTCAAGCATAAAAAGCTAAGATCATACATTTAGGAGTAGAATAATGAACATATAACAAGTAATTTATAACGAGTAGGTGTCGCATTCATAGTATAGAATATTGAATATTCAAGAAATTAATAAGAAATAAGATGTTTTAAAGAAGATTATCCAAGGAATCGTATTAAAGAATTTATTTGGCCTTAATAAAATTTGAGATGAGCCATGGCCATATCTTTATACCAGTTTGACTCAATGCATAAGAACCACTATCCAATTAATCTAAAAATGGTAAAGTTATTGGTCTATAAAAGGAAAATGCTTCTCATAACTGAAACCAAAATTAACTTATAGTGGAGATAAAAAATAAATTATTTTCTAATAGTTTGTAACAAATGAATTAACTACTACAATATTATTTTATAAAAGGAAAAGTTTTATACAAAACTTATAACATTACTTTTCCTAATCCCCTTATTTTAAGTGCAATTTTGATTCATATTCTTTATGATCATATTTTTTTGTTAAAAAAAATCTTTTTTTTTGTAGTATAATATCTTATACTTAAAGCATAAACAAGCAATTTTAAGTGATTAATGACTAAAATTAGCTTATATAATTAAATTTTTTAAATATATTATAAAACATTAATTAATACATGTGTGATTGTTTGGTACCAATTATTTATCAATTTATATTGGGAAGCTAGTATTATTCAACAAAGAGGTGTTAAACTGCCACTATAAATATTGTCATATGAAAAGAAAGCATTTGGAGCTTTTTTGCTCTTATCTTAGAGATAATAAATTGAATGACTATAACAAATTTATACCAAAATGGCATTAGCTCAAGCACTGCACTCATTTATTTGAACATAGAGGTATACATCTAATCTCAGTGGATATAACTATGATGAATTTTTTTCAATCCTACCAAGATTTAATATATATTTTTATCCTTAACATATAAATATAGTAATTAGGATTGTGCATCAATTATATTTGTATTTGCCTCACCAACTTAAAGAAATTTTAGGGTATGTACATATTTTGTCAATGCTTCACAAAACATTAATAAGAAATATTAAACTGACTTATCAACATAATTTATTTATTTATAAGAGCAAGCTTTCAAGAATATGTCAACATTGGAGAGTTGTTATACATATTAAAATCTAAATAATTATGAGAGATGCCATTATAGATTGATGAACATCATAAAGTAAATTATGTTTGGCTAGTTTTAAACCTCTATTATACAATGCTTAATAAAGCAATCTACTTTCCATGCTTGAAACTTTTTTCTATTTTAAATTTATGAGCTTATTTGATTTGAAGGCATTACTTTACAATTTTTTTATTTTAGCCATATTTTAGTGCAATATGTAAGAAGTTATATTTATTTAAGAACTATGAATGAATGTGTTATTGCATTTATTATAAAATATTACCATTTCATAAACCTTTTCATAGGATTCAACCCACTCAAACATGTCTTTGACAAAAGAACAATTTGCTTATAATACATATTTTTTCAACATTTAATATGATCATAATTGAGATAGATTCAACCATGATTGGGGCACATCATTCTTAGTTTGAACTATTTGTATTTGACTTTGTATAATTCCCCTGCTTAACCCTATGGTTTGAACTAGTGATAGCCCAAGCATCAACGATTTAGAATTATCTAGATAGGTCTAACTAAATTATGTGATAATTTCTTGGTTAAAGTTTTTTACTTAGATTGACAAGAATCTTAACCTATCTTATAGATTACATTGATCAGGACCCAACCCTAATTTAATTGTATGACCATTTTGGACTAAATTAAATCCCATAAATAGATAAACTAAGTCATTTAAATTTTAATATTAATTTTCCCTATATCATATTTTGACCAAACTATGCTCTATAATAGCTTTAAACCTAGATTGACCCTAATTATGCCAAAAGTACCAAGTTCAGTATTTAAGAACTCACTTATCATTTCCAATTTTATAATTACTATTTTATTTAGTGTGATTGAATATTGAATTCTTTATGTTGGATTACCATGTTGTCAACTTGAAATCCCAATCCATCTGACATTTAAACCGAATTAGTGATTTAAAGATAAATTATAAAATTTGTTAGCCAATCCCTTCGTAAAAAGCTTTTATTATTGAATAATTAATACATTATTCTTAGTTGCCGCTAGACATAGTTATGACCATCTTGAACCCCTTTTAGCTTAAGTGAAACCATTTATGCCAATAGAAGCATATCAATCTTTTGATGGAGAATTATTGCCAATTATCAAGATTGGTCCAAATAAAAAAATATATTCTATTTGAGCATAATTAAAAATTAAATTATTTTACTAAGACTTTGACCATAGATTTGCCAAATTGATCTAATTGGTGTAATGTGACTCAATCTTTAAATTGGAAAAATGATAAAATCTAAAAATTAAAAATAATTTTACTATGACAAGCATACTTGAACACATCCCAAATGAACCTTGATTTGGCCAAATGACCTAATCAAGTTGATCCATTTGAACTTATGTTGCATTTTAGTTAATCTAAATTAATTAAACTAACATAATTCTTATAGAACATTTGAAATGTTTAATAGTGTTTCACATGGCCTGAGTTAGTCTTTGAGGCAAATTAGAACATTTAAGCCAAAGTGAGAATATTGATCAAATGAATTCTAATTGACCTCAATAATGTCACCACACATGGAATTCATTTAATTGCTCTATGGTTGATCCAAACAAATTAAATTGGCCAACTATTGCCACATTGAAAAAATATGAAACTTCGTAGCTCATTTGAGACAGTTATACAACAACAACAACAACAACAACAACAAGCCTTAATCCCACTAGGTGGGGTCGGCTACATGAATCCTTCATCTCCATTGTATCAAATTCTCATTTAAATCGAGTATACTAAGATCATTTTTTATACATCTTAACCAAGTCTTTTTAGGTCTACCCCTACCTTTCTTAACATATGGCAAATCTAATGCATCTACTCTAGTAATCAGTCATGGACTAGCTTGTCCAAACCAACTAAGGACTCTAAATCTTATCTACCTTGGGCTACTCAACTTTTTCTCAAATATACTCATTTTGCATTCTATCTCTAAGAGTAAAGCCACTCATCCACCTAAGCATCCTCATGTGTGATGAACTTAGTCTTATACTTCTCTTTTATTGGCCAACATTCTTTATAAGTCATTTGAGTCTTACCACCATCTTATAAAATTTTACCTTAAGTTTAAGTGGAACTTTTTTTATCACATAATAGGCGGATGCATTCCTCCACTTCAACCATCCAACTTGAATTCTACTAATAACATCTCCATCTATTTCACCATCATTTTGAACAATAGAGCCTAAATATAAACACTCACTCTTATTAATGACTTGATCACCTAATGTCACAACACTACCACTAGATCTTCTACAACTAAAATTACACTCCATATATTCAGTTTTAGATCTACTTAAATGAAAACCTTTAGACTCTAGAGTTGACCTCCAAAATTCAAGTTTCTGTTGGACTCCCTCTCTAGTCTTATCAACAAGAAGAATGTCATCAGCAAAAAGCATACACCAAGGTACATCTTCTTGTAAATGCCTAGTAAGAATATCCATAACTAAAGTAAAAAGATAAGGGCTTAAAGCTGATCCTTGATGTAATCCAACTGAAATAGGAAAATATTTTGTCTATCCTCCTTGTGTTAGGAAACAAGTAATAGCTCTAGTATACATATCCTTAATGACTTGAATATAACCAATATTAACTCCTTTCTATTCTAAAACTCTCCAAAGAACATCTCTTGAAACTTTATCATAAGCTTTCTCATATCAATAAATATCATGTAGATCCTCCTTACTTTCTACCATCAAACCCTTAGATGTATAGCATCCATAGTAGATAAGCATGAAACCAATGAGAAACTTATGTATCACATAACCTATGCTCAATTACTCTCTCCCATAATTTTAATGTATGGCACATTAACTTAATTCCTCTATAATTTGCACACTCTTCTGCATCACCTTTATTCTTAAATATAAGAACCAACAAACTCTTTCTCCACTCATCTGGCATATTTTTGGTCTTTAAAATGACATTAAAAAGATTTGTAAGCCAAGAAATTCCTTGATCTCCTAAACATTTCCACATTTCTATTAGAATATTATCCGGTCCTACTGCTTTTCAACATTTCATTTTCTTTAAAGCTTCACTAACTTCATATTTACTAATACGATGATAAAAATGAAATTATCAATTTTTGATTAGGGTATTAAGGTTGCTAAAATCAATTGTACTTTCAGATCCTTCATTGAAAAGTTTATCAGAATACCTCATCCACCTATTTTCAATATCCTTTTCTAAAAAAAGCATTTTATTATTTTCATCCTTAATACACCTCACTTGAACTATGTCTTTACTTCTCCTATCTCTGTGGTTGATCCAAAAAACTTCATTTAATTGCCATGTGGTTGATCCAAACAAATTAATCCCAAATATTTTATATGATCTTGCTACATTTTATTAAGATAAAATTTCTATAGATTTTCCTTAGTTGGACTAGTTGGTTGACTTGATCTTTGGTGAACCCAAACATTATTCTTTAAATGTAGTTGTTACATAGTAGATTGTCTACGTGTGACACTAGACCTTACTTGCAACTCTAGCATGGTGAGACTAAAGCAAGGGGAGGTATAGAAGGTTCTAAAATACTTGAGTAAGTAGGGTAGAAGAAGAAATAAATAGATGAAAATTTTGATGTGTTTTTATTAATAATAACATTAGTAATATAAAAAATCATGGTATGAAAGCCCTCTTTATCCTAAAGTCTAAAAATAAAAAGTTTTGTAAGAATGAGCAAAGATAAAATTTATTTAAGAAAGCCTCTTGATTACTTTTTTATTTGTTTGTTAAGCTATAGGAAGGTTTGCAATATAAATAACACATAACAAACAATTTTTGATATAAATACATGAACTACTATAATATAGACAAATTTATAATGGCTTATTGTGGTGGTGAAGGCAACCCTATGCTCATATAGCCTACCATATGGGGTGATTGATTGGGCGCTACATAAATGGTGAGCTTATTAGATGAATTATTATCAAGTTGTACCTTGAGCAAGTTTTAACAAGCTTCTCAGCCAGTTATCCCTAGTAGGAAACTCTTGTAAGTTCACATGGGAATTATGGTGAGCTCTTTTAATAAGGTGTTGTGTTTTTTATTGGATGTTGCACCTACTTTGACTAGATTTTGTGGTGACCTAATAGTGTACTCTATGTTGAAACAATAATGTGGTGTGTTATACTTGGTCTTTTTAAAGTTTAAGTGTTGAATCATGCTTGAGGTTTAATTTACTTACCAATGGGTGGCTTTTGTTTAAGTGATTAAAATTTTAAAAGTAGATTTTAAGTTTTGATTTAATTTAGGTTGAAGTTAAGTTAAGGTTTTAAAGAGTGTGAAGAGTAGGGGGCCCCACTTAGAGTAGGACCCATATAACTTGGCCTTGATAAGAGTTATTTTAACACTCTAAGTTGATTTTTATAGATTTTTAATTAATTAAGATATTTTATTTAACTGACTTATTAAACTCTTGTTTAGGTCATCTTTTAAAGTTTATTTTAGATCTAGATGACATTATTTTTGTATGAAACTAGTTTTGAAACTCAATGAGACTCATTGAATGATTTCATGTAATCTTAATCACTTTAAAAATTCTTTAATTTTATTCATATTTTGTAATCCTCTATTATTTAGTTTTCAATATATATATATATATATATATATATATATATATATATATATATATATATATATATATATATATATATATATATATATATATATATAATATAAAATCTATGAAAAATTATGAAAATATTTGATAGAGCTAAGAAAAATTGGAGAAGTATCCAACAAAATTTTAGGTTGATTCTATTTAATTAAGCTTTTTTGTTATTATTTAATTTTTTATCTTATAGAAAAAATATAAACTTAATTATGCCTGAGAGAATTAAGAAAGTTTATGGAGATACTAAGAGTAATGACATAACATGCTAACAAAAATTGAAGACAATTTAGAGTAAGTTTGGACTTTTGATGAATTATTTTATTTTTAAAACATTTAAATTCAATAGAAATCTTTAGTATCTAAAATAAGTTGGTTTTATCTCATAATTTTTTTTATTGATGTGAGCCAATAAGAAAATTTGGTGATTTTTCTTAATAAACTTGATTTATGATAAAACTTTCAATGTTCCTTCTCTCTCTCTCTCTCTCTCTCTCTCTCTCTCTCTCTCTCTCTATATATATATATATATATATATATATATATATATATGGATTAATGATAATCTTGATAAAGGTTTATTTATGACTGAATTAAACCTAAATGAGCAATTGATCTCATTTAGTTAAATTTAGAAGTTTTAATTTTTTTTTGGCTATAATATATTTGTTAATAGGATGTTCTATGTTTGATTCCATAATTAACATAAATTTTGAAATTTAATATTTATTTTTTTTAGTTTTTAACCCTAATTTTAGGTTAATGTGTCAATAATAGTCATGGATTTGTGCAAATCCTTTGAAAACATTACAAGACGTAAGGGTATAAAGGCAAGGAATATTTGCAGAAAATTCTCACCTCTATTGGACTTAAAATTTTAATTACTTTCAATATTTAAAATTTTACTAATTCAAAAATTAATCTTTAATTACAGAATAAATCTAAGGCCTATTTTTTAAGGGCCCCTCTTATTCATGATTTTTAGTTAAGTGCCTTATTTAATATGATTTACTGAAGTTTACCTCAATCAAATTATTCAGTTAATGTTAATTAGAATTTAAACTTGGAATTATATGATTTGATTGGGTTGAGAGGATGTAATTAATTTGTTTAAGAAATTTTGTATTTGACGAAATATTTTAAGTCAGTTGATGATAAATTTATAATTTTTGTGGTTTAACGTAAATTATTTGGTTAATTTATAGATTAGTAACTTTCAATGCAATTATGAAATGCTTTCAAAATATTTTTGGAAAGTTTGAAATAATGGGGGGATCATACCCTGAAAGTTTCAAGTTCATTGAATGTGTGTTTAAAATTATTATTATGGAAGTTTTATTTAAACAAAAATCAAATTATTCCATAAATATTTAGTAGGTTCATTAGATTTCTTCTGAATGCAGCTTCCATTGAGGGTCATTTTTATTTTAAGCTTAGTGGTTGATTTCTTATGAATTTTTGAAGTTCTAATTTAGGTTAATTAAGTAAAATTTAATAATTCTGAATCAAGTGAATTAGTAATTGAATTATACTCAAAGATTTATATAATTTTCATGGATTTTTCATTAACAATGAAATTATTTTACGTCATTCGGGGGAGTTTGTATAATTTATAATTTAAAGTTATATATTTAATTATTATTTTTCTAAGATAGTTTAAAAATTAATAACTTTTCATCTTCAACTCAAAATGGCATGAAATTTTCATTGGAAGTAGGCATTATAAATAAATTCATTTCTAAAAAATTTTAGGTCAATTGAATATGTACTTTAAAAGTAATAAAGGAAATAATATTTTAAAAAAAAACTCAACTTACTGCCAAAATACATAGTAAAATTCAGATCTTTTGAGCTGATTCTTTCCACTCTAAATGCTAATTCTTGTAATGAGAATTTTACTTTTTATGATTTTTGAAAGTTTAGAGGCATTTTTAGAATTTTTTATTCAATTAAATCCTTATTTTTTTACTTATCCAAGTCAGCAGTCGACTAGACAATGATTTATGTGTGGAACTATGTGATTTGGTTGCATGATAGCCTCATAGATGACTGTGATAATGTGGTTTGATTTGGGTTGTTTGATTAAAGATCAGATGGTCATGATTAAAATTATGAGTATTAAGGGGTTTAGATCAACTTAAAGGGGATTAAATTATGGTCATCCATTCTAGTCAAATAGAATGGATGGGTCAATGTTTTCCCCGAAGCTAATAAATGGGGTGAAAACTATCCACCCCTAGTTCTAAATTTTTAACAAAATTTGAAAAATTTTCACTTATTTTGCACTAGAAATATTGGAAATCAAAAGTATTATGATTTCTATAGTTAGATCCTAGATTCAGCCAAGTTTACTTTATAGAAGACCAATACCAAAGATTAGCTACATGATTTGAAGGTTACCTCACTCAAGTTAATGTTGAGTGGATGTGAGTTTTCACTTCTCCTATGATTTACTTTGTGGTATTTTCAAACATGTAGTTTGGGTGATAGTGGTGTATAACACATACTCTTAAATATCTAAAATCAAGTTTTGGGTTGTGTTTTTTCTTTCTTATTTGGTTCTTCATCTTTAGTTTCCTCCCTACTTGTCTCAACCTCTTGTGCCATTGGATGGTCCTCTTCTTCAAGAATGACACCCAGGCAAGGTCACCTATCATCATCACCTATCACATGTTGGGGGATGATTATTATGAAAAGCTAATCTTTCACAACTTATAAAAGTTGATGATAAGGCAAGCATTAAATTGTGCCGAATAGTGGAGGATTAGGTAGTGAAGTGTGATGTGATTTTGTGCACAATACATCATGCTGACTGGGTACCATGAGAAGTTGATTTCTTTTAACTAGCAAGTAAGACTTCTTGGATTGTACTGTGAAACATGCTCAAATCTGTCAAGAATTAAAAAATAAATATCATCACTATTGCCAAACTTAGACCTATCTAATTGATAATAACCATCAACAATTACTAACACTCTCATGGCTGTGCATGGTGTTCTTTAACTCTAAGGGTTGACTTAACTACATAACTTTGTTCTTAAATATTACCTTTTCTAAGTATTTTAAAATTTTATTTTTTATAACCTCAAGGTTGTCCTCTTTACTACAACCAAAAGCATCAATTATTCTTTGAAAGATAAGTATCAATCTTCCTTCATTTATTTTACTAATTTTCTAGTGCGCTTTTCTTACTCTATAATTAAAATGATGAGGCAAGGGACTTTCTATACACCATATGCTCTCATTTCCCTATGATGCATAGAGCGGGTGGAACTTTCTCCCACATAGTAGTGGTGAGGTGTCATGAAAGGTAAACAGTACATAGATTTTCCCTTATAGTAATCTTCTTATAATTTTTTATTTTTGTTCTTCTTTTGGTCCTAGTCATCTTTAAGGAAATATAAGAGAGCCTAATTTCAAAAGGTTTTTGTACAATTTGGAGAGCTAACTTAATAGATAACTACTTAAAATTTTTGCTTGGGATCTCTACCCTAGAGTCTTTAGTTGTCATAAGGCAAGGAGTGTAAGTCACCCTCTTCTTACTAGACAACATGGCATAATATGTTGTGGTGCCTTCCTACCCCAAAAAGTAAACTCTCAGATGGATTTCCCACTTTTAGTAACATTGTTGCTCATAGGAGTGAGGGTAATTACATCAAAGGTCATGTTAATATTATGAAAATAAGCCCCAAACTTTATGATGGAACCATCAAAAAATGTTTTTTATCAACATAAAATTTGATGCCAAAATTGAAGGGGAAGATGAATTTACCAACTATTTTTTAAATAAATATGAAAGATAATTTATCTTAGTTAATTATATTAAAGAATTCTTTTAGAAATTTTGAAGAATTTCTTAAATGTTTTGAAAATCCCCATCTCAATATACGCTTATAAACACTTGTGAACTTTTAATGTGTTAAGATGAAGAGATATAAATTTGGATACCTATCTTAATATACATTTGTAGATGTGTTTAATACAATGAGAATTGTTTCATGGACCCCATCGTGTTAAACATTCTTAATTCTCAAGAATTTGTAAAAGCTTTTAAAGTGTTAGATACTAAGAGAAATTTCAATTTAATTTGAATGAACTTTGTTCTTTTTCAATTTTTTAAAGTTTTAATGGGCCAAAATCCATTTGTCCCTAGGTTTAGCCTAATAGATTAACTCATTAAAACTTTTAAACATTATAAAAATTTCAAAACATTTTAAGAAATTTTAAAAAAAATTTAGACCCATTAAGTGATATAATAGGAAGTTTTATTACCCACTTATTAAGTTGTGGTAAATAAGAAGTTTTAAAATCCAAATTAAATGATTTTTGGCAAAGTCAACTAAAGATGAAATGGAGAGATACTTTACAAAAAAAATGGTTTAAGCTTATTAATGACATAAACTTATTGCTAATACATTAAGATAAGTGCTAACTTGTAAACATGGATAGAGAAATAAGTTTCAACAAAACCAAAAAAATTTATGGAGTCTTAAAGTGGAACACCATGTACATCTTAGGGGTTTTTATTTAATTTTATTTAAATTAAACATCGAGGAATTATATATTACATTGAAAAGGTGAATATATCACCCTATAAATCCAATCATTTAAAAAAGACTCAAAAGGCTGATGAGTTTAGTTTTAAAGCTTATTATAGATCAAGTAGAATTATTCTTTATGAAATTCAAATGGGAAAAGATAAGCACTTCAACTTATTTTATAGTTAAGCTATATATTTTTTAAGTTAATATTTATTTTTATTTTCGGTTCACATTTAATTAGAAAGTTAAGACATATATGATAACAATAGAAGACTATAAAAAAACTTAAGAAGTGAGGACATAACCCAATAATAAAGATACATAGAGTACCTCAAACAGGTCTTGATTGTTAGACCTAGTTCATCAAGGCACAAATAAGACTTATAAACTCATTCCTACCAAGGGAAGAAAGCCTAACAATTTTAGGATTATAACTTGCTTAGTAGGGTAGCTAGATAATACCAGCTACACCTCAAAACCATGTGGCTACTCTTATAAAATGTAGGATAGTTTATGTTTTTTTTTTTTTTAGGAATGAATCTAAGAATTTAAACTTATACATTAAAGATAATATGACTGGTAAGAAATATTCTTTCCTAATTGCAATTATTTTTTAAATGTAACATATTTTATGTAGTTTGGTTCAGTTTGAAGGCTTTAGGTATGCAAATGTGCCAATTATGCATGTAATATGATGAGGTTAATACGCCAAGAATAAAATATACGTAGACTTCCACATAAAGGGCTATCATTCTCAATAGTTAGATGACCTTTATGTGGTAAACCTGCCAAATCAAGAAGAATGAAAAAATGAATTATGATTCTATAGTTTAATTGATTTTCTTATTTATGCCTAAGTCTTTAGATATGAATGGTTATGAGTAGTATATTTTAGTAAAAGTTGTTTAATTTAGCTAGTTAGAGAAATTAATTTTTTATAAGAGCTTATCAAGTGAATTAGGCTTACATAATATTATCATAGAATCATAGAAGAAAACCTAAGAAAGCACATGGTTATAATGTGCAAACAATTTAATATCAAACATCAAATAAACATATTGAAAGGCCAATGTGGCTATGTTCCACTATACACCCCTAAATAAAATGAAAAATGGGTTGTCAAGCTCTACCCTTTTACAACATAATCTAATATCAAATAATTTATTTAATGGGTGTTTATATTTTATTCTTTAGATCTCTTCTAGTTTAAGGACCTCCTTAAACTCCCTATGGGACCACTAATCTACATAGTCCATCTCTTTTGATTATAATTCATCATAAATCTTGAGATAATTTTTGTATAAAGATAGAATTTTAAAATATCATAAAAAATCATCAAGGTTGAGCAAAGGTGAAGTGGCATGATTAGTTGTGTCAATCCTACCTCAAAAATCTTCAAATGAAAGATTTTTAACTTCAACGGTGGGAAAGCTCATCAAGCTCCTTAAAGAAAGTGTTGGCCAAATCCCTATCCTTTTTTTAGCTTAGCGACAAGTTCTCTTCATCACTTATGTGGTAAAAATCATCATTGAAGTATATTCTCATCAGTGGTGCTTAATATGTAGAATCACTTTTGTGCATGTGTGAGGCCTCCTATCACATCCATTATGCCTTGGACTAGGTGAATTATATGATTATCCATTTCCTTCAAACTATCTATGTGGAAAAGTGTTGGATAGTTTATTTCATTCCAACTAAGTTATCTTTGGTGGGTTGTCCTACTATATAAAAGGCTTAACTTCTTGTTTGTGGCATCAATTCACACTAATCACCCCAAAAAATATGTTAGATTCAAAACTATTCATGGAGTGAAACCAGACTTTACTGGAGAGTCTTACTATGAGATGTAGGGGTGAAAATAGAAAAATATAAATATAACTACTATATAAAAATATGGTGAATATTTAAAAAGATAATGAATATAAGAACTATTAAGTTTTTAAGTATCTATAGAGAGAATAAAAAAATTTTAATCAGGTGAAAAAAGTTTTATAAAGAGAGAACATGTACCAAAGTTCAAAAATCCTTACGATGCATCTACACTACTACATGGATAAAAAGCTGTGAAATAATATAGAGAAAAAAATATAGACTCTAGAGATGAATAAGATGTAGACACGTGTACAACATAATGGTTTATCTTAGGTGGGGCCTCCGAGTGTCATGGCTTCCCATGTTAGTGTACTTTCCTATATCTAGAAGTGGGGTGAGTCCATTATATTGAGTCCCTATAAAGTGTCCTGTATCAGACGAATTGTCTTATAGCAGTTGCCCACTTAGTATGTTGGGTGAGTTCATTGGATTTGCAAGAAGATCTATCCCAGTGAATGGTTGTTCCATAATCTTAGATAGATTATGGTTCTTCTATCTGTCAATTTGGTGGGTGGCCGGTGAATGATTTGTATTTGGGTCAACCTATTTTTTGGATGATCCAATAATTTTGTGAGTGATCTTCATGTAAGTTAACCTTGGTCATGTTTGATCAAGGCTTGTCTTTCATGGAAAAGTCCATCTTGAATTTGGTGTACCCTAGATATATATTAGTATAGAATTGAAGTTTACCATGGATTTTGATTTGGTTTAAATACACTTAATACAATTTTAAACTACATTTAATCATTTCTTAAATTCCTTAGCAAACAGCTCCAAGGATAAATTTCTAGTGTGATTAGAGATGATTTTGTGGAGCAATTATTTTTATTAGATTAAGAAGAGATAAAATTAAGAACACAAACCAATAAATCATAAGCAAAGCATTCAAATAAAATTAAAAATCACTCACCAAAGTGATTTGCAAAAGAAGATCACCTAATATCTCTTTAAGTTGGCCAACCAACACGCTTGTAAAAAATGGGTTTCTCTAATATTTTTCTTCAATTAAAAAACACTAAAAAATATCATTGTATGATAAAATACAACATATTATAAGTTCATACAAAAGATATTTTAAATTTTAAATTAAAGAGGGAGAAAGTAGGAAAGGAAGGGCTAGCCAATAGTTGTAACTACTATAACTACTCTAGTATAACCAACTAAACCACTCCATCTTATTTGGCTTACCAAAATTTACTAAATCAATAATTATTTTGCACAAATAATTTTATTCCCATTAATTTAAATATCTATTTTATTATATTCAAAAATAAAAAATTTATAATTCTACTTATTTGAATTTTTGAATTCAATATTTTAAATTGTAATACATATGAATCTAATAAATTCATAATTGTTCACATTGTGTTCACATAATTAAATTGGTATTAAAATAAAACAAAATTCTCTAAGACAAGATCTTTACTCTACCAATAGTGATTTCACTTTCATTCCTTCTTTCTTTGCTTAAGCTTTTGAGGGGTGTTTTCTCATTGGCACCTGCTACCTCACTTTATTATCTCACCTTAATGCCAGAGAAACCACTTACACTTTGTGTCTAGATGATTGCACCTTAGAAAGTTTACCACTTGTCTCACGAGGCATCTAGATAGGCTTGGTGCATGTAGTCGAAATCACCTAAGCATGCACACTACTCACCACCACTACTAGTCAACTCATCTCGTACTCTTCAGCTTTAGTAACAAACTTGCACTTTTCTAGTAGACTTCTAGAATAAACAATTATCAATGTTATTTGCAACATAATTATCAATGTTGTTTGCAAGCAAGTAAAAATTATCTTAGAATATGAACATTCATCAACAAAAAAGGAAATAAAACAAATGAAATGAACCAAGTGCTTCATCGAAGAGTTAATTTATATGCAAAGAGCATCTCAACCATCACATTAGCAATTAAATAAGAAATGTAATGACATATGATTCAAAATAATTCTAGTAAAATAAAAAATTAAAAATTATTTATTTTTTTCCTAATGTGAAAAAATACTTTTATGTAATTCACTAGTTCATAAATCATTTTATGAGTTTCCTCTTTTGAGAGAAAAATATTCAAGGAAATAAATATATCTAGAGTTCACTATGTCCACTTAACCAATCATAGAGCTCAACTATAACCAAGTTATAAGTTGTCCAATAACCAAGAAATCAAGTCAAACTAGGTGCACCATCCAATACACTCAACAATAGTTTCCTACTAGAGATAACTAAGTGAAATGCCATCCAAAACACACCCAAGGAGCAACATGATAATAACTTATCCAATACACTCAACATTTATATGAAGCCTGATTATTCAGTCCTTATGGAAGGCTACATGTGTAGAAGGTAGGCTTCACCACCATAATAAAGTATTATACACATGCTTCTTTTAGAGTAATTTAGTGTATATATACCTATAATTATTTATTATGTCTTATTTATAGTGCAACCTTCTTGTAGCTCAATAAACCTATGAAAGTAAGGCATACTTAAAAGATATTTAATCATTACTCATTCTTTCAAAAATTTTTATTCTTAGACTTTAGAATCTAGAGGGATTTCATACTATGATTTCTTATATTATTTAAGTTATTTCTCATAAAAGCTCATCCAAATTTTTTGTACTTTCTTTCTCTTTCTACTATACTCACTCAAGTATCTTAGAACCTCCTCTATATCCTTATTCTTTTAGTCTCAACATGTTAGTGTTACATGTAAGATATAATGTCTCCCATGGGCAATCTACTGTCTAACAATTACGTCTTTGCTCAAGTGGAACACTATTCCAACTAAGCCAAATCAATAGACAATTTGGTTAAATAATAATGAGGAAGTTCATTCAAATTTTTTTTGCTTAATAAATTTGATCAAATTAGAGCTTTAAACTCAAATGAGCTAAGAAGGTTTCGTAATTGTTCAATATGTCTACACTTGATCAATTAAATTTGTTTGGATCAACCAATAAAAAATAGGTGAATTCCATGTATGGTGACCTTATTAAGGTCAATTAGAAAGCCTACTCAAAGCTAATTTGATCGATATTCTAAATTTGACCTTAATGTTTTAATTGGGTCAAATAAGATTATTTAGACTAACCATTCAAATTAATAGGATAAAAGTCTAGCTAAGGCCCTATTGAATATTGTTAAATATTTGGAATGTGTTTCAAGAATTATGATAGTTGAATTACATTAGATTAGTTAAAATGAAACATAATTTCAAATAGATCAACTTGATTGGGCCATTTGTCCAAATCAAGGTCATTTGGGATGTGTTCAAGTATGGTTGTCCCAGTAAAATTATTTTAGATTAACAGATTTAATTAAGTTTTTCAATTTAAAGTTTATGTCACATTATACCAAGTGGATAAATTTAGCAAGTCCATGGTCAAAGTCTAAATAGTCAAATTTAATGGTTTATCATGCCAAAATTAAATATTTCTATCTTATTTGGACCTATCACAACAATTGGCAAAAAAATTTCATCAAATGAATGATTTGGCTCCTATTAGAATAATTAGTTTCAAATAAGCAAAAATGAGTTCAAGTGATCTTGTTGACTCCCTGAGTCCCATTGCTTATGCAATTTATTCTAATGATAATAAACATATGATTGGATGAAATAAATGATTTAATTTATGATTTTTAGCAACCTAACTAGACACAGTTTTCTAAGTCAAATTTAGAAAGTCAGATTAGCATAGACTATGGCAGTTTGGGAATATTCCTAGGATTTGTAATGTAAGACAAATAAAAGCTCATTAACATGAAAGTAACTACTAAAACTTTTTATATCATTTATTTTTATTTTACTTTTATTTCATACTTCATTTGCATTAATTTTTCTATTATTGTTGGAATTATACTTTTTGGATAATTTTACTACTTACATGAGTTCAAACCTTATCAATTATATCTTAAAGTGAGTTAAGTTTATTTTATATTTTATTAATACATTTTTAGGCTTAGACTATATTTATTTTAGCATGAAATTTAATTATTCACTCAATTAGACAAATTATCATTTTTCTCTCTCCTATCATTAATTTTATTTGATCTTTATTTTATGTCATATTTGGCTGAAGTTTTGATGTTTTTGGCATGGGAAATTCTATGGAATTTAATTAATTTAATGTTATTATTTTCCATCAGTTTATGTTGATTTGAATTTAAAATGGGATATTTCTTTAAATTGTTTCCAAATTTAATCTCATTTTAGTATGCTTTTTATCTCATTCTAATATGCTTTGGCCATCTCTCAAATACTTTATTTAATTGAATTTGAAATTATGTGAATTATTTAACTTAATTCAAATTCAAGTGGGTTATATATTAATTACACTTTCATAGTTTAATTTCTAATTTATGGAAATAATTTGATCAACCTTCTTAACTCATTTTTAAATTAATTTAACTTAAGTTTAAATTTAAATTTCTTTCCCATTTAATCTTTCTAGATTGAATTTAAATTGAATTTCAATTATTGGGATTTAATTAATGTCTTGGAAAATCACATCTTATTTAATTAAACTATTTTATTTAATTAATTCTTGCAACTTGCTTTATTAATCCCTATATGATTAACTAATCAATCTTCTATATATAATACGTTAAATCATGATTGAACCCTATATGGAAATTCTTGGCTGTCCCATGCTTTTATATTTATTAGATTTATTTCATTGTAATTAATTTGAAACTCTTCCTCGATTAAACTCTTCATTAATTAGAAATTGCTTAAACATGATAAATGTATTCAAATCTTGTTACTCTATTTCTTGGCCAGCCACACTTAGTTGATTTATGTTCATTCAAATTTTATTCCATGTGCTTTAATTTTAAAAATCAAATCCATGCTTAAATTTCCTTGGCCAAATCATGCATTGGATTGATTCCATTATTAATTGGGGTTTGGTCATTTATACAAAGTAGTTTAAACTTTTTCATTAGTGCTTTGACTAGCCATATTTGCATTGTATTTCAATTTCTCAAATTTTTTGAATTTGAAAATCAAATTTTTTCTTTACCTAATTTCTCTCTCATTTTTATCCTCTTTTTCTCTTATTTTAGCGAACCACTTTATGAGATAAATCTATTCAAAAGAGGTGCTCTCATGACTTATTTTTCTCTTGAAAAAACATACCTTGGCAGAACTCTTAGAAATTGATTTCTTGAAGTGTTCTTGAGGACTCAAATGTTAAAGCTCTTCTCTCTTGATCAACCTTTCAACAACTTTCAAAGAGAATATCTTTTTGAACTTCTCCAAGCATCCTTAAAGATTAGAAGCAAGCATCCTTAAAGATTAGAATAAACCTTTATGAAGTCTTATTCTCATATTCTCATACATTCGAAGTACTTGAATAAGGGTGTTTGATTTTCTTAATTCACTTTGTTTTGTTGATCTTGATGTTTTGATTGACTTGACAATATTTGTGGTTTTCATTGACTTAATTATCCTAAGTTCTCTTCTATTTTAGTTCAAGAAGTTTGAAAGTTTTGTTGGGTTTTATTTCATTAAAATTTTCTAATAAAGTTTTTTTTTCGAACTATTGTTGTGCCTAAGCACTCATCATGAAAATATTTCTTTCATTTCATTTTATCCAAGTATTTTAAAGTTCGATTCTTGCATTTGTATTTTCAAAATTTATTTAGGTTGAGATCATCCTTTAAGGTTCGGTAGTGGCTTGATTGATTCAAAGTTCTTATTGTGTAGTTCAATGAATTACCTTTTTGTGCAAGTGATCTTAAAGCACAATTAATTTAAGCATCTTTGTAGCAAATTGTTTTCAAGTTCATATTTTCAAATCATTATTTGACATTGTGAAAATTACTTTTTAAAGATAAATTATTTTCAGTCTCTTTACATTAAGTTCAAAGTGTTGCATGCTTTATCATAAAATAAATAAATAAACTTTAAGCTATCTTTATTAATTGTCTTGCTATTGCTTAGGGGGTTTAAGTTAAGTGCAAAATTATTTTAAAATTGAGAGATAGATATTCTCTTGAATTTTTCATTTTCTTGTTTCTTAAACATGTTGTGATTGTACTTACCTATTATAGAAAAGGGTGTTGTTAGGGCTATACTTGCTCAATGTAAGAAAGTATGGGAGATTTATTATAATCTTATTTTGATTAGTGAATTATTAGTAGTGTGACATGGCATGAAAGTAGGCTGGTTTTTGGGTTTGCCCGAACAACATAAAAATCTTTATTCCTCATATCATTACTTTTTTTGTATTTACTTTTTCAAACTTAGTTTGATTTATTATTTTTCTATTTTATAAGAAATAGATTTATATTTACAACTTTTCTACAAATTTTAAAATTAATTTTTAAGTTAAAAAAATTATTTTAAAATTGAGAGAGATATTCTATTGAATTTTTCTTTTTCTTGTTTCTTAAACTTGTTGTGATTGTACTTACCTAGTATAGGAAAGTGTGTTGTTAGGGCTATACTTGCTCAATGTAAGAAAGTATGGGAGCTTTATTATAATCTTATTTTGATTAGTGAATTATTAGTAGTGTGACAAGGCATGGAAGTAGGCTGGTTTTTGAGTTTGGCCGAACAACATAAAAATCTTTATTCTTCATATCTTTTACTTTTTGTATTTACTTTTTTGTATATAGTTTGATTTATTGTTTTGCTCTTTCATAAGAAATAAATTTATATTTACACTTTTCCTACAAATTTTAAAATTATGTTTTAAGTTGAAAATTTTTAAATTTCCTATTCACACCCATCATGTGTACTTTAGCCTCTTAATAATTGGTATCAGATCCTGAAACTAGTGGCTTAACATCCTTATGTAGATCACTAATGCATTATAATTTATCAAAGGTACACTACGTGAAGGACAATCTACACATAGACCACCTTTGCTTGATAATGTACCATTTTATTATTGAAAAAAATTTATTAGTATTTATTTGTGGTTAAGATGCTCATATATGGTACATGTTAACACATCAATACCACACACCCATAGTAGTAATAAATGGTAAAGTTATTGAAAAGCTTAATGATGATTGGACATTACATGAAAAAGATTTGGATGAATTGAATGCAAAGCATGAAACACATTAGATTGTGCTCTACTTCCTAATAATTACATAAAAAGTTTCATGCTTAGTATTGCTAAATAAATTTTAGACAAATTAATTATTACTTATGAAAGCACCAATAAAGTTAAGGACATCCAGATAAATATACTAGAGCATGAATATGAATTTTTTTTGCATGTTACCTAATGAAACTATTTCTAATATGTATGCCCATTTTATGAAAATAATCGATACATTGCATTTTCTAGAAGATAATATAAAAATCAAGATTGGGTTTATAAAATCTTAAGATGCCTTCCAGAAGAATGGGATACTAAGTTAATTGCCATAAGTGAAGCAAAAGACTTAACTTCATTTCCACTTGATCAATTTCTTGGCTCTTTCATAGCACATGAGCATGTTTTAGCAAAAAGATAGTTTACTAATGCTTTTGAAAAGAAGGATAAAGGGAAAACTATTGCCTTGTTGGTAAAAGATGAAAGTAAAAATATAAACTCAAGTTTTGAAGTAGATAGCGATGAAATATCCATACTTACAAAAAGATTGGGGAATATTCTTAGAAAGAAAATTCAATGGTATGATAAATCTAAAGTTAAAAAATTTTATAATAAAAAGCTTAATATAGGATAAGGAATCATTTGCTATAACTATAAAAAGCCTAGACATATAAAAGAAGATTGTCCAAAAATTACTAATGAAAGATCAAAGTAAGAAAAAGAGGCTAAAAATAAAATGAACTAGAAAAATAAAATGCTTCAAAAGAAAAAGAAGAGAGCACTATGAAAAAATTTAGATTCAGAGGAGTCAAGTATTGCAACATTCGAAGAAGAAACCAACATATGTTTTATGGTAGATGTTGACACTTCAATTGAGGTATGTGTAGAAATTTCCAATGATGAGTTAGATGATGCTTCTAATGTGCAATTTGATGGATACCAAGAATTAAAAACAAAAATTGAAGTGCATAATTTATTATGAAGAGATTAATGCAATGTGCTAAGAACAAAAAAAAAATCTTTAGTTGATCAGTCTTTATTTGTAAAAAAATTGAAAAGATAAAACACTTTATTATAAGCAAGATTGAATATATGTTGTATTTCACATTCACATACTTCTTATGCTAGAGTTAGATCTTTTAATGCATCTAAGTCATCTTGATATAGACTTTATATTAATACTAATGTTTGGTGTAACTTTTATAACAAAAAAGCCATATATCATTTGATTTCTATGGACGTAGATCACAAGAATTTCCTAAATCTATTTTTGTTTAGATAACTAAAATTAGAAATAAAATGACACACACTACACAACATACATTGCATCATTTTTTATAGGATGTAGACCCAAACATGTTTGGGTTCCAAAAGTTGACCATTTTTTTCTTTTTGTTGGTACATGGATAGTAGGTGTTCAAGGCATATGATAGGTGACTAAAATAAATTTACTCATTTAAAAACTTTTGAAAAATAATATGTTTTTATGGTGAAAATGCTAAAGATAAAATTATTGGTATTGATTTTATCTTCAAAAATTCAATTACTTTAAATGCAGTGTTTCTTATTGATGGCATAAAACATAACTTAATTTTGATTAGCCAACTTTGTGAGAAAAGTTTAAATGTTAAATTTCATACTTATTTTTGTGCCATTAAAAATAATGAAAATGTTTTTCTTATAGGTCATAGACACAAAAATATTTACTTAATTGATTTTAAAAATTCTAATTATGCAAATTTAAATTTACTTTGTTTGAAAAGCACCCTTGATGTTGGTTGATGATGGCACACAAATTTATTCCATATTAACACACATTCTTTAAATAAAATTATAAAACTTGATTTAGTTCATGGCTTGCCTAAAATCATATTTCATTTTGATTATGTTTATAAAGCATGCATACATGGTAAGCACTCAAAACATTCTTTTAAAAACAAAAATATTGTCTTTACATCTAGATCATTATAACTATTACAGATAGATATATTTTTACCCATAAGCATTGTTAGCTTAGGAAGTAAACTTTATGGATTTGTTATTATTGATGACTATTCTCGATTTTCTTGGGTTATGTTTTGGAACACAAGAATGATGCATTTGATGTCCTTAGATAATCTACAAAATATATTTAAAAAGATCAAGGTTATTTTATTTGTAGAATTTAAATAGATCATGAAGGTAAAATTAAGAACAAATTATTTGAGGTTTTTAGTGACAAATTTATAATTGAGTATATTATTTTATTATAGAAAGAAAGAATTTAATTTAATTTAATTGAGTAGAGCTATGTTAGATGGCTAATCTTCATCTAAATATTTTTGGGTTAAAACTATTAATACAATGTGTTATGTTATGAAAAGAGTTTACTTACGACTTATCTTGAATAAGATCCCTAATGAGTTATTCTTTAGAATGGAACCTAACATTATTCATTTTCATATTTTTAGTTGTATGTTCTTTATCTTGAATAATGGAAAAGAATCTTTAGGAAAATCTAAAGAATAAATCTTGTGATAGAATCTTTTTATGTTCTTTTATGTCTAGAATATTTTATAAGAATTTTAATAAGAGGAAGATGATTATAAAAGAATTAGTACATGCATTTTTGATGAAAATGTAGTTGATCCTATTTGAGATGATTTAGTTGATAATGAGGTGGATGAATTTAAGAAAATAAATTTGGAAGAAAAAGTTGATGATTATATTCCTAAAGAGTGGAGATTTAATAAGAATCATCCCAAAGACATGATTATAGGAGGTCCATCCCAAGTTGTTGAGATTACATGACATTTTAAGGATGTGATAAATGATTGTATTTTTTTATCAGAGATTGAACCAACTATAAGTTGTGGGGATAAATTTTGAGAAATCCTTTGCACTCATAATAAGACTAAAGCTGTTAGGTTGCTCCTTACTTCTGCTTTTATAAGGATTTTAAACTCTTTCAAATGGATGTGAAAGGTGCATTCATGAATGAGTTTATTGACCATGATGCCTTTGTAGAGAAACTCCTTAGTTTTGAAAGCCTAGATTCTTTTGATCATGTATTTAAATTGAAGAAAACTTTATTTGATTTAAAATAGGCTCCTTGGGTTTAGTATGATAGGTTGAGTAATTTTTTTTACTAACCATAGGTTTAGAAAGAGTAGAGTAGATATCAGTCTAGTCCTCAAGAATAAAAGTGATTTCATGATCACTCTACATATTTATGTAGATGATATTTTGTTTAAAAGTACAAATGAATATTTATATCATGAGTTCTCATCTTGAATGTCTAAAAATTTGAAATGAGTATGATGGTAGAACATAACTTCTTCTTAGGTCTTCAAATGATACAACAAGAAAATGGCACCTTCATTTATTATACTAAGAGCACAAATGATTTGATTAAAAAGTTTGATATGAAGAAATTTAAATCTAGTTATATCCCCATGAGCCCCTACACTAAATAAATTTAAATGAAACAAGTAAACTCATTGACCAGAAAGTTTATAGAAATATGATAGGTTCACTTCTATACATTATTGCTTGTAGGCCTGACATTATGTTTGTTTTTTTATATGTGTGTTCAGTTTCAAGCAAATCCTATGGATTCTCATTCAATTTTAGTCAAGCATGTATTTCATTATTTAATAGGCACTTTCTACAGATGAATTTGAGTGCATAGCTATTTTGAAGTTGGGTTGTTTAGGTTCTTTAGTTAAAGTAATAATAGAAGACTTTGGCATTAGGCTAGATCACATTCTTGCTAGATATCACAACACTAGTGCTATCTGTTTAACCAAAAATTCTATTGAACACCCTTAAATAAATATGTTGAGATTAGGCACCATCTTATTAGAGATCATGTATGTAAGGGTGATGCTAATGTTAAATTTATTAGTACTAATTTACAAATTGCTTATATTCTTACAAAACCTTTATCTAAAAAATATTTTTGTACTTTGAGATGTATGCTTGGCCTGTTAGATTTGTCTGTTTAGTTACATGAGTTTTCAGTATATTCTCTCATCTTTTTTTTAATTGTTTGATGTTACCAAAAGGGGAAGAAGTATGTATGTTGGTCTTTTTCAATTTTCTTACACATGCATAGATTTAGGGGGAGCTATTTGATTCTTAGACCAACTTATTTTTGTTGCTTGTTTATTTTGTTACTTATTTATTTTCACATACTTGTTTTACATATTCTCACGTGATTTATTTTAGATACTTGTTTTACTTTGTTAATTTATTTTTTATATTATTTAAATGCATTTTTATTTAAAGGATGAGGAAAGGTCATTTTGCACCTTCATCCTTATACACTACCAACATAGCTTTATTATTATACAAAAGTGGGAGATTATTAACTCCATGAGCCCCATTGTTTATGCCATTGATTTTAATGATAACAAATATATGATTGGATGAAACTAATGATTTATTTTAAGTGTTTTAATAAGTTCACCACACTCAATTTGCTCACTCAAATTTGGAAAGCCATATTAGCCTAGACTAGGGCAATCTAGGAATCTTCCTAAGATTTGACATATAAGATAATTAATTGCTCTTTTACATGATCATAATTGATAAAAAAAAATTTTCATATCATTTATTTTTATTTTTACATATTTTTTCATATTTTATTTGCATTAATTTTTTTAATATTCTTGAAATTATCTTTATCAAATAATTTGACTACTTGCATGAGTTTAAGCCTTATTCATTATATCTTAAAGGGTTTTTAGCTTATTTTATACTTCATTAATAATTTTTCATGCTTAGATAAATCTTTAACCAATTATTTTAGTATGAATATTTAATTATTCACTAAATTATCCAAATTATCCTTTTTCTCTATCATATCCTTCATTTTCTCTCCCCTATTATTAATTTATTTGATTTCTATTTTATTTCATATTTGTCAAATTTTTTATGCTTTAGGCATGAGAAGTTTTGTGGGATAAATTTATTTTAATGTAATATTATTTTCCCACATTTTATGTTGTTTTAAATTTCAAAAATATTTCAATTTTGAATTTAAATCCTTTGAATTGAAAATGGGATTTTGCTTTAAATTATTTTCTAATTTAATCCACCCAATTTTACTACGGTTTGATCAGCCCTCATATGCTTTATTGAATTAATTTTGAATTTATATAAATTATATTAACTTAATATAAATTTAACTTCAAGTGGTCTTTTAATTAATTACAATTTCTTAATTTAATTTCCTATTTACGGCAAGAATTTGGCAAGACCCCTTAACTCAATTTTAATATAATTTTAAGTTAACTTAAAATTGTAATCCTTTCCCATTTAATCTCTCTTCATTGAATTTAAATTGTTTTGCAATCATTGGGATCTAATCTTTAAATGGAAATGTCCTAGCTAAAAATCCCATCTTATTTTATTTAATTATTTATTTTATTAATTCTTCTAACTTGCTTATCAATCCCCATCTAATTAAAAAAGAAGTCTTTCATATATATTACATTAAATCATTACTGAACCCCATATGGATGAAAATTCTTGGTCGTTACATTCTTTGATATTTATTGGAATTATTTTATTTCAATAAATTTCAAGCTCTTTTCTTGATTAAACTCTTCATTCATTAGAGATTACTTAATCATGATAAATGCATTCAAATCTCTTCCCTCATTATAGTTTGTCCAGCCACACTTAGTTAATTTGAGCTCATTCAAATTTTATTCCATGTGCTTTACTTTTAAAATCAAATCCATGCCTAAATTGCTTTTCCTCTTTTTTTCTGCCCTCGTCTTTCTCTTGCCTTGGCCGAATCATGCATTGGCTTAACTACATTTTTAATTTAGGCTTGCTCATTTATGATAAGTTATTTGAGCCTTCCCTTTAGTGCTTTGATCGACCACATATGCATTGGATTTGAACTTATCAAATATTTTGAATTATAAAATTAAATTAAATAATCAAATTCAATCCTTACTTAATTTCTCTCTCATTTAGTTTCCTCTCTTTTTTTTTTTTTGGCTACTTTATGATCCTATTCTATTTAAAGAGGTGCTCTCATGACTTATTTCTCTCTTGGAAAAACTTACCTTGGCTGAACTCTTGTAAATTAATTTTTTAAAGTGTTCTTAAGGATTCAAGTGCCAACTCTTCTCTCTTGATCATCCTTTCAACAACATTCAAAGAGAAGATCTTCTTCAACTTCTCAAAGGTTCCATGAAGATTTGGAGAGACCTTCATCAACTCTTGTGCTCATATTCTCACATAATCAAAGGACTTAAGTGATGATCTTTAATTTGTTTTGATTTTGATTGTTTGATTAAATTTAAAATATTTGTGAATTTCATTGACATAATTATCCCAAGTTCTCTTCCTTTTTAGTTCAAGAAGTTTGAAAGTTTATTGTGTTTGGTTTCATGAAATTATTCTCTTAAAGATCTTTTTTGAACTATTATTTTGCATAAGCAGTCATCTTGAAAATATTAACATTATATTTTATCTATGTATTTTAAAGTTTGATTATTGCATTTGTGTTTTCAAAATTAATTTAAGTTGAGATCATCCTTTAATGTTTTCTATTTGCTTGATCGATTCAAAGTTCTTATTGCATAGTTCATTGATTTACCTTTTTTGTGCAAGTGGTCTTAAAGTCAATTTTATTTAAGTAACTTCATAGTAAAATTTTATCAAGCTCCTATTTTTAAATCATTATTTGACTTTGTAAAATACTTTTTAAAGATAAAGCAATTTCATGCTCTTTACTCTAAGTTAATAGCATTGCATGCTTTTTCACAAATAAATAAATAAATAATTTTTTAGCTCTCTTTCTTATTTATCATACTATTTCTTAGTGAGTTTGAGTACAAACTTACTTTAAAATTAAGAGATAGAAATTCTCTTATATTATCTATTCATTATTTCTTGAACTTGTTTGGTTTGTACTTGGCTGGTGTAGAAAAATATGGGTTTGTTGTAATCTTATTTTGATTAGTGAATTCCTATTTAGGGTGACAAGACGTGAACATAGGCTGATTTTTGGGTTTTGTTGAACCACATAAAAGTCTTTGTACATTTTTTCTTTACTTTTCTACATTTTTTTGCACATGGTTTGGTTTGTTACTTTGCTTTTCCATTGAAATAAATTTAATTAAACTTTAAGAATGGATTGGCCACCAAATTTGATATATTATCTTAAAATCGCTAATTTGGCCTAACTATCAATGGGATTTGGATTTTAGGTATCCAACATGTTAATCCAAATTAAAAGATTCAATATTCAATGATAATAAGTAAAATAATAATTACACTATTTGAAATGAGAAGTGAGTTCTTAAATAACCAACCTGATACTTTAGACTTAATTAGGGTTAATCTATGTTTAAAGTTATCATATAGAATAGTTTCATCAAATTTTGGTATAAGTAAGAATTAAGATTAGAACTTAAATGACTTAGGTTATCTAATTATAAGTTTTATTTAGTTTAAAATGGTTTTAGAATTAAATTAGGGTTGGGCCTGATCAACTAAATCTATAAGATATGTTACGATTCTAGTTGAGCTAAATAAAGAACTTTAGAACAATATAAATAATTCTAAATTATGGATGCTTGGACCATCCCTAGTTCAAACCATAGGTTCAAACAAAGGTATTATATAAAGTCTAATGCCAATAGTTTAGACTAACAATGATTAGTCTCAATCATGGTAGAATCTATCCCGATTATGCCCATATTAAATATTGAATAAAAAATATGCATTATACACAATTTTTTATTTGTCAAACACATGTTGGAGTGTCTCCAAGCCTATGAAAGCTTTATGAAATGATTTTGTTTTAAAATAAATGGAACAATGCTTTCTTTCATAGTTCTTAAATAAATCTAATTTTCTACATATTACACTAGAATAATACCCAAAGTAAAAAAAACTTGTAAAGTAGTCTATTCAAATTAAATAGGATCATAAATTTAAAATAAAAAATAGTTTGAGGAATGGAAATCAAAATTTTTATTATGCATTTGTATAGTTGAGGTTTAAAACTAGCCAATTATAATTTACTGTATGATGTTCATCACTCTCTAATGCCTTCTAGCTTAATTATTTAGGCTTTAATATGTATAACAATATTCCAAGGTTGGTATATTCTTGAAAGCTTGCTCCTAAAGATGAAAAAATTATATTGAAGAGGCAATTTAAAATTTTATACTAATGTTTAGTGAAGCCCTAAAATAATATGTACATCCCCAAAAATTTCTTTATGTAGGTGAGTTGAATACATATATAATGGATGCACAAGGCTGAAAATAGATATTAAATCTTGGTAGGATCTAAAGAAAGCCATCATAGTTATATCCATTGAGATTAGATACATAGGCCTCTTGATTAGAACCAATGAGTGTGGTACTTGAGATAAAGCCCTTCGATATAAATTTCTCTTACCCATTTAATTTACTAGATCAAAGAAAAGAGCACAAAAGCAACAAATCCTTTCTTTTCTTATGACAATATTTATATGGGCATTTTATCACCCCAAAGTTAAATAAACATAGCATCCCCACATCTACCCATAAATAAATGGTACCAAATGATTACACATGTATCAATTAAGGTATTACGATATATTTATACAAATTTTAGTTATATACATTAATTTTCATCATTAATATCTTGAAAAAAGCTTGTTTATGTTTTCAGTACAAGATATTCAACTACAAACCAAAGTTCTTTTAACAAAATAAAATAAGATCACAAAGAAGATGGATAAAAATTGAACTTATAAGGAAAATTGAAGAAGTAATGTTATACGATCGGTATAAAACTTATCCTTTACGGAATAATATAGTTGAAGTAAAATCAAAATATCTCAATTAGAAGTTAATTTTAGTTTGGGTAAATCATTCATACCATGAAAACAATCTAAGGTTTTCTTTTTAATAATTATATAGAAAGCTTTTTGAATTTCGCCACTACTTCACTTATAACAACTACATCTCTCTTTCACTTTGCTATCATTTTGATTTATCTTGTTTGTTCGTGGCCTCTTTCTTCTTAAAAGAACTTTAATCTATACTCATTTAATGACAAGTAGATAGTGATATGTGTCTAAATTCTTGGATTGAATCCAATTTGATAATTGGGTCTGATTTGGTGAGACTTGAGCTTGGTTCAGTGAGTTGTCTCATTTTTGAGTGGAATGAACCTGGCTGAGTTAAAGGGTTAAATCCTAGTCAAGGATCGGGTGCCTTCTGGACCGTTGGATCTGCACCTTTTATCTTAACCGTTGGATCAAGCACTCGGATCGTGTTTTTCCTGAGTCTTGATTTGAGCCGTCGATTTATTGGGAATCCACCTCGGCCCTTGGATCTGTGCTTCGATCATGCAGAGCCTGAGCTATTTCCTTCTGTCTGATTTGTCTTAGTGGATTACAGGTGTTGGGACATGGAGGACTTGATTCTTCTAGAGTTGGATGGCTGTTGGATTTGTCTAGCGCGATCCAGATGGAGTGCTCTCTGCCGACTGATGAATCTTGCGGGAGAAGCTACTCTTTTTGAATTGAGAAGGAATTTAGGGTTTGGCTCATTCGGTCATTCAAGCTTCAGGACACCGGGAGAAAAGTCTGAGAGAAGGAGGGGGTTTGGAGAGAAGATGACCGGTCGATCCTCCATATTAAGGGCTATTCCGGCGAAGTCTACCGTGGGAAATACCTGGAGGGAGGAGGAGCAGACTGAAGATAGGGAAGGAGGAGATTCTTGAAAATATTTCTTCGATCCTCTGTTTGCTTTTCTGATCCCTATTTATAGTTTTTTTTATGCTCTTCTTAGATCTCTGTCTTCTATGCTTTTTGTAACTAATTTCTATTATATTCTGTTAAGTAGCTTGCTTCTATCGTTCTGGATATTAGTGGTGCTTGTAGTTTGTTCTATTGGCAGTTATTTCTGTTATGGCCTTGTATTTTATAGGCCAGTTTCTGGACAATGTTCTTTTATTACATGATCTAATGATCTTTCTTCTATTGGTCTTGGTTTTGAACTGTTTTGCATATCATTGTATTCAGTACAGTCTGGTTCTTGGGATCTTATATTATGCTAGCTGCAAAGTATTTATCCTACTACTCTCTATTGTTGTAAAATTATTAAATTTTTCTTGTAATTGTATTCTTTATTCCTCTCTAGTCTGAACCTGTAATTTACTCTCTGATGATGTTATATTTTTAGTATATTTTTAAAATCCTTTAGCCAACTTGGCCTTCTTCTATCCTTTTTTCTTCTGATGTATCTAGGGAAATTTGAATTCATAACATTACCCCCTTCCCACACATTGACCTTGTCCCCAAGGTCAAACTCAGGAAAGATCTTTTGGATCTCTTCAATAGGCACCCAAGAAGCATCTGTAGGTAAAAAGTCCATCCCATTGTATTAAGACCTCTTTGATTTGTTTATGCTTTTACTCGCTCACGTGATCCAATACTTTGATAGGTCGACTAATGGTTTCCCTTCTATGAATTGAAAAGGTTGTCGGATGTAAGGAAAATCCTGTATAGTTTCGTCTAGATACATGAAACACATTATGGATTCTTGTCAAGCTTCGCAATTTATTTTATAAGCTACTGCTCCTACCTTCTGTAGAATTTTGAATGGGCCATAATACCTTCTCTGGAGCTTTGTATATTGGTTTCCCGAAATAGAAATCTATCTGTAGGGCTGTAATTTCACCAAGACCAAATCATTTACTTTGAATTGAAGTTCTCTTCTATATTTATCAGCCATTTGCTTCATCCTATTTTGAGCTTCTTATACATTTATTTGAAGGATTTGTATGATCTTGTCCCTCTGTAAACTGAATTTTCATGTTAGTAGCGTGGTAGCATTATAGGGTATAATTGTAGGTGGTCACCATAGATATGAAAAGGGGTCATTTTGGTGGAAGTATTGATGGATGTATTATAGAATTCCCCAAGGAAGAAATTGTAACCAATTCCTTGGTGTCTCTAGGACAAAACTCCTTGTATATTTTTCTAGGATTCTATTTATAACCTCAGTTTGACCATCAGTCTGAGGATGAGAAGCACTGCTGTGGTTTAATGTTGTGCCACTTAGTTTGAATAATTCTTGCCAAAAATTACTCATGAAGAGTGGGTCTCTATCTGAAATTATTCCCTGTGGTATTCCATGTAGTTTGACTATGTCTGCTACAAAGATTTGAGCTATGTAAGAAGCTATAAAACTGGTTGGAAGGGCTGAGAAGTGTGCATATTTTGATAATCTATCTACCACCACTAGTATGGCAGTTTTGTTCTGAGATTTTGGTAGACCTGTAATAAAATCCATTGATACTTCCTCCCAAATGCTGGCTGGTATAGGCAGAGGTTGTAGTAACCCTGCAGGCTTCTGAGTATCATATTTGACTTGTTGGCAGATAGGACAAGTTGATATAAAATGTTGTATGTCTGTTTTCATTTTTTTCCAGTAGAATTGCTGAGAAATTCTAGCCAATCTTTTATGAATCCCATTATGGCCTCTGTTGGTGTTGAATGTAATTCTCGATAAGAATGTTCTGATATCCAATTCTTGGCTAGTACCTGCCTTTTATAGTATAATAATCCATTAGCAATTTTATGCTTTGGAAACATCCTTGGATTGTTTGCTATTTGCTTGATTTGTTGTAGTTCATTATTGGAGATTGTTTCCTCTTTAATTTGTTGGAGCAACATTGTGAACTGAGTAAGCATATAAGTTTAGCCATAGACATCACCGTTTACAAGAATTATCTTCTCAGACCTCTTTTCTGATAGGGCATCTATTAGAAACTCGGCTTATACTCAATAGATAGTCAAACCTAGGAGTTTAATTAGAAATCTTTGTTGTTCAGGAGTTTGGATGGTTTGTTGCATTAATTCTCTAATGCTCTTTTGATCTTCGATAGTAAACTTATTACCCAACAAATATTGCCTCCATCCGCAACCTTGCATTATAAAGTTCTCTAGCATATGTTGATATTTTCTGCATTGTAGGAGATAACTTCTTGCTGAAATAAGTAAGAGGATGATTATTTTGAGCTAATAGCTCCGTCGAGGGCATCTGCTTTCATAAAAGGAATAGCAAAATTTGGAAATGCTAGTACTGGTAATGATATCATAGCCACTTTCAGTTGTGTGAATGCTGCTTTTGATTCCTCTATCCATTGGAATTATTGTTTAGCAAGCATTGATGTTAAAGGAGAGGCCATTGCTGCATAGTTTTTAACAAACTTTCTATAATACCCTGTTAAGCCCAAAAACCCTCTTAACTGCTTTACTGAAGTTGGCATAGGCCATGCTTGTACTGCTTTGATTTTCTTGGGATCCACTTCTATCCCTTGTGCAGATAATATATGACCTAAATACTCTATTCTGTTTTGAATGAAAGAACATTTGGATGGTTTGACAAATAGGGTATGTTGTTTCAGTTGCTCCAAAATAGCTTGTAGATGACTTTGGTGTAGTTCCAAAGTTTGACTGTATATGAGTATATAATCAAAAAATACTAGGACAAATTTCCTTAAGAATGGCTTAAGCACTGAATTCATTAGTGCTTGGAATGTTGAGGGGCCATTGGTTAAACCAAATGGCATTGCTATGAATTCATAGTAACCTTCATGTGTTCTGAAGGCAATTTTGTAGATGGCTTCCTCTGCCATTCTGATTTGATGATATCCAGATCATAAATCAAGCTTGGAAAACACATTGGCTCCATGTAACTCATCCATCAACTCTTCAGAGTTGGGATGGGAAACCTATCGTTGTGACTTTGTTTAAAGCCCTATAATCCCACACAAAATGCCAAGTGCCAACTTTTTTTTTTATTAGCAAGGTGAGATGAAAAGTGGTACTTTCCCTTATGATCCTGTATCTAACATTTCTTTAATCAATTTTTCTATCTCTGTCTTCTAAAAGTGGGGATATCTATAATTTTTTACTTTGACAGGTTGAGTTCCAGGTGGCAGCTGTATTTGATGGTCTATATTCCTTTTGGGAGGTAAACTTGCTGGAACCTGAAATAACTCTTGGTATTGTGCTAATACTTGTTGTATCCCTTCAGGTAAATGGTTGAATTCCTTTGTGGGAAATCGCTTCCCTATTTCGATCCGTAAGTATGAAACTATTTCTTTCTTGTTTTGCAATTTGGTGAACTGATGGAATGTAATGTTGTCCACCTTGGATGAGGTATCCCCTTGTAGTTGTACTAATATGTCATTGTGATAAAATTTCATAGTGAGCTTTTTATAATCAGTTGTACACTCACCCAATTGTTCTAGCCATTGAACTCCTAACACCACATCTGCTCCTTGCATAGGAAGAAGATAGCAATCAGTAGTGAAAGTGTATCCTTGTAGTTGGATAGGAATATTAGAGCAGATTCCAGAACACTTTAGTGTTTCTCCATTCCCTACTAACACTTTAAAAATTGAGGCAGGAGTTACTGTATGGTCTATAAACTTGGCTAGTTTAGACTGAATAAAATTGTGGGTTGAGCCACTATCAATAAGCACCTGTAACTTTTTGTTTCCAATCATTCCTTATAACCTTAATGTTCTAGGATTTGACGTCTCCGTAAAAGCATTGATTTCTGGAAATTCTTCCTGGACTAACTCAGAGTCTTGCCATGTATCTGGCTGCATATTGTAATCTTGCTCATCATTTACTACCATAAGAGCAAAAATCTTTGATTTACACATATGGCCTTTATGAAACTTTTCATCATAATTGAAACATAAGCCTTTTCTTTTTCAGTCTTCCAATTGTGCTGCAGTTAATTTCTGAATAGGGATCTGTGGTCTATTTTGGTTATTGCTGTTGTTATTTAACATAACTAGTGTAGGAAGAAGTGGAGGTTGTTTGATCAGTAATACAAATGTATTAATTCTTGAGGATCTTGTTGTATAAACTTCATCTGCTAATCTGTCTTCCATTAATTTGGCTAATTGAAATGCTTGTTGCAATGAATTTGGCTACAGTGCCCTAACTTCTCTTTTAATATCATGCCTTAAGCGATTTTTGTAAGAAATCGGATGAATTCTTGAAATCTGATTTACTAACTCTTCAAATTCATTGTAAAATTCTTGTACTGTGGATTTCTGTTGAAGTTTGGCTAATTCACCCCTTAAATCTCTGTAAAGGGAAGGTCCAAACCTCTGAATGACTTGATCCTTGAATTGGTGCCATGAATGCAACTGTTTATTCACATGCATCCATTGGTACCAACTGAATGTAGGGCCATCCATATAAACTGAAGCTATTATGAACTTCTGATCTTCAGACATATTATAATATTAGAAAAATTGATCTGCCTTAGACAACCAACCCCTTGGGTTTTCACCATTAAATCTTGGCATGTTAACCTTAACTGGTCTAGCATTTTGTATTTGAGGTCTAGTAGAATGATTAAATTCTGTTGGGTATGAGTTACATACCTGTGATTGTTGCTGATCTTGAGAAGATTTATCTAATTTCTCTTCTATAGCCGACAATCTTCTTGAAACTTCATTCAGTATTAGAGTGATTGATGTCATTTGCTCATCATTTTTATTCAGTCTTCCCACACATTCTTCTAGAGTTTTTGCTGTGCCTTGTTCCTTCTGCCATTGATTATGCAGGAAAAATAAAAAATCAACAAGAGCACCAATGATATGTGTCTAAGTTCTTGGATTGAATCCAATTCAATAATTGGGTCTGATTTGGTGAGACTTGAGCTTGGTTCAGTGAGTTGTCTCATTTCTGAGTGGAATGAACCCAGCTCAGTTAAAGGGTTAAATCCTGGTCGAGGATCGGGTGCCTTTTGGACTGTTGGATCCGCGCCTTTTATCTTAATCATTGGATCTAGCACTCGGATCGCATTTTTCCTGAGTCTTGATTTGAGCCATCGATTTATTGGGAATCCACCTGGCGTGCTGGATCACGAGCTGAGCTATTTCCTTCCGTCTGATTTGTCTTAGTGGATTATAGGTGTCGGGACACGGAGGACTTGATGCTTCTTGAGTTGGATGGCCATTGGATTTGTCTAGGGCGATCCAGATGGAGTGCTCTCGCCACCGATGAATCTCGGAGAAGCTACTCTTTTGAATTGAGAAGAATTGTATTTTGGCTCATTCGATTGGATGCCGGGAGAAAAGTCTGAGAGAAGGAGGGGGTTCGGAGAGAAGATGACCGATCGATCCTCCGGATTAAGGGCTATTCCGGCGAAGTCTACCGTAGGAAATACCTGGAGGGAGGAGGAGCAGACTGAAGACAGGGAAGGAGGAGATTCTTGAAAATATTTCTTCGATCCTCTATTTGCTTTTCTGATCCCTATTTATAGTTTTTTTTATGCTCTTCTTAGATCTCTGTCTTCTATGCTTTTTGTAACTAATTTCTGTTATATTCTATTAAGTAGCTTGTTTCTGTTGTTCTGGATATCGTTCTGGATATTAGTGGTGCTTGTAGCTTATTCTATTGGCAATTATTTCTGTTATGGCCTTGTATTTTACCGGTCGGTTTTTGGACAAGATTCTTTTATTACATGATCTAATGGTCTTTCTTCTGTTGGTCTTGGTTTTGAACTTATTTGCAGTTCGGTTCTTGGGATCTTATATTGTGCTAGCTGCAAAGTATTTATCCTACTGCTCTCTGTTGTTGTAAAATTATTAAATTTTTCTTGTAATTGTATTCTTTATTCCTCTCTAGTCTGAACCTCTAATTTACTCTCTGTTGATGTTATATTTTAATATTGAAAAAACCTTTTCTTGATATATTCCAAACAAATTAAACAGAAATTCTAATAAAAAAATATTTGCAATAAATATATCCACGGATATTTCTATAAAACTTTTTTTAAAAATACTTAAAATATATTTAACTAAGAAGGAATTCTTGGTATCAAAAATTGCCTGAATTTTTTTTATGTTAGTATCTATATAATTTCAATTAAATTTAATAAAGATACATATTAGAAAATTCCATCAATCATCTAATTTAAAGTTTAATAACCAATAGCATCTCTATAATTTTATTGAGTACTCTCCCCAAATTATCAACATCTCCACGATTAAACTTACTACTCTTACTATGTTATCAAATTATAATAATTTTTGTTTAGACTTTACCATATTTGTTAGGAGAAATAATTTGTATATGTAAAATTTATCAACTTTAGGATTTCATTCAGAAATTGTCAGGCACAAAAGCCCATAACAAAGGGCAAGGCAAGGTTGTACCTTAGGGATAGATCACTACTGACATCAGAAATACATGTAATTTGTTTGGATTCAACAAGCTTAGCCAAGTAGTAAGCTCACTAGTTGCCCTCCCTATACATATGAGTGAGTTTGATGTTTAGTGAAGTCCTAACATTCTAAATGCTTCTGAATATATAGGCTAATGTCCATGGTGGTTGCGTCTTGTCCTGGTAGATCTGCACAATAGCTTGTGAGCTTGTCACAACACAAATGAACCAAAAGGATAGTAATGAAATTAATATTCTAATGTGCCCACCAATCTTGCTCCTAGTAATGACTTTCCAAAATAATGCAATTTCCATGAAGTGTTAAGTAGAATCCTATCCAACCTTTCATATAATCTTCCTCTTCATCAAGTGAAATTACTACATATAAGACCACATCATTAAATATAGCCCTAAGTATAGAGCAAAAAATAAAAAAATAAAAAATTAGCTAGCTATGGAAAATTAGGGTTGATTGCTTAAGTTAATGATGTTTTCTCATAATTATCTCCTTCTATGGTGTGATGAAGCTATGTAGACAAATGTGGGAAGAGCATCCATGCCATCAATGGTAAAATTAAGATGTATAAAGTAGGATGATCGAATATGATGTCAATGAGAAACTATCTATCCACATTAGCCAAATGTTGTTATTGTTGTTATCATATAATTTATGCATGTTGAAATGACTAATGATTCTGTGTAGTTGGTAGTTAGATGTCATAGGCTCTTGAATCTTTATAACACCTAATTTATGAGATTTGATGAGGTTTTTCAACCTTTCTTTTGAGTTTGGCTTAGCCATTCCAAATTAGAAAGCTAACCACTGGGAGAGGGGTTAGTTTGCTGTCAAAAATTGATAGAGTTCATGTGTTGTTTGCTCTGTGCATGGAGGGTGGGGGTGTGGAGGGATGGTTGATCATTGAGTAAAACTTTTAGTTCCCTCATGGCTTCAGCCTTTCTCACTTGAATCCACCTTTCATTTGGTTCAATTTGTTGGGAGTAAAGGGCTATTGCATTAATGTTGATGTTTAGCATGTGTTCTGAGTTTCTTTATTGGAGTATTAGCTTCCTCTTTCTTTGTTTTATTATTGATCTAAGAGAGAGCCTAAGATCTTTTGAGGTTTGGATAGTGGCTTCCAATTGTTCTCTATTAGTTTTTTCTTAACTATTAAGTTTTTATGTTAGTTGTTGAATCTTATAGAAGGCTAATTCTCCCTTGGGATCTACCTCTTTTGGCTGATCTGAAGTGTTCAGATTTGTTTTTATTGGTGGGATGGAATTGTAGTTAGTAACATGGTTAGAATGGTGTGAATTGATCAAGGCAATATTGGCTAGTAAGCTAGGATTACAATTTTTGAGATTTCCTTCCCTAATCTCTGGAATCAATGATATGTCTATTCTTGTTTGTTACAGAAGTTTAGTTTCAGGTTGTTGGACATTAGGATGGTTAGTATTTTGTAGGCTTTTGTTATGTTGCTGAATCAGGCACTCCTCAATTGAGTGGTTGAATCTCTTACAATAGGTGCAATATTTGTAGATGTTTTCAATAACATTTTTTGCCAACAACCTATTTTTTGTGTGCTAATCTAGACTTCAATTTGGAAGTGAGAAGTTACATCAAATTCCACCAATACTCTACAATAAACAGCTTAGATAATGTTGTAGTGGGTACATCCATCGTGAGAGATCTTCCATTGGTTGTAGCTAAAAAGAAAAAAAAAATATTTATTAAAATAGTGAGCCTTGAGCCTTGGTAATTGAATCTAGACTAGGAGAATAGAAGATTTTGCATCTAGGCTGAACTCAGTAGTCCATTTCAGAATTCTAAGTGACAAGTGATTGATAAAGTAAACCCTCTTCACAAATACATTAGCAAAATCATTCTGATTGTTGAGCCTATTCAAAAAATGCATGTGGTTTATGAGCCCCACAGATCAATCCCCATTAAGCATAAGCTCACTGAAGAATTTTTGGGCATTAGAAAGAGAAATTCTCTTAGCAACACATTTGCCAACATATGTAAATTTGAAAGGGGAAGCAAGCTTCTCAATAATCTCTTCAATTAAGATAACATTAGGCTTACCATACCTCCTTACAAGTTTCTTAATAAAGGTAACCTCCAGGCCAGTGTTAGCAAAGTTAGGGAATTCAAAAAAAGAAGGCAAGAAAGGAGAGGATGCCATAATATGAGGAGAAGGATTAGAGGGTCCTTCTCCACTCATAGCAATAGTATAAGAATGATTCTCTATGGGATGCAGTGATAGCTAAACTAAGAGCTCCAATGGAATAGTAACCCTATGGGAAGATGAAGAATAAATTGCCATTTTCAATTCATTGAAGGTCTCTTAAAGCACATAAGTCTCTCTTGAAGGTTATCTCATATCTATATCTATATCTATATATATATATATATATATATATATATATATATATATATATATATATATATATATATATATATATATATATATATATATATATCACAAAAACTTTTAGAAATTCATTGAAAAAGAGTTTTCACTATTTGGTATGTCATTATTATTCTTCTAAAAAGTAAATACCTAATCTAATGTGGAGAAACAAATGATTCATTAAATCACTCTTTCTCTATGCAAAGAGAAATGTATTATTAAACTTTTTTTTTTGGGAATAATAAGGAACCTTTGAAAACTATAATTCTGATATCATACACAAGCAATGTGAAGAATGTTAGAAACCAATTAAAGGGAACATAGGATGCCAAATCAATAAAATGTCATCCTACTGAATGTTAAAGCCTAATTGGATAATGCAATATACTATAATATTAAATGTAGCACACTGCTTATGAAGCTCATTGAAGACTATTATAAATGCTATGGTCTATTATTTCATTATGTTGCCTTTATTTTTAATGTTCAAATGATTCATGGTGAACAAACAACAGAGTAGTTTAAAATGAAAGATGGAGATGAAATTGATACAATGCTCCATCAGATTTGTGGAAATCTAATAAACTATATTTAGAGGTTTGTATTAGTTCCTTATAGTATCGAACTTATGTGTAACTTTTCAATTATTAGTCTTAGCTATGGAATTAAGTTAGGAAAAGTGGGTGCATCATATATTTTGAAAATGGCATTTGCATGTTATTAATGATTATCCTTATTAACTTACTTATATGTCTTACAAAAAAATTATAAATTTTGCTAGAAAATTGGCTACAAGTACATAAGATAAAAAGATCAAAGAGAAACAAATTAGATTGAGTTCTTGAGGAGGCAACAAAGAGTGATCTTAAGATTGACCTTTTCATTTAATACATGCATTACTTTCAAACTAAAATAAGACTTTTTTATTATTATTTAACAAAGGATTGAGGTTTTCAAACCTAGCCATGATCCTTTGCTTTTTTTTTTTTGAGGCATGGGCTGGGGGAGGGAGTGATGAGAGGAATTTGCATCATCATTTATTTTCTTTTCCTCTTTATGTTGGAAAATTGACCACACTATACTCTAACTTACAATAATTAATGGTTTTATTTCTTGGTCTAGTTTTATTTCACCCTCCTATAGTTTGGCTGATAATAAAATAAATATTTATTACTTATGTTGTTTGTCCCATTTATATTATTTGTTGATTTCTGCAAGAATAGAGGAAAGTTGTTTTTAAGTGTGATCATAAGGTGTTCTAATTTGAATTGATGATGATGAAAATGATTTAACGATAATCGATAAGCCATTTTAGATATATATAGTGCAAACATCTATTTAATAATAATTTGATATGATGATACTTCCTAACTAGAAAAGGAAATTTTCATCAAAATTTTGACTAACTGTTGCATCTAATTTTGTTTTATCTAGAGATGCTAGTGACTTATAACAATTCATATGTATGAAGTAAAGAATTAGAGTTGATAGATTGATTCATTCTTTGGCTCATTTGTAAGGTTGAATTGATATGGGTCTTTCTACATGATTTTGGATGTGGTCAAAAGCACTACTTAGTCTCCTTCTAAATATTGCTTAACTTCTTATTTGTTATTAGATGAATAGGTGATGTTGCTTGAATAAAAGAAAGAATAATATATTAAATACATTATGTATGTATGTATGTATGTATGCATGTATATATATATATATATATATATATATATATATAATTCTCTATCCCATAACTTATTCATAGCTTGAGTAAATTTCATCCAAATTTGACTCAAATCATTTAAATTAATGAAGGAGATGTTGTTGAATTTCTTCAAGCTTCTTTAACTATCTTCCATCTTATTCTTACTCAACAATGTATTTCTTGGAGTTAATCTTGAAATATTTTATAGGTTTATCTCAATTTTTTTCACCATCAATTATTGATTATCATATATAGTATTAAGGTTATTGTTAATATTCTTTTAGAAATTATGTAGAAACTTCTATAAAATATATGATATTTATTTAATTGCTTTAATATAGTTTGTGGTCTCTTTTAAATCCACTTCTTAGTAAAGAAGTTTTACTATCAAGACTACTATAATAACTCAATTAGAATCTAGATTTTTTATTGGAAGATGATCTTAATGTTTTTATTTGGAGAATTTATCCATTTGGCTAATATAGATATTTTAAGCCAATGAAATTAATATCACTTGCTCACTATTGTATGTTAGTTGCATCAATTATTGTAGACAATTTCTTTGAGAATAATTAAGCACTTTCTTCTTTTGTGTGGTTGATACATGATTAAATAGTAGTGACATTAGCATAATAATAGCTCTTTTAGAAACATTTGATGCCCCTACCCTCATTTTTGTCATTGGATAATGTCTCACGCCATTTTATATGGTGGATTAGTTAGTTTAGGTTTTTTTGGACTTACTTACATTAATTAATTAAAAAATGAGATCTTAGCATTGTATTTTTTTTATTATGCTTGCCTTATTTATTTAAAATGTTAAAAGTATCAACACCAATGCAATCTACCTCCCTTTCATTTTCAAAACATGATGTTTAATGTTCCATCATTCATAGATTTGGTTTCTTTAATTTAGGAGATCTTACCATGGGACATAGCTCTCTATTAATTTCATATTCCTATTTGTCTGCTTTGTACAAACTTTCAAAAAAGAATGACAAAGGTTTAATAAATTTTATTCTTGAAGAATAAGTTTGAATTTTATAACTAATTCACTAACAATGTAGAAGCTAATATGAATGATATTTAATTAAAAATTTTCTAAGAAAAAAATCAATATCTTAAAATCCTTTTAGGTTTTGAAGAAAGAAATCAATATCTTCAATTCTTTTTTAGGAGATGGAAATACAAAAAACGCCTATGCTTTCTAAAATATAAGAAAAACTCAAACTCAAATAGAATTTAAAGTTAACTTGTCCAATAAAAATTGGATTGAAGAGGAGTATAAAATAAGATTTCATTTCCAAAATTCATCTCAACAAATATATGATTTAGTTATAACAAACAAAGAACTTAATTTCAATAAATTTAAAATTTTAATTATATAAAATCCAAAAACAAAATTAGGAAGCATAGATCTTGATTTCAACATATCCAAAATTTTATTTTAGCACTATAAGATTTTATTTAAAAAATAGCATAATATGATTATGGCTAATGTATAATATTTTTCTACTAAAAAACTCTATTTAAGTAATTTAAAATATATTTTAACAACATATAATGCCATCCAATATAATCTAAGCAAGTTGCAAGATTTATCTAAAGAAAATGAATGGAAATTGCTTACATAACCGTTGGAAAAAATTGTGCAAAAATTTGGAAAACTAATGAGAAATTTCTTTCTTTTTGATGCAACTATTTCACGAAAAGGGGTGGTTGACTTTGTTTGCATTAGTAGAGAGCTAGAAGAACTTTTTTAGGGCAAGAGGCATATGGTTTCTTCTCCATGTTTTCTTCTAGTAAATGTAGCCATCTAAAGTGACTTTAGTGGCCATGACCATCGAAGCTTAACTAGAAAGCAAATCAAAAAGGATCCAATGGGTAGCAAATAATAAAAGCTGCAATTTTTTATTCAATATCATAAGTTGAATAGGAAAGTTTGGGAAAATAGATGCTTTAATTTAAATTATGATAACCAATGATTGAAAGAATAAATTGGAGAAATTGATATATTACTTAAGATTTGCTAAATAAAGAAAAATTTAACATTCCCCTAATAATTCAAAATTCACAATTTTATTAGATATATTGTTGACCTCACTTTTTAAGTGAGAATTAACCTTTCTCATCTTAGACTTAGAACCTTCTAGACAATAAGATTTTTTTCAGTGCTAAAACACTTCTAGTGATTATGGAAACACTAAACCTAAGATTAGAGACTTAGAGAACATAGCCCTAAGCTAAAAGTTTGCCTTTGGATAAATAGGTTTCACCTACCCTAAGGCCTAAACCAAGGCTCATGCCCATCAACTCATCCAAACTTAAGCTCTGTGATTAGAGCTAAACCAACTCATACCTATTCAATTAATCTTAATTGAATTTGGTTTTCCAATTCAAGCTCCAAGCCAGGTTAACTTGGGTCTTGACCCAAGTCAAACCCCATCACAATCCCATAACTCAATTCAAGCCCGTTCAAGTAAACTAAAACCAACTTAATTTCTCAACCTATCTGAATGATTCATTAGATCATTTCAAGCCATCCCAATACTTGCAATCAAGCCAATTGAACCAATGAAAAGTGACCAACCCAAGTTAGCCCATTTGACCTAAAGGGTTCAAATGAGCCAAAGCCTAATTGAGCCAAAATCAATTGTGATCAAGGCCACTAATCAACTCTAAGTCTATCATTGAACCCCTCTCAACACTTAATTAACACCAACTCAACCAAATTGGTTCACTTGACCCAATGAAACCTAAATGATCAATTTGATTCAAGTATCAATTCAACCCAAATTGGATTAAATCAACTCATCCAATCCCTTCCATAATGATTGTTGATCATCTTTGATTACCCAATTGCAATCAATTGGGTCAAATCAAGATAATTTGACCACTTAACCCAAGTTGACCCAATTGACCTAAAGGATCAAATTGGGCCAAATCTCAATTCAATCCAAAAATGGTCACAACTAATGCATCTAATAAATCAGAAATTGATTATTGAACACCCTACAATCATCAATTGAAGCCAATTTGACTAAGCCAAGCTAATTGACCTAGTTAGCTAAAATTGACCTAAAAGATCAAATTAAATCAAAACTCATTCTATTCCAAATCAATTCAAACCAACACCTACAATCATTCCAAAATGATCAATCAAACATAGACCAACCCTTCATTCAATCCAATTTAACAAATTTGGCCAAATCAATCAACTTGACCCATTTGGCCTAAATGGACCCCTATGAACCAAACCCAAATCCACTCCAAATTGACTCAAACCAATTGCACTAATTCATTCCAAATGACCAATTGAACTCATCCAAACCATTGGTTTGACCCAATTTGGTCAAATCGATCAACTTAACCCAATTGAACCCATTTGACCCATATGGGTCAAATTTAGCCAAACAACTAAACAAGCCCAAACCCAACCAAACATGGAATGGCTGATCCTTAGGTCACCATGGGAATGTCCAAGTGGGCCAAACACATGGTGAACCCGATTTGGGTCAAACCCATTGAATCAAGCCACCTAAATGGGACAAAATCCCCATTTGGGTGGGTTCTCCACCCTAATTACCCATGGTAACCACCTTTGGCTCTTCTTGGAGAAGAGGATCACTGACCCAACCTAACCCAAGGTTGTTGGGCTCCTTTGGCCATGAGATAGTGAGTTCACCCATGGCAACCCATTGGTCCACCTAAGGGAGGATGAACACCCCATGCTAGACCACTACACTGCCTCAGCCTCTCACCCTCATCCTCTTCTCTGCCAACCTCAACCTCCGGATGAGCCAAAGGCTGAACTATTCTAAATCGTTAGTTTAGCTAGGGAGGAGAGTATACTCCTCCCCGTGGATTCAAACTCAACACACACCATCCTAGAGCATTCTCACCCCATACCATATACTAATCTCTTCGTGTGCTCCACCGTTGGCAAGATCAGCCCCTGATCGAACTCAAGAGCTTCGTCCTTTCAAGTTTTGAAAATCTCCACCAAACCCAAATTAACTCTTCCCACAACTTCACCTCACTCCGGTGAGCCAAAATGAATCCTTTACTGAGCGATTTGACCACCGAAAGATATTCCTAGACCAACTCTGGTGAGCTTTACAATGGCACTTGGTCCACAGAGCAATATGCGAGGAGGTAGCTCGTGATCTTCTCAACAGGGCTTTATCTCTTCAAGATGAAGTTACCTCTATGGATGGACTGCCAATCTATATCTTCGGTGATGTAAAAATCTAGCAACCATAGTTTCCCCACTAGGCATTGGTCTTTTTTAAAGTAAATTATGTTTTCATGTGATTTCTATCGTAGGATCCCATTAGATTCATTCCTTGATTATTTTGGAGTCAATTTCATCATCGAATGAGCTCCGTCGAGCTCAGATTAAGTAGAAAAAGGTGGATAGTGTCCGTCTTTATCCCTCGTGGGATGAAAAATCATCGACCATTTGTTCTACATGATTAAAATGGATGGCCATGATTAATCAGGCTATAAATCTTGATTTAATCCATTTTAGATCATGGGATTAATATTAGTTATCAAATCCTAGATTAGACGGCTGAGATGAAATCACATCATTCATAACTGAGTTAGCTGTCATGTTGAATGATTTAAATAACCAATACCGTAGTGCCACATGGAAAGCACTGTAGTATTTGCGTAATGCCGATGGTTTAAAAGATTAATTAGGCCTTAAAAATATAATTAAAGGGACACAACTTCAAAAAATCTTAACTAATTATTGAAAAATCTCAAAAAATGCAAATAAACCCATTCTAGGAAATGTTAAATAGGAGAATTTAAGAAAAATAAAATCTCTGATTTATGTCCAATGAACAATGCTTAATTAAAAGTTTGAAGCTTAGGATAATTACCTTAATAAAGAACTAATTACTTACCTAATTAATTTTAAATTTGGTGGGATGATTCCATGGGATGTCCTCTACATCCCGTAATTTCCTTGGAATTATTTACCATAAAATTTAAAGGATTTGGAATTTCAATCCTAATCACCCTCATTAGTTCATTTAATAATTATTAAGATTGATAAATAGAGAAAGTTAAATAATTAATGATAATTAATCATTATGAATAGCAAAAATAGTCAGGAGAAGTATTTAAGACCCTTTCCCTAATTATTTTTCTAAATGTATCTCTTTAAGAAGCTTAATTAATTGATGTGATAATTAAGGATTAATTAGAAAAATTAATGATAAAAATGAAAATAAAAAAATTAATGATTGGTTCAGATAATTCAAATATACTTCATTAATTTTTTTGTATGTGTTTAATAACATAAAGTTATTAAGGAAATTATGGTTGACTCATTAGTATGGGAAAATCATAAGAGTACTTAAATTGTATTCTTTCCTTCTTTAATCTAATTAATTCTTAAGCATGAGCCTAATTACAATGAATCCATTTAGGTGCATTGAAATGTTTACTTTCCTAAAAGAATATCATTGAAGGATCATGATCAAGTAGTAAATTAAATTAAAGAAGCTTAGGGAAGGATAATAAAATAAATGTGTTTAATGTTTTAAACCTAATCAAATCATAAAAATCTATTTAATTGCTTTTCTTAAACATATTAAATCACCAACATGGGATGGGGTACTTACTAAGTATGATCTCTCTTATTTATGTTTTAATAATTCAAACACCAAAATAAAATTTCATAAGAATTTTGGTTAATCTTAAGGAATATTTATTTGGCTTGATTGTCCTTAGGACTTAATGTAATTGAATATGTTATGTGGCAATGTTTAATTACTTCTTTCCAAGCATCATAAATGTGCATGTAATTTTTATCATATGCTCATGCTTTAAAAAAAAAATAAAGGAAGAGAAGCAAAAGAACATGGTTACATCTAAGTTGCATGTGTTGGATAAATATTATTATAAGGTGTGGCTATTATAACAAATAAATCCTAAATTATTTTTAAAACTATAAGCTAATAATGAAAATATAAGTTAATGTTAGTTATAAATATTCAATAAAGTTTACATTTAAGTTATAATTTCAAAAATAGTAAAGATTTTATTTTATCTTTACATTTTATGCACATGTTTACATGCATTTGATAATAGTCCAGACATCCTAGAACACAAGGCTTTAAATAGCCCCAAGGAGGTCTTAAATAACCTCACTTCCTTAGTTTAACAATGACACATACTTGCATAATTTCATTTATATGTATTCATGTGCTAGAATTATAGATAAAACTTTGTTCTTCGTGTCACTAAGTTTTCATGAATAAAAGAGTTTGGTATTATATAATCTTTGCATGATTTTCATCCCTAAGCTTGTTTATATTTTCACACATTTTTAATTTGAAAAGTATATAGTCTAGACATCCCAGGAACACGATGCTTTAAGCAACCCCAAGGAGGTCTTATATAACCTCACATCCTTGGTTTAACACATACTCACTAAATCTTACATGTCTATATGCTTAACTAAGAGATGGAATCTTTCTTTTCTACCAAAAATACAAGCATTAATCATCATTGTGTGTGAAAATAAAATAAATAATGTTTAAAAATATTTATTAACAAATATCATAATAATAAAATGAAGAAATGTATATTGATGATGGAAAGAAGTGTTAATGTTATCCATATAATGGTGATTCAATTTTATTAATCAGATGCCTTACATGTTTGAATAATAAACTAACCCAAAACTTAGGTTTAATAAAATAAATATTTAATAAGTGATTCAAAAAGAAACCAAAGTCATAATAATATACCATTAGAAAATATAAATGATGAAGGCCAAACAAATATGATAATATAATGATGAAACAAAAGTGTTAGAATGTTATCCATATAATGGTGATTCAATTTTATTAATCCTGAGATGCCTTACATGTTTGAATAATATTTCTTAGTACTAACCCAAAACTTAGGTTTAATAAAAATATAATAAATGATTCACTAAAGAAACCAAAGTCATAATAATGACCATTTAGAAAATAACTTAGATAGGGATGAAGAAGGCCAAACACCACCCCACAACCCACCCACCTCTCTTCTTCATAATTAGATATTAAGTAGACATCAAATGAAATAAAAATATATAAATTAAAATTAATCTATTCATTCAAAGATTTGAAGTGGAATCTCCCCTAATATTTAACTTAAATAATTCTAAACTTTAGATAATCATACATCTAAAGCCTAACTAAGATATATCACACTAAACCATAGCACACATATTAGAATACTAAGTCACCAATTCTAGCCTTTAGGTTAGGCTGGTGTATGTCATGGTGTTATATTTTTTTTTATGATGTAATGTTTTAGACTGGATGTTAGGATTATTTATGGGTACACTAGATTCTAGGTTGTTAATAGTCTAATGATGTTTTCTATAGGGGATTATGCTAAAGGGATCATGTAATAATAAGTAAATATAAATGTTCTTGCTTGTAGATGTTGCTTATGCCCCTAAGCATAATGTAATTAAGATAGGTGGACTTAGCTACCCAAGTGTAGGGTGTTAAGTTTAAATATGTGAAATATAATTGCTTGGCTTAGTATGTTTGTTTAACTAACATCTATTTTGTAGGTGCAATTAGATTTCATTTTTCATAAATATGTAATTTTTATAATAGGATTAGGATTAGTGCTATGGGGTTTAGGATGTGTAGTGGCTAGAAGGAAAAGACCTAGGAGGCCTTATGAAGCTTATAATAAACCAATCCAAAAGAAAGAGAGAAAAATAAGAGATTGAAGACCCCCATAGCATTCATTATAATTACAATATTCTATTATAATTCTAGTTATATAAGGTAGAGCTTCCTTTTTTTCTTTTAGCACAACCCGCCAAATAGCCTTCTATTCTCTTACAAAATTCACATGTTTGATTGTTGTCTTTAGTTTGTGCATTATAAATGGCATGCCTTTTATAGGTTTCTTAAGGTTTGATGATTTGGATGTGTGGTTTGGATGTGGTAGGCTCTTTAGGATAAAATTAAAATTTTTATCCTCACTAAAGATTCATAACTAAATTTTAATACAACTCATAACCTCATCTTAAAGCTTAGGTCTAAAATCAGGATAAATAAAACATTTAAAAACTCCTTAGGTGAATGTTGTATATTATCACACCATGCATATCATATTGTGTCAATCTTGAATAGTGAGGGTCTCCACTCTAGCATGATAAGAGATATGCTTGACTTTTGAGGGCGATCCCTTGTAATGGAGAACACCTCTTCTAATTGATTTAGCCCATGAATTAATATTTTCATGCATATAGGCATAACCAAAATGAATGTGTCAAAATGCTTTATAAAGTTGTAAAATTTGGCATTAGTCTAAGTCATGTTTTCATACCAATCATGATCTAGTCTCTTAGAGAGTGAGTTTAGGATTCTAGCTTTCTTCTTAATTAAATAATAGCCTAGCTATCTTGCATTAACATAATAATGGCCTACATAATTTTAAAGCATAGGAGGTGTTAGCTGGTGGCCACTCCAAGCGGTTGTAACCCAGAAGAGTCGGGGTGTGTTAATTCTCACTTATGGAGGTCAACTATCATATCCCATCTTTCTTGATTAAACTTAGGCCATGCTTTCAACTTGTGTTAAAGCCTTTTAGATTTAGGTTCTGAGGCTATTTATTTCCTTTAAGCATAAGTACTCACCTCTTATGCATTTATATGATCTTATGTTGTTGGACTATAAGCCCTAGCATTCTAATAATATTCTAACTTAAATAATAGTAAATTATTTCTCTCAAATATTTAAAGCCTCACTATAGGGTAGACTAAAGCACCCACTAGGCATTCTAGTATTATGGGTGCTACCTATTTATTCTCCTTTGAAACCCCTAAATAAGTCTTCCTATTTGAACTCTCCCATTTGATTTTCATAAATACCTAAGCCTTTGATAATCTAGCTTTGAAATCTTTGGAGATACTTATTGATTATTTTAATTCAGAGTATTCTTATAAGATCCCTATTTTTAAGATGTAATTAATTATGAAAGCTTGCTTCCATAGGGAGCCGAAACATAATATATACTCTGCTTTACTTTTTTATGTAAAGTTAGGGAAAGATCTCTGGCACATAAGTAGACCCATCTTCCTTAGGAGTCCTATTAGATGATTAGGTCCATTGTAGGGTGATGTTTACATCTCCTGAGATGATCATCATATCTTAATGCTGTACCTTATTACTTCAATAAGTATCCCCTATGATATGTGTGATATCCCTATGGCTCCAAATTAAAATACCACAAATTTTTCTAGTGACTCTGCTTGGGATAGTTCCTCTCTTCATCTTTAGTAGTCAATCATCATCCCCAAACATCGATAGTGGACTTTTATTTTGTATGTTAATCTAAGACTATCATTCTTTCTATTGGGCACCGTGCCTATTTCACCCTTAGGCAAGCATGGCCAACATCCTTTATGTTCTAGGACCTCACTCTAGTAGGTATTAAAACCCCTTTTGGACTTTCAATAGGTAAGAAAGATTAATCAAAGAAATCACCAAAAATAAATTAAATAAAGTCAAGAACCTCTTACCATTAGCATGGTAAAGTAAGGTTCATCTAGCATCCTTAAAATTCATTTGAACTCACTTTTTGTGAAGTTCAAGATGAATAAAGCATTTCTCCAAAAAATTATAAATCTCTCCAATATATATATGAACCCCATCTAGCATAACTAAATTTTCTAAATGAGGGTTTCAATTTAAAGTCAAGTTAAAGAACAACAATCAAGGCAAAGTTTAATTTTATACTCTTATTTTCCAACAGTGAAGAGGAAAGCCTAGGTTATGTTTCTTTTAAGCATTCAGTCATCATGTATTTTAGAAAGCTCATCTTCTCATTTGCTTCGAGTATGTATTTGGCCATGGATAGGCCATTCTCACCTCATCCCCAGTCATCAAGTTTTGCCTTAAGTTCGAGAACTTCAAAGTTGCTTGTGATGGTCCTACCCTCAGTACAGTGAGTAGGGAGGAGGTGGCCGACAAGAAACCACTTCTTCAGTTTGATCTCTAGTCAGATATTGTGTTCTCATCCTTAAAAATAAAAGCCTTAGAGGTTTCCACACCATGAGTACCACTTGTGCCTACCATAATTTCTGCTATGACTATTACCGCCTCTACCATAGCCCCAGCTTTTAAGGGGAAGTCAATTCTAGCATCTGAGATTATTTTCTCTACGAGGAACTAGCCATGCCCTGCACCAAGACCAGTAATTAGAATAGAAGATCAAGAAGTACTATGAGCACATGGCCAAGGAGGTTGAGAAAGCCTCCCATGTAGCTAAAGAGGGGTCCATTCATGAGACCTCTCCCCTTCTTGGTGGTAGTAGGTTTCACACTATCTTAGCTGTAGAGAGAGAGGAGGATGTTAGGATAATATTAGCACAATCCCCATGGCCTACAGAGTATGAGACACTGAATAGGGAGAGAAAGAAACCCTATGCTGGTCTAAGGTTCATGATCAAGAGAGTCCATGGATGTTCTAAGTCTTCCACCATCCATGACTTGAGACAAGTCATCCTTAGAAGTGTAAGGGATTAGATCTATAGAGAAAAGGCCATGGAAGCCAAGGTTGTTGCCCAAGTGGGCAAGAGAGATAGGAGGAGATTTGTTAGATAGTCAGCAGCCTCGACATTGATTGACTCTCCTGATCGGTGTGCTAATAGAGTCGATCATTCAAATAGGATAGTTCTCATTGGTTCAAGTCCCAAGAGGAGACCTTCAACGAGGAGCGTGTCACCACACACCACCATCACCATCAAGCATGTCCCATCATTCAAAGTACTCACCAAATATAATAAATCAACCTCTGGAGAAAAGACATCCCCTTTGGTGATACTATTACATCCCAAGACCACACTCTATCTACTCCATCGGTTGAGGTGAGGCTGAGCTTTCCCACTTGACTTTTCACCCCAATGGTAGAAGAAGAAGTGGCAGCCCAAGAGCATCGTAGTCGCTCCACCATCACAGTTGGAGGAGAAAGGAGGAGGAAATATCAAATTAACTCCCATGATTATCGAATTGGTCAGAGATAACACTCCACCTATCTATAATATACAATGTATCACCTCTTCAAGATATAGTCTAGTAGTGAGTCACCATATTACATATGCCCAAGTAGTTCCAGGTAGAGTGGATGATCGATCAATAAAAGAGATGTTAAAGGACTATCATCGAGAGGAGATAGTTGGAGATGATTATTTTAACCAAGAGGAGGGTATGATAAACTTCAATGCTAATGAGGGTGACCTTTTGGACAATACTGCTAAAGTCCACATGGATGATACCTGAGGATCCTTGCATAGAGAACAACCCAGCAAGGATGCTCAGGGCATTGTAGTTGAGGAAGGTGAGGCATCAGACTTAACTCAACGCCTCCTCAAAAAATTAAGCTTAAGAATGATCAAATTGATAAGATGGAGAAGAGAGTAGAGAAATTGATGGCAGTGGTATTAGCATTATAAAATCAAGCACCTGTCTCACAACCCACTCCTATGGAGATCAACAAACCTGAGCTAGTGCATATAATAGATCATCCCAAAAGCACTACTCCAATGGATGAGAACACCGGTTGCCTACATAAAAAAAATAGTTTATAGTACCTCCATGCATGAAAAATATATCAAGTAGTTGGTAGAATAGCAAGTGAAGGAGGCATTAGTAGGCCCAAGGGAGAGCCTATCATTTGAAAGGGTAGACCTACGGGAATTGATGTAGTTCAATACCCTGAAGGTTTTGTGCCTCCATCCTTCAAGGTAATTGATGGAAATGGAAACCCTAGGTAGCACATTGCACATTTCAAAGCTAGTTATTTCAACGCTGGTGGTAGTGATGCCTAACTCTTCCCGTAGTTTGTTAGTAGTCTTTATTGAGTGGCATTTGATTTGTATGCTGAACTACCCAATAGTTCGATGAAGTCTTTTGCAAAATTAGAGTAGCTTTTTATCAAGAGATTTATGGGAGCTTAATAGAGAGTGATCGTAGGGGACCTTATTATAGAGAAACAAAAATCCAATGAGCCCCTTGTTGATTATGTTCTCAAATGGCAAAACTTGAGTATGAAATACGAACAACAGCTACAAGAGCAACATGTCATTGAAATTCTTCTCAAGAATATTCATAGCCTAGTCACCTTCATGCTTAAGGTCTTTACTATTAAGACATTTGAGAAACTAATCAGCAAGGCAGCTAACCTACAAGAGGAAATGAAACAGTTACCCATCTTAGACCAGTCATCCAAGCCTAAACCCCAGAAAGTGTTTGAGAAGAAGCCAAGGACAATGGTAGTAGTGGACAATGGGAATTAGCTAGTGAGAGCACCATTTGAGAGGCCCAGTGCTTAGCAGCATTCACTCCCACCTCCTCTTCCACTATCTTGGCCACCACAAAGGCCACCCAGAATCTTACAAAATAGCATAATAGTATCCACCACTAGGTAGGTACTATCCACCTACTCTTGTTGATAAACTCAACAAGTCATACTCAAATGAGAGAAGTAGTTAGGAAAATTTTCAAGAACCATCTTAAGAAGCCTAATTTATTGCTACCTTAGTCCAAAAAAGTTAGAAGAAGTGGAAAGGAGTGATCATCCTAACTACTCCCCCCGCCACTACGTGCTAGGCCAGTTCTTAGATGATTGTTTTAAGTTCAAGGATTGGCTTTAGCGTAGGTACATGTCAGGAGACATAGTGATTCCCAAAATATTCATAATGGAATAACCTTTTGGTTCTATTAAAGTACTCTTTGGGGAAACATCTAATCCTCTTAAGACAAAAAAAGGTTGGGAAATCTCTTTATCACATATCTATAAAAGATTATTTCTAAAATTTAAAAACTTTCTCTACAGGTGCCTAACTCAACTCAGACTTCCAACAATAAGGAAGGTGCGCCAACTTCGGAGGGTGGAAGCCCAGCAGCAGTAGCAGCGTCCATATGCCTAGGATAGCTCCATAGAACCACCACCATCTAAGTTCAGCATTCTTCCTCTCACAATTGCATTTACCACATCTACTAGCTCTGACGCCATTAGCAAGTGTTGTATCTATGGATGAGGGCACCAAGCCACTCATACCACTTACTTTACTTTACTTTTACTATGTACCGCCAAAATTGAAGAAATCATTGAAGAAGAATAATTTCGGTTACATCTTGTCTACTTTTGAAAATCTCAGTGATTTTATTCCTATTGATAGCTCTCCAAGTCATAATAATAATAATAACTAAATCAATTTCATTTTGATTCAAAAATAGATTGCCCTTTTCTCAATCTTCAGGGTTCACCACTCAAGATAGATTTAGAGTCATCTAACTATGATGATCCTTTAAGAGAAGCTGTAGGTATACCTGATGAGTAGGTAGAACTTTTCATAAGCTCCTCATCATAAGAAGTCATTGAAGTTAACATCTATAGTGGTAAAGTTCTACCTCCTAGGGTAGCACCTCAAGATAAGGGTAAACAAGTCATTGGTTTGAGTGAGTAGATAGCTCCTCCACAAAATGCTCCACCCTTAGATATGCTTATGGAGGACCAACCTAAAGTTGATTACAACATCCTGGCACACCTTAAAAAGTTTCCTTCTAAGTTAAGCATATATGACATTCTTGTTTAATCCAAAGAGATGAGGGAGTCACTAATCAAAGCACTGCTTGAACCTAAAATATGCTTAGCTCAATTGGCCACTACTAATCCAACTAGATAGGAGGCTTTTTTTTCAAAGGAAGTCTTAGGAGTTATGTTCTTAGATGAAGACTTACTACTGGGGACAATAGAACATAACCACCCACTCTACATCACTATGAATGTTGGCAAGTTTAGGCTATCCAAAGTATTGGTTGATCTAGGTGCATCAATGAACATTATAAGTCTAAGAACCCTTCCTACTTGAGGATCAACATCTCTAAACTCCAATCTGAGAAGATGATGTTGAAAGGATTCAATGAGCAAGGTGAGAGGGCCTTAGGCTCCATAGTGTTTCCTTTGGAGATAGATGATTGGAAGATAGAAGCCAAGTTTCACATAATAGATTCTAATACATCTTTAAATACTTTGGTAGGGTGACCTTGGATTCATAAGAGAAACATAGTTTCATCCTCTTTACATCAGTGTATCAAATTCATCAGGGGTGGGATCGAATATTGTGTTAACGGAGATCTCAAACCATTTGTAGTACATGAGATTGGGATTTATGAGGATGTGGCTTATTACCTTCCTAGGAAGTAAAATGTCTTCTCTCATGAACTTAACCAAAAGAAAAGAAAGAGAAAGAGAAAATAAAGAAAAAAGAAAAGAAAAAGAAAAGAGAATAAAATGAAAAGAAAAGAAAAGGGGATGAAGACATTAGGGATGAGATAGAGCCCAAGATTAGGTTCCCATAGTTCATTACTCCATTCAAGCAAATGGGGATGATGACCAATCTCCATGAGGATGAGGAAGAGACAAGTCTAGAGGGGGCCCAAGGGGTGAAAGACTACCTATTACCTACTAGGAGGTTCATTCTAGCATCCAAAAGTACACCTACCATCTACATAGATTTAGAATCTAGTTTAGAGGATGAGTCCTATGTAGTGAAAACACCAGCTAGTTCTTTACATCACAGATCCGTTGGAGGTGACACTAGAGCCAGATAGTGATGAAGATTGGGTCCCAAGTAAAGCATAATTGTATACAAATCTCTTCTATATGAAAATGTTAGACAACATATGGATGCCTTAGCTCTAACCCACTTTCCTCACAAAAAGTTGAGGGTTTGGTAGTTAAGGAAGCTCCCAAAGCATGTGCGAATGCTAAACCCCAAAGGTTTTACCTAGGAGCAACATCCTCAAGCTGAGAAGTTTATATAGAGCTTGGGGATGAATCATTCAAAGAATAAATAAAATTATCGTTTGATTGGTACTGGCCTTATGTTCTTAATTTAGCAAAAAAAGTTTAATTCCATATACATGGTCTAAGCATAGTTTAAAGTGTTTCGAGAGATTATGGGACAACAAGTGCAAGAACTCTCAATCAAGACATGGACTAGGCTTTGGTACAGTAGGCCTAGTGGATGATGATGATTATTGCCTAGTCATTACTAATCATCTAGAATCTGATGGGTTCTTATCAACCACATTAACTCATATGAGGAGGTGTGTTTAGAAACTTTTGATGATAGATGAAAGTGCTAGATGCACCCCCAAAATTAAAAGAACAAAATAATCAACCATCGATAAACTTAAAGAAATCAACTTAGGGACTGATGATAATCCATGCTCAACATATGTCAGCTCCTTATTGAGTGAATCTGAAACCAATGACTTAGTTAAGATACTTACTAAGTTTAAAGACAGTTTTGCATGGAGTTATAAAGAAATTCCCAAATTAGCTCTTGAAGTAGGTTCAGTTAGCTATAGCTTGATGCTAACCCCATCAAGTAAGCTCTTAGCATGGTATTGTACATTGAACAACATGTCATTTTGAATTCAATAAATTGATTGATGTTTGGTTTCATCTATGGAAAAATACCCCACCTGGTTTGCTAGCGTTGTTCCTTAAGAAGAAAATGGATAAATTCACATATGCGTCAACTTAGGGATGTTAATAAGGCATGTCCAAAAGAAGAATTTTCATTATCGATACCAAAATTGATGGTGGACATTGCCTCATCTCATGTAGTCTTCTCTTTCATGGATGGTTCATCTAGATATAACTAAATAAAGATGGCACCTGAAGATAAAAGGAACACTACTTTTAGAACCCCAAACAAAATCTAATGTTAAAAGGTCATGTTACATACCAGCGGGCCATGACTTGAATTTTTGACAAACTCATTCACCACCAAGTAGAATGCTACATCAATGATTAAGTGGTAAAAAGTAAAGAAAAGGAAGACTATCTCTTTGACTTGAGAGTAGTTTTCGAGTAGTTAAGATAATATAACCTTAAAATGAATCCTCTGAAGTATGCATTTGGAGTGACTTCAGAGAAGTTTCTAGGGTTCTTTGTCTAGCACCGTGAGATTGAGATCAACTCAAAAAAAGATTAAAGTAATATTGGAAATGCCACCCCCTAAAGTCTAACCCAACTAAGAACATTCCAAGGGAGGATGGCTATCTAAGATGATTTATATACAACCTATCAGATAGATGTCAACCATTCTTAGCATTAGTCAAGAAGGATGCTAAGTTCAAGTGGTATGACAACCAACATGCATTTGAAAGTATCAAGCAATATCTTATGATGCTGCTAATCTTAACTGCCCTTATCTCGGGCAAACCCCTCATACTTTATGCTGCTACATTAGATGAATCCTTGGCACTTTTTTGGCCAACCAATGATGAGGGGAAAGAGAATGCACTTTACTATCACCATCATGATACTAAGGAAAAACTATTCACTCATGGAGAAGCATTGCCTAGTTTGATCTTCGACAAGAAGGTATCACACTGTATGCTCTCTCATAAAGTGAACTTGATTTCTAGAGTCAACCCACTACAAAACCTCGTGATATGGCCAATGCTATCCGCACGATTTCCACAATGGTCCATGATTTTATCATAGTTTGGCATCACGTTCATACCTCTCCGTGTGGTGAAACGACAAGCACTCGTGGACTTCCTGGTGGCACACCCACTTTCTACATATTTCATGCTCAGTGATGATCTACCCGAAGAATAAATCATGAACTTAGGGGATGCAAACATCCGTCATTGGGAGATGTACTTTGAAGGTGCAACTTCCTCTCAAAGAGGAAAAGAACCTCTCAGGTAAAGATGGGGCAGGGATAGTCTTCCTCACACCTGACCATGACATGATGAGATTTTTATATTATCTGTTCGAACCTTGCACAAATAATAATGTTGAATATGAAGCTCTGATCACTGGCCTAGAGTTAGCAATTTTATCAAGCATCAAAAGTATCAACATCTTTGGGGATTCACAGCTAGTTTTCAGTCAGATCACTAGGACTTATAAAGTCCAAACTCTACTATCATAAGTACACCATGGAGATATTAGCCTAGATCTTGGAGGTCATGATTTATAAATTACCTTGAGGAGAAAATGTCATAGATGATGCCTTATCCAAACTCGCCAAAGAGCTGACAAGCTCAGAAGATGAGTCCAGATCAATAGGGGTTCACAACAAACAAGTCCTACCTGTCATTGATACTAAACTCATCGATAAACACACTCTTGAAGGGGAGGTTATCGTTGCCAAAAAGGATGAAGAGTTGGGTTGGAGGCAACCCTTCATTGATTACCTAAATAAAGGCAAACTACCTCAAGATAAATCTCAACCACATCAAATAAGGTAAAGGGCACTCTCCTACACCCTCGTGGATGGTTTCTTCTACTAGTCTTTCAATCATATATGGTTATACTATTTAACAAACATGAAACTCATAAGATCATGACTAAAGTGCACTCAGGATTATACAAAGCTCATCAACCTGGTCCCAAGATGAAAGCCAAGATCAAAAGACTTGGGTATTACTAGCCAATGATGATCACAGATTGTATGGGTAGTACTGCCACCAATGCCAAGTACATGTAGTGGTTTTCCACCAACCACCTAACATTCGACACCCAACTTCAGCATCATGGCCATTTGAGTGTTGGGGTACCAACCTAGTGGCTCTGATTGATCCTTCCACATCCAAGGACCATCGTTTCATTCTAGTAGCTACAGACTACTTCTCCAAGTGGGCGGAGGCAATTCTACTCAGGAAAGTTAAAGCTCAACACATGCTCCAATTCTTCAGAAACCATATCATTTATAGATTTGGAGTGCCCTCGTTGAATCATATCTGATAGTGGTACCACTTTTAAGAGCACCAAGATCAATAAGTTTGCCTAGAGACACAACATAGATTAGAGGTACTCTACCATCTACTATCCATGGGTGAATTATTTAATGGAAGCATTCAACAAAACTCTCATCCAAATACTCAAACACTTGATAAAATAAATAAAATGATGAAGAAGGATCAAAATAAGAAAAAAAAATACTGATTGATAGTGACATAAGAAGCTTTATGGGCTTATCATACTATTATAAGACTCCAATACACCCACCCATTCTCCTTAGTGTTTAACCCATTCTACCATTAGAGGTTCACCCCACTACATAGTTGTGGGTAATAAAATCATGACTAAGCATAATGCTAAGCTATGGTTGGAAGAACTTAAAGGTTTGAAAGAAAGACACTTGCAAGCATGTTAGAACCTCGAGCTGTATAAAGTCAAAATAGTTCAAGCTTATAACAAGTTAGTTCGGCCTAGAGCTTTCTGAGTTGGATAGCTTGTCTTAGTTCTAAAGAGATCAATTGTAGCCCATCGCAAGATGGGAAGCAAGTTTGAACCTACTTGGGAAGGCCCTTTTGCCATAGAAAAGGCCTACTAGGGTGGATCTTATCAACTCATCAATCATAAAGGTGAACACTTGATGCTCCCAATCAATGGGCTTTATCTAAAGAAATATTATGCATGAACAATGTCCTAAATATTTTTCCATCAATGAATTATTTTCCAAGTTAAAGTGTTTTTGATTACCAAACTCTTGATGTGTCTTGGATTGGTGTAAGAGAACCCGAGCAGCATACTAGAACTTATCAGCATAATACAAACACAAAATTACATACAAATACAAACAAGTCAAACTCAAAAATAATCACCTCAGACTACTTTGAGTCAAGATAAGACCCCTACTATCCCTCACTCAAAACCTTCTCTAGGTTGGGTCTGATTCACCGTTCGACCAGTGAAACACCCCAATAGTTATCTTTGCTTGAGAAGATGTGAGTCCCTACACTTTTTTTCTAGCTTGACCATTTCAAATCAATGAGCCCTTTATTATCTTGATGTGCTTCACTATACAACTAGTGAGCCATCTTAGTAGCAAATCGTGTTCGTGGAGATGTGAGTCTCTGAGCTTTCTTCTTGAACTAGCTATCATATGTTGACTAAGTCTGGATTTATATATCTGAGGATTAGGGTAAAACCCCTAGTGGCACCTCTCCCTCTTGACTACTTCAAGCTTTGGTTCAGTTCCCCTTAGTAACTCCCCCACCTATGTCAAACCTATGCCAAATGGATTGACTAGATTTGACTTTGGATTTATTTCTTTATTTTAATTTGATTTCATTTTGACTTGTTTGGTTTCAATTTGATTCAATCCAAATTTGAAATTTGGGTTGAGTCTACCTAAGCCAATTAGGTTAGATCGAACCCAAGGAGGGTGCACTAGGTCACTAGGTATAGTGTTCCTAAACACTGAATTAAGAAATTCCTATTTAAGATTAGGGCATCCTAATTAGTGATTTTAGAAGTGATGTTAACCCCATCTAAAAATGAGGTCAACAAACTATCCTATCATCAGGCTTTGAATTTTTGAATTTAATTTAGGTTTTTATGTTGACATTTTCTTAGAAATAAGATAAGACTACAAAAATGCCTTAGGTTGAAGACTTACTCTAAGGAGGATGCTTCAAAACTTAAGTATATAAATGTTTCTAATTGAAGTCAGAAGCTAAACCTAATTTCATTATGGGAATTATCAGGCATTCCTCTCACTTGAGGGAACAAACCTATCCCTGACTCTTCTAGACTTACAAATCGCCTGGAAGGGCTGCCAACTAACACCACCTTAGTGCATTTTAAATCCATGATGCTAAGTCTCATGTTTGTAAGATGTCTAGGCTATTTTCTTTTAGGAAAGGAACCTAAGAATCCTAGACTCATTCCTTAATCCCTAAGATCATGTAGGGTATGATATCCACTAACTAATGCACATTTTTTAGATTTTATATATTTTGACTCATGATTCATTTAAGGCTTTAGAGTATGCAATTTATGCATACATGGTATGTAATTAGAAGAAAGTCATGGGCTAAATCAACAAGAAGGAAGACTTCCACAAGAAGGCGGTCATCCTCATAAGTCAGATGTCCCTTATCTCTAATGGGTGAAGTGTTCAATTCAAGAGTTGAGAGCAATATGATTGCATGATCTTCAAGAGCTAGTTATTTCTAATTGATTTTAAGTTATTCCCAGGGCTTTAGTTTATGTGAGGTTTTGAATTTTATTATTTTTATGTTTGAGTTGATTAAACTTAAGTTGGGTAGAAAATTTAATTTTTCTTATGAGCTCACGCATTCATCACGAAAAAATATAACATAGAAAGAAACCTAGAAAAGCAAGTTGATTCTATTGTGCACCCAAAATAAATCAAACTAAATTAAAGAAAGGTCGATGCTCAAGTATCACCGCACACCCCGAAAGAAAGAAAAAATAGACTTGAGCTCGCCATTACAACCCATAACTAAGTTTAGATCTATGAGTTTTCTTTCTAGATCATCTCCTTCTTCAGGGACCTCTATTAGGCTTCACATGGGACCATTATAACCATCTGCTGGTAGGGCTAGCTCCTGCTAATCTTTGACCCCATAGATTCTAAACAAATTTTAAGCTTAACTTTACATTTTAAATTCAAAAATAAATCTTAAGCCCTACAAAATAGATGTAGGAAAATATAAACAACGCACAACAGCTATATTTCACAAACTTATTAGCTACTTGCCAAGCCCACCTATTTTATTGGGTTATGCTTAAGGACTTAAGAACACCTGAGAAAACAATATTTTTAATTTATTTATGATAGCAATCTTTTCTAGCATAAGCCCCCTATATAAGACAATATTAGTTTTAAAAGAATGTTCTACCATTTAGTCTAATGTTCAAACAATCCTGGACATGTAGTTTAAAATAGTACACAATAAAGACATGAAAAGTACATCACATCACAACACAGAGTATCATAGAAAATCATAAAATGACTTAACCTAAGTCTAGGGCTCATGACCTAATGATTTAGTGTGTGTGAGGAATAGACATGTGTGGCAAGACTTTTCTAAGTCTTTTTAGTTCAAGTTTCAGTTTGGAGTTTTGAGTTTATTTGATTTACTTTTGCATGATTTCAATTTAAATGATTTAATTATTTTTATAATCATTTTCAAGTTCACTTTTATTTTATTAAAGTGAAGTTTAGGTTTTCAAGAATGGAGAGTAGAATAGATTCCACTTTTGGGTGGAGCCCATTCTATTCAATATATTAACCCCTAGTGGAATGAAACCTTCATCTTAAAATGAAGATTCATCCTAAAGGCCAAACTAAGATCCTTAAGTATCATAATTAATCCTTTTAGATTCATTTAGATGATTTAGGTTTGAATTTAGTTTGGATTTTGGATTAATGTTTCATTTTTTTAATTTAAAACATCATTTCATTCTTTTGATTTTAAAATCTTATTGATTTAATTGATTTGATTTGATTTGTTTCATTTGATTTGAATTGGATAAACATTTATTTCATTGATTATGGATTATGGATTAGGATTTCATTGATTTGTTTGATTATGAGTTCAATAGCCTTAAGGTTTAATTAAACTTAACATTCATTATTATTTTCATTAAACCTTAAGTATATAAGTAATCAACTTTTTTTTATTTAGGATGTTGGAGAATTATCCTAAGTGTTTTATTGTTAATGAAAATTATTTCAAGTTATTTTATGAATTTTATTATTATTTTATTTATATTGAACTAGAGATTTGGAAATTCAATAATTCCCAATCTAAAGATCCATTAGGTTTGAAAATATTTATGGCAAGTGGGGTTTCATGCCAATTTAATAATTCCAAAGTTTCATTTTAATCACATGCATAATTAGTGTGTAATTATAATTTTAATTATTTTATTAAGACTTAAATTAAGCCTAATTTAATGAGGATTATTTGGGATTTTCTTTTTCATTGATTTCTCTCTGAAAAAGGCATCCACAAAGGGTGTATTCAAAATTTTTGGAGCTTTGGTTGATATATTTAATTTTCCAAAGCTTTGGTTAATTATTTGAATTAATTAATTAACTTAATTAACTAATTAGGGCATTTTGTGAGTTATCAAGTTTCAATGGGTTTCATTGATATATTTAAGTTCATTAATATTCACTATGTCAATTTGAAATGATTTGACTAATTTTTATGATTTATTTCATTTAATTTTAATTTATTTAATGAAAATTAAGTTTAGAATTTGAAATTTGATATCTCTTGAATTAGTTTGAGATAATTCATGAAATTTTTTTAAGTGTATTTTAACATCAATTTCGATTCCCCAAAGTTTAATTTCAAATAGAATTAATGGTTTAGGATTAATTTGAGTTTAATTGATTTCATTTAAAATCAAATTAAGTCAAATTTACCCAAAATTATATTGGGATTTTGGGTTTAATGGATTCTACTCATTAAGATAAATCCACAAAGCCCTTATTTGTATTTTTTAAAATTTTATTTTATTTCCTATGATTTTTTAAATTTTCTGGCATATGTTTCTTAATTTTTTAAATAATTAAAATGTGAATTACTATTTTGAAATGGTGGTGACGATGTGGCACCGACGTGGCACTATTTCCATGAGGCGTGGAGCCATTGGGCCACGCAGAATCCACATGTTGGCCATGTCAAAAGTGGCACCATGGGAGATGGATCTCAACTGCCTGATTGAAGAACGGATGGTCATGATTTGTTTCTAATTTACTTGAGGGGTTTAATCAGATGATGCAGCTATATTTGGGGCGTTCATTCAAAATAGAAGGAACAAACAACGAAGATCATTTCTTGAGCATCTTCGATGAGAGATCAATGTCTTATGCCAAATCCAAAGAAATTTTCAGCCATTTGAGGCTAATTTTGACATGATTTTGATTGCAAAATAATTAAGGATCGATTTACAATCAATCTATATGATTTGATCCTCATGGGGATCAAATTTCCTTTACAAAGGACCAAAGCCAAATGCAATATAGGTTAGTTGTGAGGGGTACCTCAACTCTGGTGATCTCTGGCGACGAGGTCGACTTGAGCACCTTCACCTCAATGGGATGAAGCTGTAGACGTGATTTGGTGGCTTGCCTCCCCCCAAACACTTTGGAGACCATTGTGTGACCATTTTTCATTGGGTTTGTTCATTCTTCAGATTGTAAGAAGTTGTGAGCCTCGATGATGATTTGTTTGAGGTCACGACCTCTAGAATGTGTTGTAATGTTCAATTTGAGGTGAAACACTACCCTAGTGTTTTTCCATTAAAGGTTGAATGGTCATAGCCAGATTTGGCCAAATTCTAGCTTGTCGACGACGAGGGGTCAGGGGAATGGGAATGGTCCAATTTTTCTTCTTTTCATCTTGCAAATGATTTGAAATAAAAGGAAGAGGATAAAAGAGTCACTCTCCCCTTGGCCATGTATATGAGTTCAAGGTGGCCAAATTTTGGCCATCGGTAGAGTGAGGTTAGCCAAAGGGTAGATTTGTCCACCCTTGGTCTTCTAAGAAAATTGAGGGGAGGAAGGCATGTCCTCCCCATCCTCCCATGGTCAAGAGCATGGTCTCCTTTAGCTTTTTTCCTTTGCTCCTCCTTCATCTTCTTCATGGAGGAGACAAAGTCCTCTTTTCCTTGAGGGTTGGCCATTTGATTCAAAACCTTGGAACCATCCTCCAAAGAGGTGGTCAAAGGTGGCTTGGATAAAATCCAAAAGGACCATGGATGAAATTAGAGGAGGAATCCACTAAGTATCTTTTACTTGGTCAAAACCTCAAATCATCTCCCTTTGGTTTAATTTTATGGCTTTTGCATCACCATCATAACCTTTG